>JAHLSL010000039.1:1383884-1396297 GCA_025920805.1 Petroica traversi | reverse complement strand
GCTGCTGATACTTGTGGGTACACAGAACTGTGTAAAAGGGATATAAAGAAAAGACAAAAATCATTCTGGCATCAGTGTCACCCAGAGGCTGAGGCGTCACCCATTCTAGAAAGGACCAAAATGCAGGGGACACCCCGAGGGAAAGCAGGAAGGGCCCAAATGAAGGCAGATTTTTGGGTCACCACCACGGGGACACTGCCGACATCTCCTGGAACGCCCATCCCTGAGGGCAGGACCCGCGGGGAGTGCGGGATTCACCTGGGAAAAGCCCTGGAGCTGGGATCGAACACCCTGGGGATGCCTGGGAGGGTGCGCTGCCCCGCCAGAACAGTGCAATTAACTCCTAACGTTAATTACCCTGCGCTCACCCCGGCACCTTTGCGGAGGTGTCGCCCTGCTCTCCAGGGTGCTCTCGGGAAAGCAATTAAATGCTACTTACTCGGCAATTAATTACAGCTTTAAGGAGGCCGGGGGAGGGCACCTCTTCCTGTTTGATCCTGTAAATGCTTCATTAAAGGCACAACAAGGAACTGGATATTTTTGGTCGTTTTGCTCACCTGGGCAACCCCTCCCTCCGAGGTGTGAGGAAAATGAATCCACAAACACCAGAGGTTCGTGTCCAAAAAGGAGACAGAGCAGTGCTGGAACTTTACTGGAATAAAGGGAGAGCCCATGGGGTCTCTCAGATTTTTGGAGGACACAGCCTCCTTTTTATCTCAATTTCCCTCTCTCTTTCCCCATGGGCTGAGGGATTTGAGAGGCTCAGACTTTCCAAAACGCCCAATACCTGAGACCCCCTCTAAGGTATAAATCACCCCTTTTGTCCTTCCCTTGTGTCACTCAGTGGAATTCCTTATGGAATTTATGGATCTTCTCAATGTTCCTCCCATCTTCCAAAATTCAGTTTTATGTATCCACAGACCTTTGGTTTGTTTCTAAATACAAATTTCCCTCGTTCCATTCATCAATCAGTGGAATCCCCCCCACTGTTTCTTTTATTTCTCAGTGCTGGTTTTATCCACTGGCCAGACCCACAGTTTGTTTGTGAAGACAAATCCCTTATTCCTCCCAGAGGTGCTGGGGATTCCTTGTTTAGGAAAGAAGAAGGGCCAGATCTGATGGAGTTAATTTGGCACAGACGCCTCACACGGATCCCGAACGAGCGCTCAGGGTCTCCTGCATTCACAGGGAAGGACAGGTGACACTTCCCTGATGAAACAGCTTCTCGGGGGCTTTGCACGGTGCCTGCAAACCGGGAAATGCTCATTTGTGGTCCAGAGCTTGGCGAGAATTTCGAGGGAGATGTTTGAGGTTAAACTCTGACCGCATCCAGTCCCCCGATAAAAGCTCTCAAGCCAAGAAATGGCAGCTTTGGGGTTTACCACTGATGAGCGTTTAATGAAAGACGCCGAGGTTTTGATTTTTTTTTTTCCCTAATTAAGCCGGCGGGTAAAATCCTGCTGGAATTTTCTCAGGGAAAACGCCATTTCCAAAGCCCGTTCTGCAGAAGACACAGCAGCTCAATTAGACAAAAACTCCTTTGTTTTGCGCGTTCTCACCCAGTTTCACAGCGAACTGAGCAAGAGCCGCGGAAGAATGTGTGAAATGAATAATTGAGGTGGCCGGGCTTGCTGCGGCAAGGAGCAGAATCCGAGCCCTTGCACACGGGAGAACCCCCGGGCGAGGCCCCGAGATGAAACACGGGAGATTGGTGCCTGCAAACAAAAGGGAGAAACCTCGCAGGAGCCTCAGAATGGGAAGATAAAAGCAACTCTTTAATGAAAGCTTTCAGGTGCACAAATTCGGCTCTGCGCGCATAAGAAAGGGTTTCTGTAAATGTTATGAAGTTAATTAATGAGTATATCCAACACATGCATCAAGTAGGGAATAAATTACCCAATAACCCACCCTGGGGTCGGTCCGGGGGTTTCTTTGCCCTATTTTTTTCAGTTCAGGTGGAAAACAAGATGTCCTTGCCAGAAATTCTGCTCTTAAGAATGAGACCGAGCAGAATTCCGGGAATGTGTTAGAAAGTGTTGGCTTTTTACGAGAAAGGGCAGGGAAAGTGCTAAAAAGGACCCAACTGCATATCTGAAACCTACAGGGCTACAAACTCATGAAAAAATGTATTTTTAAAAAGCTGAAAAAGCTTATAATTGTGTGAAAGGGCGTCAAGGCAAAGAGGAGCTGCTGGGTGCAGAAATGGGTTTGAAGGAATCGAGTACAGTTTGGGGGATCTCTGCAGGGCGGTGACCTTTGCACGTCCCGGTGCCACCACGTCCTTGAGTCCAGCGGTGCCACCTCCAAGCCTGCGGGAATTTTTGGCTGTCCCCCCCTCGCCTGGGACAGGGGCAGGGAGTTTTGGGACGGGGAGCATCGCTCTGCCTTCCCGCGAGCATCCTCTCGGGGAGCCGGGAGCGCAGCTCCGTCCCCTCCGTGCGGGATCGCTCGGGATGGCGCGGGGCAGGCGGGCGGTGAAGCAGCGAGGGGCAGCGGGCAGAGCAGGCAGGAGGGGAAGAAAAGCTCTATTTACTGCGCTGCCGCCTCTCTGGGCTTATCCAGGGAACGCTGCAAATCCAGCCTTTGTTATGCTAATCCCAGCCCGGTCCGCAGGCCCTTCCAGCCCGCCCCGGCGCCTTCTCGCTCCGTTGGAAGCACCGAGTCAGCACAAGCGCCGGGGCCGCGCTCCCCGCGCCGCCGCTGCCGGGGCTTTGTCTGGCGCTGCCGCCGCTTTCTTCTCCTGCCTTTGAGAAATGAAAGGGAAGGAGCCGGGAAGGCCGGGAGGAGCTGCGGGATGCCCGGTCCCGCACTGACCCCATCACCCGGAGCGCGGGGCTGTGCGGGCCGGGGCTGCCCCGCAGGGATGAAATCCCGCAATTCGCGCAGAAACCCTGCCCAAAATCCCAGCAAACGCTGCCCAGCACCTGCGGGTGTCCGTGCAGCTCTGCCCGCCCCCCTCCTGCCCTGCCGGAGGTCGGAGGCGCGGCTGCTTCCAGCCCTCATTAACAGCCTCATTAATTAGCACGGCGCCTCCCCTCCGCCAGGTCCCTGCCGAGCCTGCTGGCGGCTGCGGGAGGCAGATCCCAGGCTGATCCGGGCGGATGGCGAGCAGACAGGGCAGGGAGCGGGGCAGCCCGGCGCTGCCACCTCCCTGGCTCCGTGCCCCTGCCAGCGCTGTCTGTGCCGGGGAGCCCTGCCCGCCTGATGCGAGGATAAATGGGAGCCGTCAGTCAGCCGGGCTATCAATCTGCCAGGCGGCATCAAAGCTGCCATAAAAGACGTTTAAAAAGAAAATTGACATTTTGGTTTATAGCGCTGGGATTTAACGAAGGGGGAAGGAAGGAAGGGAGGATGGGAGGAGGGCTCGTGCTGCCTCACACGCTGCTCGGACGGGCTCGGTGGGGTCTGTCCTGCTCAGGGATGCCCTCACACGCTGCTCGGACGGGCTCGGTGGGGTCTGTCCTGCTCAGGGATGCCCTCACACGCTGCTCTGACGGGCTCGGTGGGGTCTGCCCTGCTCAGGGATGCCCTCCAAGCCTGAGGCCGCTGCCCAGCAGCACTCCAGGGGTGAAGGTCACGCTTTGGGCTCAAGGCTTTGCACAGCCAGAGGCAGAGCTGAACCCTCCTCTCTGCAGCTCTGGGTCCATCCCTTCCCCAAATCAGTGTCTGGCGTGGGACATCCCACACTGTCCCGGGTGAGCAGTGATGCTGCTGGGGGGATTCTCCCACTGTCCCACCACTTTGGGCAATCCAATGTGTTGCTCCCGTGATGCCTTGGGATTTAGCTTTTCTATTTTTCAGATCCTGCACTTTGAGGCAGAACTCTCAAACTCCACAGCCTGTCAGCTGCTGTTCTCCCACTTCATTCAGACAAAACAATTCCTCTCTAGGCCTGGAACTCAAGGACACCCGACTGTCTCAGGCCCCGAAAAATGCAAACAAAAAGTGAATTGGGGGGGGAGGGGGCAGACTTGGAGTAAATGACTTCATTACCTGCAGCTGTAATTGGGCAATTAACCCCTGATACGCAAACAGACCAAACTCTGATCTGTCTGAAAATCTCCATTGTCCAGCTTGGGTGCAGCCTCTGCGAGGCTCCTGCACTGTCCAAGGTGCATCTGTTGAAGCCTTTCATGAATCCCCACTTTATTCTCTTTACCTTGCCCAGCCTCTGTTCCAGGCAGCCTCTCCAGGCATCAGCCAGGTGGATTTTCCCGTGTCCAACAAAGGCTGAGCACACCTGTCCTCAGGTGCTCCACCACCTCCTTCCGTGAGTTCTGCAGAGCCTGGAAAAGCTGGGAGGGGACAGCAGGCAAACAGATGCTCCTCAATAAAACAGGGAACTCCTCCCTTCTTCCGCTCCTGGCTCCATCCCCCTCACCCTGCTTTTATCGAGGGGGTGTCCCTAAGTGCCGTGTCCCCATCAATAATAATGAAAACTGGATTTATGGAGTGCCTTTCCCTCAGACACTGCCGGGTACTCTGTAGCACTGGGGAACGAAGCTGGGCAGTGTCCCACAAAATACAGGGAGGACACAGGGATAGAGGAAGGCAGAAACTCCATCCATGGAACGGCCAGGAGCACCCACAGCCTGCTCTGAGCCCCTGTGTTGAGCTGCCACCGGCAGAGTGGGGATTTCATGGGCCAAACCCACAGCTGTTTCTCTCAGCCTCGTGGTGTTGGGTGCCCCCCCAGCAGCCCCACTGCAGGAATTTCCTCCAGGAGATCCCCCACACCTCAGCTTTAATTCCCGGTATCCCGCCCTTCATTTCCCTCTCCTTTGTCCATTAATTAATTCTACAAAGCGCCCCGGGATCCATTTATTATGAATGACACGGCAGCAGAAAATCTCCCTGTTTTTATTGCCGTGTGCCTGCAGCGGGTCCTGCTGATTGATGGCTTTTTATCTGAGCAGGAGTGACCAGCAGCCAGCGTCCCCCAGCCCCTCTCTGATGGGGATGTGGGGCACAGAGGGGCCACAGAGCTCTGACAGAAATCTGGGAACCATCCAGGAGTGGCTGTTCCCTGCAATTCACCTCTTTGCAGGCTCCAGGGGCTCCCGGTGTGAGGAAAATGAACCCCCAAACACCAGAGATTCGTGTCCAAAAAGGAGACAGAGCAGTGCTGGAACTTTATTGGAATAAAGGGAGAGCCCATGGGGCATTTCCCCTGGGCTCTCTCAGATTTTCGGAGGACGCAGCCTCCTTTTTATCCCAATTTCCTGCCTGTCCCTCTCTCTTTCCCCATGGGCTGAGGGATTTGAGAGGCTCAGACTTTACGAAAACACCCAATACCTGAGACCCCCTCTAAGGTATAATCCCCCCCTTTTGTCCTTCCCTTGCATCACTCAGTGGAATTCCTTATGGAATTTATGGATCTTCTCATTGTTCCTCTCATTTCTCAATATTCAGTTTTATGTATCTGCAGACCTTTGGTTTGTGTGTAAATGCAAATTTCCCTCATTCCATTCATCAATCAGTGGAATCCTCCCCATTGTTTCTTTTACCTTTCACTGCTGATTTTATCCACTGGAAAGACCCACAGTTTGTTTGTGAAGACAAATCCCTTATTCCTTTCAGCGGGAATGGGATTGCAGCACGGAGGGTGTTGGGTTTAACCCGCAGGTTTGGGTTTCACGCCTCTGGCAATGAACGTTTTGGGGAAAGGAAAAGCTGAAATCCCGCATGGGGAGGGTTTTTCCTGCCAGGGGTGTGAGCAGGAATCAAACCCGGTGTGGGATGAGCAGAGCAAGGGCGGCTGAGCCAGCTCTGTCTGTGATTAGAATAGCGGAGCTGGAAAGGTGCAAACGCTGCTGGGGCTCCCGTTCCCTCCCCGGTCCACGCCCTCAGCCTCCACAGATTGTCACTGATGAACAGCTCCGGGCTGGCAGCAAAGTGACAGCAAACAGAGGCTTCGCCAAAAATCGCCAGGGGTTCAGGCAGAGCTCAGAGCTGCGGCCCTGCCAGGGCTGAGCTTCTCCTCAGTGAGCTCAGAGATGGAAATGCTGGCACCTGAAACGCTTCAGCGCTGAAAATTAGATTTCAGGTGGCTCCAGGGTTAAACACGAGGGATTCATCAGCTCTACATTTTGAATTTTGCCATCTAAAATGGAAATCAAGTGAGTGTGTCCTCCGGCAGATCCAATGCAGGGTCTCCTGGCCCTCGGCTCCACAGCCACTCAATGAATATTCCTGCACTCAGGCAAGGAGAGCAGATGTGCCAACAAAGCTGAGGGGCTCACACAGAACTTCCCGAGCCCTTGCGGGGATGAAGGCACCACATCATGAGAGATCAAGACAAGAAGCAAGAGAGGCCCCAAGACTGAAATAAAAAGTCCATCAGCTTGGAAAAAGATGAAGCTGAGTGCTCAGGATCTCGATGTAAATCTAATTAAACCTGTTGCTGCTGAGTTTGCCTTCATTTCCTGCAGCAATTTCGGGCAGAAGGACAGATACCAAGGCTGGCCTCTTAAATATCAGTGTGAGAGCAAGTGTGGATATCGGGGGGCAAAAACTGTTTGTGCTCCCGTGATTAAACATAAACCAATACTCCTTACAGCAACTATTAGCTGGCTAATGGCATCCCATCATTCCTCATATCACTTAAGTGACAGATGGAGCTGACGGCGTAATTAAGCCACTAAGAGTCTCATAAATTACAGAACCACCGGCCCCAGCACAGGAAAACCCTCAGAATGTGATGTGTGAGCAGCTCAAGGGAAGTGTCTTCATTAAGGGACTGGAAGGGAACCATTTGGGGGCTTTGGAAGGGACTGAAATGGAACCATTTCGGGGCTTTGGAAGGGACTGGAAGGGAGCCATTTGGGGGCTTTGGAAGGGACTGAAATGGAACCATTTCGGGTCTTTGGAAGGGACTGAAAAAGGGAACCATTTGGGGGCTTTGGAAGGGACTGAAATGGAACCATTTGGGGGCTTTGGAAGGGACTGAAAAAGGGAACCATTTGGGGGCTTTGGAAGGGACTGAAATGGAACCATTTGGGGGCTTTGGAAGGAACTGAAAAGGAATCATTTGGGGGCTTTGGAAGGAACTGAAAAGGAATCATTTTGGGGCTTTGGAAGGACCCCTGGAGTCGGTGACATCGCAGATCCTCTCCCAGGATGGCTGCAAATCCCATTCCTTGGTGCTGCAGGAAGGGAAGGGCTGCACCCCTGGGAAGGTCCCTGAAAATGGGTCCTGGATGGTAAAACTGAGCCTTTTCTCCATCATCTCCTGTCAGGAGGTGGCTCCTGTGTGTGTCTTGTATTAAATTGCTCACTGCTACGGGTGGGGCAGTCCAGAGGTGCTTCATGGAAGCTGGAGCAGATTTTTCCATCTTTTCCATCTTTTTTTTTTCCCAGGCTCCTGCACTGGATGAAGACATTTGGGAGGAGTGGGGCCGTTTTTGACAGAATTAACATTTCCAGCTCTTTACAGACCTCAGCCTTCTCATCAATCTTCCCCTTTCATTCTCTATATAACAGGAAAATGAAATACTGAAGAAAATTATCTTGGATAACTCTGCCAGAAGTTTCTGCTCCTTCTGATCCTCAGCAGAATTTGCTTGTGATGAGGAAATTTGGAATAACAACTTCTCACCCCACCCCACCCCCCCACTTTGGAAAAATCAAGTTGTGCGTTCCTGAAATGGACTGAGGAGCTGAAATCGAGTATTGAGTTCCTGAAATGGATTCCCTGATCTGCATCTTTTGTCTTTCCTCCTTTTGCCTCATGGCCACAGTGAGGAGAACTGGGAGTGAGGGATTCCCACTGCTGGATTTCCTTAAACACCCCAAAGCACCAAGATAAAGAGCAAAGTTAAGACCTTGGGAAAAGGGGGTACCCAAACAACAGCTCTGCACTGAAGAAATGCACTCAGGTAACATTTGGGATGCCACATTCCCAGGATATGTGAGCACTCCCTCAGGTTTGATAGAGAATGGATATTTTCTCCGTTCCTCAGGCAGCTCTCTCCATCACAGTGGTATTTTCTGGGAGAAGAAAGCCTTGTAAATGATAAGTTATAAACAGGCTTTTATTTTACAGTTCAGCACCATGACCTGCAATGATACAGCAGATCATTTTAGCAGGATATTACCCCTTTGAATTTAAAATTAATTTAATTTACAAGTCTAAGGATAGAGGAAGAGAACTATACATGGAGATATTATTTCATCAGGACAAAAAAAAAAAGAACTCCCAGAGAAATGGGGAGATCAGACAAATAGAGGCACATTAAGGCCGACAGTGAATGATGCGAATTTACCAGGGAATTATAGAGAGAGGGTAAGGAAGTGGCAGAATTTACATTCCCTGCCTGTGTTTATTGCTTACAGCTGAGCATTATAAATAATAAACCGGGTTCTTGCTGCTGTGTTCTTCCCCTTCCTCCCCCTCCTCAGATCGGGTGGGTTCTGCACGGAGAAGGAGCCACAGGAAATTATTTGCTGGATGGAAGGAGAAAAGGGGAGCCAGGGGAAGGAGACAGTCACACCACAGGCAGCAGAGCAGGAAAACCCATCTTTTTCCAAAGTGGAAGCAGCCACGAGGGCTGTCCTGTGGAGCCAACCTGGGTTTCAGGAGTTCTGTTGGGAAAACGGGGCTCCTTTCAAAGCTTCCTGGCTCAGGCCTACAAAATATTTGGGATTTGGGGTGGCCTGAGGGGCTCTGTGCTGGCTCACAGGGACATTCCAGCCTCACATCTGGGGCTCTCTTCCCCAGCAATGCTGAGCCCTCCAAGAAGGAAGGAAGAGGGAGATTTGACACCGATTTATTTCCAGTTATTTTCTGCTCCTCCAGCAGTGCTTTGGGAAGTTTAATCACCAGGCAGCTCCTTCTGCTTCATCCCAGAGCAGCTTTTGTGCTGCCAAACACGCAGGGCATTGTGCTCCTTCCCATCACAGCCTGCACCGAGGCACCTTTGAAAATCATTTTCCTCAGCCACTTCTGGAATGTTTAAAGCGCTTTTTTCTTTGTGAGTGCACGGCCGTCCTCCCTCACAGCTCTGCTTTTTGTGTGTGTGTGATCTGCCTTGACCCTGCGTGGTGCAGGCTCAAATTCAGCGGAATTCGCTGTCAGATCTTGTGGTCACAGCAAGTTCTGGGTCAGCCCCCAGAGACCAGGGGCTGAGAGGAGCCCAGAGCAGGGCACGCAGACGTGAGGCTGCTCAGGTCCTGCCAGCACTGAGTGGGGTTGGAAAGGAAATAAAGAAGGCAAAATAACCAACCCTTTGGTTTTTCACAATCAGCACCACGGAGAGAAACCGCTCTGAAAGCACCGAACCATCCCTGCACAGCCCAAATGCACCCCAGCAAATGTGTCCACAGATCTGGTGGCAGCTCCACGTTCATTCCATCAGTGCTTCACACGAGGCTGAATTCCTCTCAAATTCCTCCCGGGGAGGTCCCAGCCCAGCCCTGGGCTCTCCCAAAGTGGCTGCAGCAGGACTGTAAATCCTGCAGCTGGAGTGGCTGGGCTGGCACAGGGCCTGCACATGTGTGTGTGTGAGGGATGATGTATTCAGGCAGTGTACACCCAATTATGTCCTCTGCACGCTGGTGATCCTCCTGAGGTGCTGGGGATCATTTAATTAATTACACTGAACCATTTCATCTGCATTCATTTCAGCAGCCCTGCCTATGAAAACAACGTCCTCTCTTTCACCCAGGCAGGAACAAAGGTGCCCAGGTGAGAGGCCTTTTTTAAAAAAAACCTGCCTTTAATTTATCTCTTTTTTTTTTTTTTTTGGCTCCAGCAGAGTTGAGTGGTTGCATCGTGGTTCATTTCAGGGACAGAACAGGAGGAGCTGTCAAGGATGGAGCTGTGCAAACACCAGGCATGAGAAGGAGCTGGAAGAGCTCAGGAGGGTGTCCTGCCTCCAGAGAGGTTTGGAGATGGTGCTAAGGCAAGGCAGAGCTGTGCTGACAGTGGGAGCAGTGAAAATAAAAACCCTCTCAGGGCACTAAATCTTGGGGTAAGGACCTTTGACTCAGGGCTTTGTCCCCACCTGAGCTGGGTGACCCTGGCACATGAGCTGGGCTCAAAAAACCCCTCAGATTTGCCTGCATTGGCAACATCCATTGAAAAAGCCAAAGCAGAAAGTAATATTCCCCTCACCCCGAGTCTGAAACACTTGAGCGTGACATTTTTCATAGGAACCACTCCAATTTCTCAGCTCACAGGGCTCATTCTCATCTCACACTGGCTCCCATTTCACCTGACCACGCTCAAAAGGGTAAAACCCTCCCACTCCTCATTTGGTGTTGAGCAAAGCACTTCCCTCAGCCCCAAATGAAATCATTGCTGATTTCTCCATCCGCTGAAAATTCCAAACTGCAAAAGGAAATGGCCCACTCTGGCTTGGGCTGAAATGAATTAATTTCCCAGCTTGTTTGAGAATGGTAGGCACTGGAATTGGATTGCAAAGCAGGTAGGGAACGAGCTCATCAAACTTTAGTTGGCAAAAATTCCATGCTGGACTGAATGAATCCAGCCTCAACTCCTGCTGCATCCAGCCAGGAGCAGGGGAGCCCTGGGAGGAGCAGCTCTGAGCAGGGAGCCTTGCCTGCTCCCTGCAACACCTGAAATTGAGATTTCTTGCTGCTCCAGAATTCCCCAGCCACAGGATTTACTCCCCACTCCAGGATTTTCAGGGGAAGGCACAGAGAGAACACTCAGAAATGAAAAAGCCTCCCCAATTCAGGATGTGTGCCCACATTTCTGCTCAATTCCTCGTTAATTCCATTTTCCAGCTGCCTCGTGTCCTAAGCAGCTCCTGGGCTTTAGCATTTCCAGCTTCCTGCAGCAGGAGGGGAATAAACACAAGGTTCAGCTCCCAGGTGCTCCTCACTGACCTCGGGAGCCAGCAGGGCCTCAGCTCTCAGCCTAATGAGGCAAATACTTAATTAGGGCTGGCTCAGAAGGGGCCAATAAATGCCAGGTGTGTGAAGTGTCACCCACCAGGGAAGGGCTGGGCCACAGGATGGGAGAGGCTGTGCCAGGGGCTGGCAGGGAAGGAGGAGGGAGAGCTGGGAGGCAAAAAGCTGAATTTGGGCTGTTCCTGTCTCAGCAGCTGCCCAGACAAACCCTGTGCCTGTCATTTAAGGCCAAAATCACCTTTCCACCCCAAATCCGTGATCCTTGACCCCCTCTAAAGCAGAGGTGCTGCCAGTGGGCATTTGCTGTGTTGTGGGGCTGACAAAACCTCTGGAGAAGGTGATTTCTGCCTCTCCACAGCCTGGAGAGAGAGCCCAGGGAGCAGTTTTGGGTTTGAGGTTTGCCTGGTTGGAATAAAAGCATTCCAGCAGCCAGGAGTTGGAAAATCCCTTTTAAGGTGTCCCTGTGTGTCCCCATCCTGTCCCAGTGGCAGGCTGTTATTCTGCCTTCTTTATTTCCTTCCCTAACCCTGCTGCAGGGAAAGGCCCAAGGACTGAAATTCAGGATGCAGCAGGAGGTTTTGCTGGGCCAGGAGACGTCTCTGAACAATCCCATCCTGCAGGGATCACCTTCCCCCGTCCCAAGCCCTGGATTTGGGATGCTCAGGCTGCCCTTGCCAAGCAGGAGCTCCAGCCCATATTTGTGTTTGTGTCCCCGTGACCTCTGTGTCCCTCCACGATGCCACCAGCCAGGTCTGCCACACGTGTCTGTGTTCCTCCTGACAAAAGCACCCCGGGATTTGTACACTCTGTGATTTATTTCCCTTTTCCCCACAACTGCACACCCCTCTCCTCCTCCCCTGCTCTCTCCTTCCCTGAGATAATATTGACACCGATATCCATAAAAGAGAATATTAAAATAACCTTTTCCATTACATCCTAATTTAACTGCTTCCCTGCGTCCCACAACACACCTGCCTGTCTTTGTCTGTTTGTAATGTGCTCCTTCATTCCTTCCTTGAGAGTCCCTCTATTCCATCAAATTCCTCCTCCTTGCACACTAAGCTGCAGATTACTCTTTCATAAAATGCAATTTCACCCAGATCTCATTACTTACTCTCTTAATGTATTTTCTGTATTTGTTTCATCTACAATTTCTCCTGTGCTCTGTTCTGCTGGTAAAACAGTCAGAGGAGGTGCTGTGGAAGCGACTCCTGGAGGGCTTTAACTAAAAACCCTTATTCTTGATTTGAGATGCACCCTCTGTGCCTCCAGCCTGAGCTACACCCCAATGGGGATGGGCACAGAGGGCCCCAAAATGTTCTCCTCCTGATTTATTGGCATCTCCCTGATGGGGCATTGAGGCTGGACAGGAATTGAAAGGAAGCTCAGTGACAACTGTGGGGTTTTGAGCCAACCCCAAGGTGCTGAATTCCATGAGATGTTGCAGTGCTGAAGTTCATGAGATGTTGCAGTGCTGAATTCCATGAGGAGGTTGCAGTGCTGAATTCCATGAGGAATTTCAGTGTTGAATTTCATGA
>JAHLSL010000039.1:1355228-1379366 GCA_025920805.1 Petroica traversi | reverse complement strand
GGAAAAGTGGGATCCCAAGGGGCTGCCATGGAAAAGTGGGATCCCAAAGGGTGCTGCCACGGCAGGAGCAGCAGGATCTCAGAACAAGAGAGGAAGAGCAGGACAAGGATGGTGGGCAGGGGATGGTGGGCAGGGGAAACAGAGAGAATCAGAGCTAAAGGTGAAAAGAAGAAAAATGGGCTGTGTTTCCCTGAAGAGGTCCCCAAATTCATCCTGCTAATGAACTTCCTACTCCCAGCACCCGGCCAGGGCTGCAGACCAATTAGAGCCCCCTCTCCTGTGCTGGGAGTCTCTCCTGACCCGGGCACTGGCGGCTGCAGCCGGACTGGGGACAGATGGCAGCAGAAGGTGCCAGCCCAGGCACTGCTGGGCAGTGTGGGCAGCTGGCAGTGAGCATTCCAGCCCTCTCCAGCCTGCTGCCCTCCTCTCCAGCCTGTTTTCCTGCTCTCCAGCCTTTTTCCTTCCTCTTCAGCCTTTTCCCCTGTTTTCCAGCCTTTTCCCCTCCTCTCCAGCCTGTTTTCCTCCTCTCCAGCCTTTTTCCCTGCTCTCCAGCCTGTTTTCCAGCTTTTTCCCCTCCTCTTCAGCCTTTTCCCCTCCTCTCCAGCATTTCCCCCTCCTCTCCAGCCTTTCTTCCTCCTCTCCATTCTTTTTCCCTGCTCTCCAGTCTGTTTCCCTGCTCTCCAGCCTTTTTCCCTGTTTTCCAGCCTTTCCCCTCCTCTCCAGCCTTTTCCCCTCCTCTCCAGCCTTTTCCCCTCCTCTCCAGCCTTTTTCCCTCTCTGCCTGGGCACAAAAGGGCCTGGAGTGCAAATCTGAGGCGCTTCCTGGCAGCAGAGCGGGGCCAGCTTCAGTCAGAGGTGGAAATCAGGGCACTGGGCTCACCGAGCTGGGGAAAGAAAACAAACACCAAATCTCTCATCAGACTCTCACCCCTCTGCTCAGGGGGGAACAGACCGAGCAATATTCCCCTGGCACTGTCCCCTTGACAATGACGATTTCCCCCGCTGAGAATTGCCCATTTCTTCCCATTCTCTGCACCGGCATGAATCCATCACAGGGATTTTAACTCGCACCCCCTGGTCACCATTATGCCTTGATAGCTCTCTGTCAGGGTCTTTATCAAAAATAAAAAAAGCCTTTTGAAATTCAGAAGCAGGAGTGTGTGTATATATACTCTCTCATTCCCTTTTATCCACTGGTCTCTTAACTCATCCAAAGGATTTAAGCGGGTCGGAGAAACATAATTTCCTTCAGCAGAGCCCATGCTGCCTGTCCCTTATCCTATGGAAAAGCCTAAATATAGACTCTGAAAGTCCTCGCAGCTGGGGATGAGAGTGCAGCCATCCAGCTTTGAAGCCGCCTGAGACTGGTGCAGTTCCCAGATGAAGGGCTGGCTGCCTCTGTCAAAGGAAGGGAAAGTCTTTCAAAGATGTTTGGAGATAGCAGGGAAGATGCCAGTGGCCCACAGATCCTCCTTTTCCTTCTGTTTCTTTCAGATTTGCTTTATCCCCGTCAGCTCCTTGTGCTGGGGAGGGCCCAGGCAGCTCTGTGGGCTGCACCCACCTGGGAGGGAAACAGGGAAAGGGCCTGGCATGCAGTGGAATGTAGGATTTAACTCTGCAGGATTTGGTTATGAGGGTAAAATAGAAATGAGAGATCTCTAAAGATGGGTTTAGAGCATGGGAGTTTATTGTGAAAGAGCGTGGGTGTGAGAGGCTGCTGGGCTGCAAGACACAGCTCAGAGCAGGCCAGAGAGAGAGAGAGAAGGAGGCAAAAAGAGAGAGTAAAAAGAGGGTGATTTGCTGTTTACAATACAATAAATCATCTTCTCTGTTGAATATTCTAATTCTCTTTAACCAATCTGAGACAAGCTACAAACTCTACAACATTTACATGCAACCTATAAGAATCATCACATTACCATACGGGGTTATATTTTAAACCTTAAAAAAACTGCTTTTGGGAATCTCTCCCAGGCAGGCAGGGTTTGCTCTGCCCTTTGGCCCTGCCTGGGCAGAGGGCATTGTTCTATCCAGAAGGAGGATTCCCTTCAGCCAGCTCTGCCATTGTTTCTTAGTTACTCTTCAACTCAAACCTTGTCTTCATCTCAATATCGATTCTACTTTCCATATTTTCAGCATCTTTTGCAAGGTAATCATATCTATAAGGCTTTCCTATTTCATCTTCCCCAACAGTGGGAAGCTGCTGAAATATCATGGAAGTGAGGGACGTGGGCTGTGCTGGGACCTGGAGGTCCAAGAGTGGAGTTTTTACCCAGCTGGGACTTGAAGAGGGAAAAAGCCCTGACTCCCTGCTGCTCCCTGGGATGGTTTGGGGGATCAGCCGCCCTCTCTGAGCATCACCCACCATTCCTGCAGCTCCCTGGAAGGATTCTGGATTTGTTAATTCAGTTGTGCCTGTGCTGCCTGGCCTGAGCTGTTGTGGATTAACTCGTGGGCTCCTTCCTGGCTCCTGCCCCGTTCCAGCTTCCCCGTGTTTGCTGCCACTGCTGATAAGGGCAGGTTATCAGGAGCCTGCAGGGAACAGCTGAGAGAGATGGGTGTTATTGCATCCTGCCCCCAGACAGTGACACAGCGGCCAGGACAGTGTCCCTGGATTAAACCTTCTCCACCCAGAGCTCGGATGTCTCCAGGAGCCGCCATCCATTTCCTTAATGCAGCAGCCTGGCAGGGAAATCCATGCCCATGTCCATTAGGGAAATGCATCTGTTACGAGCACCAGGAGTTCAGGCAGCCCTGGCAAATCCATTTGATGGATTCACTTCAACCCCAGCCCCCTTCCCTCAGAAGTTACCTTTGGCCAGGCGCTGGAGCTGTCAGGCAGTGAGGGATAAGGACATTTTGGGGCTGAGGGAACATGAGGGAAGGGGAGAGCAGCACTTGTGCATCGAGAACTGCGAGCCAGGAGCTCTGTGAGCGCTTTGGAGAGGCTGATGGAAGGGATCGCCCCGAGGGGACACGGGGAGGCAGGGAATGAATCCCAGCTCCCTTTGCTGGGTGGGAGGCAGGGAATGAATCCCAGCTCCCTTTGCTGGGTGGGAGGCAGGGAATGAATCCCAGCTTGGCTCTGAGTGAGCCCCGAGCACCAGGGAGGTGGCCGGACATCAACTCTGCACCACGGCCCTGCCCCAGGGAATGCCACACGTTCCACTCTGGTTCCTCACTCCAGCTCAGGCTGCAATGAGCCCTGGAGGGCTCCAGGGCAGGACAGAGCAGGCCGGTCCCAGCCTGGAGCTGCTCTGCAGGGAAGGCTCTCTGCTGGCTGTGAGAGGATGGCTGGTGCCTTTTCTTGCTGCAGGACACGGTGAGAGGGAGTGAGGAGCCCTTCCCAGAGCTGCCCTGCAGGCCCACGTGGCCGTGCTCAGGCAGAGGTACTAGGGAGACTCCAGAAGGTAGAAACAATGGAGTTATTCCTCTTCAGCAGGAACTTCTGAGGATAATGTAATTATTTCCTTCCTTCCTTCCTTCCTTCCTTCCTTCCTTCCTTCCTTCCTTCCTTCCTTCCTTCCTTCCTTCCTTCCTTCCTTCCTTCCTTCCTTCCTTCTTTCCTTCCCCTCTTCCCCCCTTCCCCTCTTTCTTTCTTTCCTTCTTTCCTTCTTTCCTTCCTTCTTTCCTTCTCTCTTTCCTTCTTTCCTTCCTTCTTTCCTTCCTTTCTTTCTTTCTTTCTAATTTGGAAGAATTGGTTGTTCATGATACCTGATACATCATTTCTGGAGGAAACTCCTTTTTCAGCTCTTACATCCTTGCCAAGAACTCAGTTTTGGGGTGAAATGCCAGCTGTCTGTCCCAGCTGGGGTCTCAGGGAGCTCTGTCCTTGACTGGGGAGCGCCCTGATAACACCTCCAAGAGCACGGCTTCTAGAAACCACTCCTGGGCTCTGCTGACAACAGTTCCCCTGTTTTAGTGCATGAATGAGCACCCCAGATCCTCACCAGGAAGCACCACAGTGGGCAGATGGGTGACAACCCCCTGGGCCCTGCCTGGGATGGGCCAAGATGCAGCAATTTCCACCCAAGTCACGCAGCCTTGTCTTGTGTGGCCTCCCTCCCACTCCGAGCTGCTCCCAGGGCTGCGATTTTTGTTGTTCCATTTTTCCCCCCCTTCTTCTCCCTCTCCTCTTCCCTTAACCTTTCTGTGAGCTCTCACTTGCTTCCTCAGCACCTCAGTGTAATTGCTTGCAGTCCCCGAGGATCCCGGGGAGGATTTATGTAGCACACCAGGCAGCAATTTGAAAGGCTGCTTTGGATAGAAGAACTTAATGCTACAGCAGCCTTGGGGAACACGAGCTGCAATCCTTGGCAGGGCTGGGCCGTGGCTGCCAAAGGCTCTGGGGCAGCACAGGCTCCTCTCAGCCTCCCTGATCCCTGCGGGGAGAGCAGGAGGAGCTGTCTTTGGGCTCCTTCTGCGTGGTTTTGTGCAGAGACAGGCAGCAAACACCCAGCTTTGGGAGTGCTTTGGAGAGAGCAGAGATGTGGTTCTTTTTCTGGCACACTCTTGGTTATTTTTCTGGCAGACGGCGTGGTTTGTCTGGGATTTCTTTCTGTCTGCTGCACTTCTGGGTGTAGAAGGGCAAAACGGATTCCTGGGGTAACTCCAGCATTCAATAGCATCAGGATTTTGGGGTTATTGATTGTAAATCAGTCTAGGAAGGCATCAGGGTTTTGGGGTTATTAATTGTAAATCAGTCAGGGAAGGCATCAGGATTTTGGGGTCATTGATTGTAAATCAGCCAGGGAAGGCATCAGGATTTTGGGGTCATTGATTGTAAATCAGTCTAGGAAGGCATCAGGATTTTGGGGTCATTGATGGTAAATGAGGAGGGGAAGACATCAGGATTTTGGGGTCACTGATTGTAAATCAGCCAGGGAAGGTCTCAGGATTTTAGGGTCATTGACTGTAAATGAGGACGGGAGCAGGGTGTGATGCTGCTGGGACTAAAAGGAGCTCTTGTGAGGCTGTCAGAGCATGATGACCCCACAGCAGCACTCAGTGCCCTGGGCTGAGGGCTGTGCTCTGCTGGTTGGGCAGCACGGGCTGTGCCTGGCAGGGCTGGCAAGAGCAGCCACAGGAACCCCCAAAGCAGCCCAGCCACACCTGCACCTGCTCCTCCTGCCTGAGCCTCCAGCAGGGACAGCTCTGCCCCTGGAAGTGATGCCGGAATGATTTTTGTCTTTTCTTTTATATCCCTTTTACACAGTTCTGTACCCACAAGTATCAGCAGCACACTTGTAACCCTTCACTGAGTTCAGTGCTCAGTGCTCTGGGAGTGCCCTGCAGGCCCTGAGGCTGAAGAGCCCAGAGCTGCAGAGCCAGGGACACCAAACATTCTGCTGGCTCAGGAAGCCAAGGGCCCCTGGCAGGACAGATTCTGGAAAGTCGAGCTGAGCCCAGCCCAGCCCCAGCATTGGGCTCCCTTGTTGGATCTGGGCTGTGGAAAGTCTAGAACTGGTGTGTGTGACTGACGGGGGTGCATTTGCCACGCTGGCACCTGGGGGAAGTGGATGCACCAAACGGGATCCTGATTCAAATACTGAGGGAAAGACCCCAACCCTTTAACCGTGTCTGGCTTCATTTTCATAACACCCGGAAAAAGGCATCAGCAGAACAATGTGTTTCCAGGAGAATTTTTTCACTCCAGTTTTCCTTTAACTCGATTTTATCCTTTTTTCCCCCCACCTCCTTCAAAATCACATTTGCCTTCATTTTTCCCATGCAGGTTGCTGCTGGAAATGAAAGCGCAGCAATCAAAGTGAGCATGGCACTCTGTCCGTCCGTCAGTCTGCCTGCCCTCGCTCCCTCCGAGCTTTTGAGCTGATTTCAAGTGCTTTCCACACAGAATAAGAGACCTCAGGGCTCGGAGGTGCCAGGGAGGGAGATGGAGAGATTCAGCTGAGCAGAGAAGAGCCATCACCCTGATCAAGTCATTAGAGAAGCAGCGTGAGAAGGAGGCACAGGGAAGTGGGGACATCATTCAGGGGAACAATTTCTTCACTTCAAACTTGATGGTGGCTTTTTTTCATGAGGAAAAGGAAGAGGAAAATACTTTAGAAGTTGTGCAGGCTCCAAACCAAACCAAGCCTGGCACTGCTGGACAATCAGCCCCACTGTGCTTGGCTGGGGAGGCACTCAGTGCCCTCACCATCCTCTGGTGAGGTCTGCTCTGCCTTTTCCAGGAGGATTCCTTCTCCGAAAGGCTGCTCAGGCTCTGGCACAGCTCCCAGAGCAGCGGTGGGCTGTCCATCCTGCAGGGATTCAGCAGAGGTGTGGATGTGACACTTGGGGACGTGGCTCAGCGGTGGCCTTGGCAGCACTGGGGGATCTGGGTTTGATGATCTTGGAGTGCCTTTCCCAACCTGAAACGGCTCAGTGATTCAAAGATTCTTGTTGGGGAGGAAGAAATAGGAAAGTCTTATAGAAATTATTACCTGGCAAAAGATACTGAAAATACAGAAATTACAAGCGAGATTGAAATGAAGACAAGTTTTGAGATACCAAACCTCAGTTACTGAATAAACTGAAAAACAATGGTGTGGCCACCCAGGGAATCTCCCTCTCTGATTGAACAATGGCCGTCCTTGATCAGACAATGGCCCTTGCCTGCCTGCAGGGCCAGGGGTCAGAGCAGACTTTACTGACTTAACATAAGATTAAAAAAGCAGTTTTTAGGGTTTAAAATATAACACCATATGGTAATACAAGGATGCTCATAGGCTGTATGTAAATGCTATAGAATTTGTATCTTGTCCTAGATTGGTTGGTGAAAATTAGAATATTCAGCATAGAACTTGATTTATTGTATTGTGAGTGAGAACCACGGGATTCCAATCCCTTTTCTCCGATTCCTGTTCCTCTCTCTCTCTCCTCTCTGACCTGCTCTGGACCATGCCTGGCAGTTCCTGGCAGCTCTCTCACCCCACACTCGTTATTCCAATAAACCTCATGCTCTAAGAGCAGACTCTGGAGATCTCTGTCCCCGTCCAGACCCATCCACACCCCGCAGAGGCACCAACAGGCGACAGATTTCTACAGATTCTGAGTCTGGCTCCTCCTGCGTGACCCACGTGGAGCCATAAAGCTGAGCTGGCAGTGGGAATGAGCCCAGGCTCTCCTGGCTTTGACATGAGAGCCCAGCAAGCTCTGCCTGCCTGCTCCTGGGTGATTCCAGTGCAGTTCTCACTCCCTGTTCCAGCAGCACCAAACCCTCCCAAACCATCCTGTCCTTGCTCTTCCCACAGCTCCAGGCCTCCTTTCCTTCTTCCAAGCCACGGCCTCGAAATTCCCACCTCCCCTCCACCACCAGCCACATCCTGCCTGGAATCACCAGTGCAAATCCATCATTTCCAGCAGCAAACCAGCATTTTGCTTTCCAGTGCTTCCTGTACCCATAAAGAATCAGGGCAGGGGAACAGCTCACAACAACAACAACAGCAACAACCCAAAAAATCCTGGAGTAAATTAACATTGCAGCCGAGGTTTTACACGCACCGAAGTCAGGAAGTTCCAAGTTATGGTTCCCCCTGCAGCTGTAATTCTGGCACACTGCACATATATATTAAGACATTAAAGTTAGCCCCATAAACAGTCATACAAAATACTACAGGCTCACAGGGGGGGGCAATCTACGATGGCCAGGGGAGCCATAACTCCTGTGCCCTGACTCCTGCGCGTGAGCTTCTCCCTCAAAAAAAGGAATAAGTCAGCTCTCACTCACTTGTAATTCACAGCTCGGGATGCTGATGGGGAAGAGAGAAGAGGGATTGCTCTTTCTGCTTCTTCTTCTACTACTTTTTTTTTTTAATTTTTTCTTTTTATTTTTTTTTTATTGCCCAGGCTGTTGTCTGGCTGCCTGCGATCAATGCTCCCCCTTTGTCTGACTCTGATCTATCGGGAGGGATCTCAGATTTCTATTCCCAGCCTCTCTCTCTCCGTGGCTGATCCTGCTCCCCAGCAAGGCACAGGCAGGCAATAGATAAGGGATAGCCTTTGATTGAATTTACTTAATTTATACGGGCGATGGGACACAAGAGGAATATTAAAATACAAATTAGCAGCTTTATACTTCCCAGGCATTGAAATCTCCCCAGCAGATAATGAGCTGCTGGAAGCTTATCTGCCCAGGGTCTCTCCCCAGCCACACCTATTTCCTTTCCCCCCAGATCCTGCAGTAAACACCAGGAAAGTTGATAACTGGAGAGTTAATTTGAGTCCTTAAAGTGACAATAACTCAGGCCAGCAGTTTTAAACAGCCCTGACTGTCTGGGGGAGCTGTCTGTGCCCACTCAGCTGGCCCAGTCTCCCACCCACACATCCAAGGGGAAGTGAAGCTCCATTTTCCACAGGAGCATCCTCTGGCAGCTCCAGCAACCTGGTGGCCTGGATAAAAATCCTCATTTTTGGGTGGAATGTTTCATTCTGCTCATGTCACAGATAAATCAGAGGTTTCTTAGTGCTGTGGTCACCTTTGGGAGTCACAGGTGGAAGGGTGGAGAAGCAGCAGAGGAAAAGGAGCAGCCACGGTGCAGTGGGATGGGAAAGGTCCCCAGGGACAGGTTTTCCTATGGAGAACAGTTAGAGATGCAGAGGAACCCTGGAGAAGCTCCTGCAATGTCACATTTTCTTGCAATGGAGGTTGTTAATTGGATCTGAGCAAGAAATCTGCCAGCAGATGAAGTGCTCAGTAGGAAATGCCTCCCAGTAAACAAAACCAACAAACAAACTCAGCCTGGAGCTCAAACTGAACTTAGTTTAAGTTAAAAAGGACCCTTCCCAGACCTGGATCTTTAGCTTATACAGAACTGAAGAAATATTCTCTGATGGGATTCCCAGGAAGGAAGGTGGATTTTGAAGCTGGGCCAATGAAAATCACAATTCTGAGCACCCAGAACTCTCCTCCTCCGGAGGTCCCGGGACAATTCTCTTCATTTTGCAGAAGGCATCAGTTACAGGAGAAGCTGCTCTGCAGAGCCTGGCTGGGGCTGCTGAGGGGAGGGAAGGGGATATTCCCCACAAGCACTGGATCCTCTGATGCCGTTTGGGTTTTGCCTTTTTTTCTATGTTCTCTGTATTCTTCACACATGTATTTGTAGCTCTGTAGCTGTTGTACTAATAACTGATTTTCTCAGTACTTTTCTGTGGCCTTTCTCGAGGCAGAAAGACAAAACAAATCCCAGAGCTCCAAGCCCCGGGGGTACAAGGCCCTGTCCTGTCTCGGTTCTTCCTGGGAACCAAGGCTGGGAACAGCTCTGAGATCCATTTCATGGACAGAGCACAGCCAGTGCTGAGGGGGGACTGCAGAGAAGGGGCTTGACCTGGGGGGGAATTGCATCACCCCTTGGCTCCTAATTGGTGCTTTTAATCAATTATGCTCATTTCCTAAAACCTGTAACCCTGGAGGGGCTGGGCTTTTGTGGACATCTTTCCATGACTGCCCCTGAAGGCCTTCACATTAAAGATCCCCTTTTATATTACCTCCTTCTTAAAATGATCTTGAGTTTGCTTTCCAGGTTGGGGAAAAGGCAAGTCCTGAGAGCAGGGAGTATCTCTCCTTCCTTCCCTCCCACCCACCCACCCCAGCACAACCCAAGCCCGGATATGGTGCGGGAGCAGAGGAGGAGGAGGAGGAGTGGGCTCAGCACCTTCCTCCTGACCAGCAGGGAAGAGAAGCAGAGCAGGTGCTGCTGAGTGACCCTGTCCTCGCTGGGAGATCCCTCCCAGCACACAAAAGGCTCAGGCTCCTTCCTGCATGAGAGCTAAGGAGCAGTTCTGCAGGAATATTCCTTTTCTCTCATCGGAGAGATGAAAAGCTGGGATGTGCTTGAGACGAAGATTTCCCTCACTTTCCAGGCAGGAATTTACCTGCTTCCCACTGCCACCAAATCCATCCTGGATGTTTCAGTGGAGCCTTGATGGATTCAGAGGGCACTGGCACCTTTAATGCTGGTTTGGAGCAGAAGGATCTGGTTTTACCCAGCCCTGCTTGGCACTTGGTGACTTTCAACCAACCTCCCAGCTTTGACGAGCACCCTCCTTTCCCAGTGACACGAAATAGCTGGAGAACTCTTTCTCCATTAAAGAACACTCTGATCCTCTGACTTTTCTCTCCATTAGAAAGTAAAATGACCCAGGGAGTGACAAAATTACACTGTCAAAAACAAGACAGTCACTTTGAAAATCAATAATCCCCAGAGGTGTTATTGTGAGTTAACAGCTCTCTCAGGCCCAAAGCGCAGAGCTGGGATTAATGCTGCTCTTGCCACCTTCCCCACCAACATCCCCACCACTGCTGCTCCTCCAGAAGCTCTCTGACATGGAATTCCACTTAGAGCAGCGCCAAGGATGAATTTTTCAGTTCGGTGACCAAATGAAAAATTGTCGAGAGCGATGAGAAAAAGGGAGAAAAGAAATGTGCTAGAGGCCATCCCTACATGCTTTATGCAAGGCGAGCCCAAAATACAATCTTTTCCATTTGGCTTGATGTGACAGTTACTGACTCCCACTCCTTTATTCCCACTCTGCTCAGATCCCATTTCTCAGGCTCTTCACGCTCGTGCCAGAGGATGAGCTGTGCCTGCTGCAGAAAATCAGCTCTCCCTGCTCTCTGGTCTGCTCAACACCGTGATAGGACAAGAGGACATGGCCTCGAGTTGTACCAGGGGGAATTCAGATTGGATACCAGGAAAAACGTCCTTGCTAAAAGGGTTGTCAAGCCCTGGCACAGCTGCTCAGGGCAGAGGTGGGGTTGTCATGCCTGGAGGGACTGAACAGATGTGTGGATGTGGTTCAGTGCTGGGGGAATGGTTGGGCTCACTGATCCTAAAGGTCTTACCCAACCTAAAGGGTTCGATGATTTGTTTGTTAAAGGCAGCACTGGAGGAAAGGTGTTGTTACCTCAGAACAAAAATCAGGTTTGGGCAATGCTGGCAGGAGCTGCTGAAGCCTCTGCTTCACTTTCCTGCCCCTGCCTGCCCCTCAGACAAAATAACTGCACTCACTGAGCTGAACCCAAACTGGGCCAGTCCATCCCACAGCTCTGAAAATGCCCTTCCCAGCAGGTTAATCACCCAAAAGTGATTAACACCCAGCAAATGAGCGGCTTAAAGAGGGCCAAAACATCTGGGAAGACTGGTGAAGCTCCAGAGCATCCCTGTGTTTTTCAGCAGCGATGGAAGCACAGCAGCTGGAGAGGGCAGGCTGGGGACGAGACAGATCCGAGCTGCCTGGAATCCCCCTTGCATCTTTAGCTGGCTCCAACCCCAGCACACACAGCTGGTGCCAGGGCAGGGACTGCAGGTGTCACAGGAGGTGACACTTGGCCCTGGCAATGTCAACCCCCACTCCTGGGAATGGGGTTTTGCCTGCTGGGGACAGCAATGGGGTTTCTCCTGAGCCAGGGCAGAGAGGGCAGGATGGGCACAGGGCTCCTGTGGGGTTTTCCATGTGCAGCACAAGGCCGAGGTTCTGAGCAGCTGCTGCCAGTGAAGCTCCTGATTTTTACAGAGTCTGAGTGTCAGAGCTGCCATCCTGCCCAGATCTGGGCTGGGAGAATCAGCTGCTGCCTAAATCCCTCCTCGGAGATGGATCAGTGGCTTTTGCTCCAGGATACCCACACCTCATCCTGCACGGACATTCCTGGCATGGGAAGCACAGTGGGAAAATGAGAAAAGGTAAAAAATGCAGAGGATTGTATTTCCTCAGTCACCAGCAGGCAGCTGGGCAGAAAAGCCCAAAATTAATATTCTCTGCCTTTATCCTCAACCCAGCCTGGCCTCACCAGGAAAATATCCAGGGATGAGAGACTGGGAGCCAAAGTTTCTGCACCAGCTGCAGGGATCTGTGAAAACACAGCACCCCAGACTGCAGGAAGGTCCGGGTGAAATTACACATTAGTCTAATTTTCTCCTCTGTCTTGAGCAAAAAAAAATTGTCCAAAAGGGTCTTTCCTCCTCCCCCTGTGACCAAGGCAACAACCACAGAACATCTCCTGCCTTGGACTCCTTATTAGTTTAATTAGATGATTTTCCGCATGATTTATCCTGAACGCTGCAATTGCACAATCAAATCACAGATCAGTTGACAACTTCATTTAAAAAATTAGTGTTTAGCAGCTCTGTGGGCTCTAAAAGCTCCGAGGACATCTGTCAGCAGTGACCCCTTCTGATGGTGACAAACAGTGCCAGCCCATGTCCCCACCTCCTGTCCTGCCTGCAAGCTGGCACGCTGGAGAACAAAAAAAAAACAGGCCTGGGGGGTTTTTTGGCATCTGCTTGGCCTCCCCCTGAGATGTCAGACCCCAACTGCGAGCGAGTGTCAGTGAGGGAACAGATCCTGCTGCTCCGGGGGGCTCCGTGTTCCCGATAGATTTGCAGTGGCTCCCTGAGCTTTCTGAGTTGTGTGGGAGTTGGTGCCGCTGGGAAGCTGCCACCCTTCTCCGAGTGGCACTGAAATCAGAGCCCCTGCCTCTTTTGGAGCTGTGCCCACCCCGGGATGGGGATGGAGGGAGGGAAGGAGGGAGGGATGCTGCTGATGGAGCTGCTGGAGCACACGGAGCTCTCAGTGGTGCATTTCCCAAATGCCAGGCCTCCCGCAGGAAGGTTTTGATCTGCGGGATGGGTTTGGATCAGCTCAGCACGATCAGGCTGGAGTTTCCTCGTGCTGGGCAGGCTGGCAGGAATCACCCCCAGAACAGGGCAGGGCAGCACTGAAGGGGACAGTGGTGCCAACAGAGCCGCCTGGCAGGTCCTGCAGAGACTGCTGGTGACACATTTATCCATCATTTCCTGCAGCTTTGGGCAGGAGGAAACGTCCTGGGCCTTCTGAGCAGGGAATGCACCAACTGTGCCCTTGCCCTAAAGAACCAGGAGCCAGACCCAGCTCCTCCTCCTGCTTCTGTCCTGTGGCCACCCAGAGAGCCAGGCTGGACATCTGATCCTGAAGGTGACTCAGAGCCAAGGGGATCCCTCTGACTCCTCCATGTTCAGGCTGAGGCAGTGACACCCATCCTGAGGGATCCTCCCCAAGGGGACTGTCCAGCCCAGGTGACACCACAGTGACAACAAAGCACCTTTCCACTAAAGACACAGAATCCAGACATAATTTTTTTATGCTGTGGTTACCCAGGTTCTCCAGGGTGGACACCTGTGAGGGGAGGACATCTGTCAGGGGCTGGACATCTGATCCTGAAGGTGACTCAGAGCCAAGGAGATCCCTCTGACTACTCCATGTTCAGGCTGAGGCAGTGACACCCATCCTGAGGGATCCTTCCCAAGGGGACTGTCCAGCCCAGGTGACACCTCAATGACCACAAAGCACCCTTCAGCTGATGCCAGAATGACTTTTGTCTTTTCTTTATATCCCTTTTACACAGTTCTCTGTACCCACAAGTATCAGCAGCACACTTGTAACCCTTCCCTGAGTTCAGTGCTCAGTGCTCTGGGAGTGCCCTGCAGGCCCTGAGGCTGAAGAGCCCAGAGCTGCAGAGCCAGGGACACCAAACATTCTGCTGGCTCAGGAAGCCAAGGGCCCCTGGCAGGACAGATTCTGGAAAGTCGAGCTGAGCCCAGCCCAGCCCCAGCATTGGGCTCCCTTGTTGGATCTGGGCTGTGCAAAGTCTAGAACTGGTGTGTGTGACTGACGGGGGTGCATTTGCCACGCTGGCACCTGGGGGAAGTGGATGCACCAAACGGGATCCTGATTCAAATACTGAGGGAAAGATCCCAACCCCTTTAACCGTGTCCAGCTTCATTTTGTAACACTAGGAAAAGGCATCACACCCTCAGAGATCTCCAGAAATCCACTGCCACCACCTGAGTTCAGGCCTTGTGAAGGCGCTCAGGAATCAGCCTCTGCTGCACATCCTCAGCAGCCTGAGACCACTGATGATAACGAGCTGCGCTAATTAGACTGTTTTAATTCAAAGGCCAGCAGGCTAGGAGAGATGTGAACCAAGGGAACCTTTGGGAGGCAGCTGCTGGGATTTCCAGCCGCTGTAACTCCTCCAAGTTGCCCACTGGTGAGTCCTTTAGCAAATGCCTCCTGTCCCCCCTCTCTCCCCAGAAGGAGACCTTGGCCAGGAAGGGCGAGGAAGGACAGAAGGCCCATCCCTCCGTTCTCCAGCAGCCCCTCAGGGCCATGGGATGACAGCTGTTTCCAGTCAAACGAGCCTCCTCATCTCGTTCCCTCTTCCCACGTTTGCTTCAGCTGTTATTCAATTGCACAGATGAACGAAACAACTCAGGAAGGAGCTAATTAGAGGGAGACAATGCAGCAGATGAACTGAGGTGGAACGGGGAAGGAGGTGGTGGATGGTAAGAAGGGAATGGGAATCCTGAGAGGAGCAGCAAATACATGGAGGAAACCCAAAGGGAGCATTAGGAAAAGCACTCAGCAGTCAGGTGCACGGCTCAGAATTCCTAGAAACCTGAGGAACAGTGGGATTTGCCATCTCCTGGTTGTGCCAGCCTTTCCAGCCCTGGGAGCTCCAGGAGAAACTGCTGATCCCCTCTGGGCCTGATCTCCCCTTTCTGTAAAAATGCAGCTCCATTCCTGCTTGTGCTCAGGAGCAACCAGTGATGGACTTGGAAACACCTTGAGATGTGGAGACCAAAGGGACTTCAGAGAAACTCGTCCGACAGAGGAACCTCAGCAGAACAAGTCTCCTTGGGAAGTTGCTATTTGGAGCTTTGGGAAGTTGTGCAGGAGAACGGGCACTGGGGCAGGGATGAGGAGTCCTAGAGATCCTTGAGGTGACTTTTTGGCCAAACCACAGTCCATGGAACTCCAGAGGTTGAACCCGGCCCTCACTTGGCTCTCTGGCACATCTGGAAATCCAAATCCAGAACTCCCAGCTGGGGAAAGGCAGGTGTTGGCCTCCTTCCTCTCAGTGGCACCATCTCCTGTGTCCCCCACTTCTCTTCATTACCAAAATCCCCCGAAGACACCACTGATGCTGGAAAACCATCGGAGAGGCAATTAGAAAGAACTTACAGCAAATTACATATGCAGGGTTTATTTTCTGTTTTCTGCGAAGGCTGCTGCCAATTATTGTGCAATTAGGCTGCCTTCATTAGCAAATGAGATTAAAATTAACATCGTTAATTACTTGTTCTGTTAAACAGGGGGAAGCAGGCATTTAAGGGGAAGATGCAGGGAAGGTTGTGCTTAGAGCAGATGGGGCAACGTTCTTCAGCACCGTTCCTTCAAGGGCTGCTCTGGGTTATTCACCGGGGGCTAAAACAGGGATTAAATTCACACCAGCCTTGCAGGAACGTAGCCCGGGTAGCTCAGAAAATCATCCTCAAAACAAAAGCTGAAGGCCCCAGGGAGCAGCCACGGGGTTGTTCCCACCTGGGATTGGAGGAAACTCCCACAGCTCCCAGGAATTTCTGAGGGGTCTGACAGCACCAGCAATGGGGAAACGCAGCCAGAACAGCTGCTGTTATTTATGGCAATGTTGTCTTGGCCTGACATTTTGAGGATGCTGAAGAAGACTCTCCTGGGCTCACAGGCTGGACAGGGAGGTTAAGGAGGAGCAGCAGAGCTCCAGAGGGTGGTGGTGCTTTCACAACCTGACTCAGTCGCAAAACTGGGGTGCTGAGTAAGTCCAAGATGATGCCAGGGATTAGTGGGGTCACACTTTGAGGTTCCTGGAACCCAGGGCTGAAGGAGCCTCAGGAAGGCGCCCAGCCCAGCCTGCTGTCCCCATGCAGACCCCATGGAGCTGGGCCATTTTCAGCTGCTGTCTCTCTCCAGTTCAGGCCCTGCCCTTTCTGACACCTTCTGTGCAACATTTTGCTTTCTTTTCCTTTGGGAAAGCTCCTCTAAGAGTTTGATTAGAACTGCAGGTGCCCAGTGCCAGCTGACTGCTCCATGCACATAGAAAAGTGATTATTCCCATTGTTTGCATCAGCCTTTTTCATATTTCAGAACTATTCCAGTCTTGCTTGAATTCCCCTTCTTCAGACTAAACCACCCCGGTTTTCTCAGTTTTCCTTCTCAGATCATTCTTGCCCATCTCCAGTCAATCCTCCTTGCTCTGGACTCTCTTCCAATGCTTTGCAGCTTTCTGGATGAGTTGTGCCTGACACTGGATCCAGCACCCAGCTGAGCCCTCTGTAGCTCTGGGCAAAGCAGGAACTCCATTTTTTATGTCCTGTTTGTCATTTTTCACAGCAATTTGGCATCTCTCACTCACTCCCTGATCGAAAAAAAGAGCCCCAGACTTTGCTGCAGGATTGCCTTTCTGCCTCCTGCAGGAGAGCAGTTCATTATGCCTGCCTAGATGGAAAAATCCTGTACTTATCTCTATTAAATTGCATCTAATTTCTTCCAGACCATTTCTCCAATTTGTCAAAATCGTTCGGAGAGAAATAGACAGATTGAAAAGGTCCCCTGGAAAACATGGAGTACAGTGAGACAGCCCTGAATTTCATCCTGAGCTTTGCCAGGCTGTTTCCCCTGGATTGATGCCTCTCTCACCTTGCTGGGCAGCACCTAAAAGCAAAATGTGGCCCCTGAGAGGGACATTGTCCCAAGCTGAGCCTCTTCAAAGCCCACAGATTTTGGAATAATGTCCCAAACAGCAGGAAAGGCACTGCTGTGGCTGCAGAGCGCTCAGGCTGCTCTCTCTCCGTGCTGGGGTCCTTGCACGGCACAGCAACACCGTCCCAGCTCCAAGCAAAGCCAAGGACTCCAAAAGCGGATCAAAGCCTCAGGAAAAGGAGTCAGCAGCACTCCTGACCTGCTGCAGGTTCCCTGGCAGCCTGTGAGCTGCTCCTGTGCTAATGGACTCCCTTTCTCTGCACACAGGTACAGCAGGGCTGAGAGCCTCTCTGGATCAGCTCAGACAAAGCAGGGCCAGCTTTTATCAGCTCTGCTTTGCAGCACACAAACCTTTGCACTGGGAATAAGAGCATTGGGCTGCCAGTGAATGAAAGCTCAGGGCACTCATTGTCCGTCCCCTCTGCTTGCATGATCCTCTGCTCTGAAAACACCACCTGCCCCTCTGCCACAGGCCCAACTTCCAGGGAAAGGAACAGCCTGGCTGGAACGGACTCCGCTGCTCCTGAGGGAGCACTCAGGGCTCAGCCTCTTCCCTGCTGTGTTTGGATCTCGGGCTGACCTCACAGGAGCCCTTCCCCTGAGCTCCTCACCTGCACACCAGGGGCAGCAGCTGTGGGCAGTGCCAGCACCATCCTCACCTGTAGCAGTGGTTCAAGCCCAGAGAGTTACATATCCCCTGAGGAATTTTTGGGGGCCTAGAGAATGAGGCCCCTCTGGGGCAGAGTTGGGTTTGGCCTTGGAAAGGGGGTCGACCTCCTCCCCCCTCCCCCCGTCCTTCAGTTCCCAATGGTATCTTGTGTCTCCCTCCCTCCTCCCTTACTCCTTCCCGATTAGGCCCTGGCCCTCTGTCCCCTCCTTGTTCCTCCCCTGTGCCGTTATGAGATAAGTTGTAACCCTCAAAATAAAAGCCTGAGATTTCAGCTCTTGGGGGTCCTTCCACCCCTGAACCCAAGCAGAGCAGACCATGGTGTGTCGTGTCTGATTTGGGCTCTGGGCAAGAAAACATTCTCTCTCTCAGCAGCTCTCCGGCTTTTGGGACAGTGGCCACCATCCCAGGGAAGCCCGGCTCACGGCAATGGGAAAAAAGCCCCTGGCTGAAGTTGACTTAACAAAAAGGAAACTTTCAGAACAAACCGTTGAGCCGCTGGCCATCCCTAGTGGTCAACTGTCCGGCCCCCACCACCGGCCACACTCACCTGCACACCAGGAGCAGCAGCTGTGGGCAGTGCCAGCACCATCCTCACCTGCTGTCCTGGGTTGGCCATATGGCTTTTTTGTATTCCCAATCGTCCCTCCTGCTTATGCTGGATATGAAGCTCTACAGCTTTAAGTCAGGCCCAGAGAGACAGAGAGAGTGAAAGCGGAGAAAAAAACACGCGCCGTTTGTCTGCAGGAGTTACACCTTTTACTCCCCCTCAATATCCCTGGAGAGGCTAAATTCCAGCAGGACAGCGATATCTCACTCACTCTCTGGGTGTGCTTGAAAAAAGCACACAGCAGAGGGTTTCCTCGGATCTTTCTCGGCTTTTTTTGCAGGGAGAGACTTTGTTTCTTTTGCTGGTTTTTCTTTTTCTTCGCCCTCCTCCTGGGACTGGTTGGCATCGCATGGGCCCAGGACACCAGGGAATCCCCGGGGGCCCCCGATCTCTACAGCGGGGCCCAGCAATCGGCCCCCCCCGCTGGAGAACTGAACTGGACTCAGACCAACTCTGAATCTCTTCAGAGGAAGGAGAGGTTTCATTGTTTTCATATTATCCAAATTTTCTATGCCTGCGAATATTCTATTTGTTAAATAAATCATTTTTTTCCACTTTTCTCTAAGGAAATTCTTCCCGAACCTGTGTGGGGGAGGAGTGGTTGGGATCGGCTTTTTCAAGAGGAGACCCCCCCCCCAGAGGTTTCCTCCTAAAACTTGCCCTAAACCAGGACACCTGCACACCAGGAACAGCAGCTGTGAGCAGTGCCAGCATCACCAGTGCCAGCACCATCCTCACCTGCACGCCAGGTACAGCAGCTGTGGGCAGTGCCAGCACCACCAGTGCCAGCACAGCCCAAGCTCAGCACACTCGGGCTGAGTGCACCCTGTTTTTGCTTTCCTGACCCCGCTGTGAAGCTGGGAGGAGAAATCTTCCCTTTTCTCCAGCTGGAAACCTCCGTCAGGAGGAGATTTAGCAATGTACCCATGGTTAGTCATGAGCAGGAGGCCACTTGGGGAGCTAATACTACTTCTTACTCAGGGGAGATTTTCAGTGTTGATGATCTGTAAAATGTTTGCCTTGAATTTCCTTTAGAAGCCAGCACAGAGCAGTATCTTATTCCGAAGCTGTGTTTAAGAACAGCCATGAACTTTATTAGGTGTGAGCCCTTCAGTGAGGAAAGCAATCGGATTGTGAGCAATGCAATACCCCGTGCATAGCAAGCAGGCAGCTGGCTCTGAGGAGAGTTTCCTCGTGCAGACCTCATCAAAAAATGAAATGAGAAAATAAGTAGACAGGACTAGGCAGGGAATTCTTCTGCCTTTGTGCCCCAGGGGGAGTATATCCAAATTAATAGGCCTTTTCCAGTGCTAATGGCTCAGTGAGGATGTGGGAGTCACAGGCCACGTGTGTAAATCAGGGGGTACCTGGAGAGAGCTGCAACATTCATTTACATTCCTCTGAGCCAGCCCACCTTCCCAGAGCACCAGGATAAGCCAAAAGCAGCTCAGAGGTCCCTGGATCCCACCTGGCTCCCTGTGGGAACAGTGCTCGTGGACAGGGATGCTGCTCAAAAGCCACATAGTGTGGTAAAATCCTGATTAATGCCAAATCATCCAGCACTGGCATTTCCATGCTCCTCTTTGAGAGGAGTTCCCTGGAGAGGAGCTGAGAGGAGACTGGCAGAGAAAGAAAGAAGTGGTGTAATGGGATTGCTGCCTTGGAGAGGCTGCCTGGAACAGAGGCCAGGCAGAGTCACAGAATAAAGTGGGGATTCATGAAAGGCTTCAACAGATGCACCTTGGGCAGTGCAGGAGCCTCGCAGAGGCTGCACCCAAGCTGGACAATGGGCAGGAGATTTTCAGACAGATCTGAGTTTGGTCTGTTTGCATTTCAGGGGTTAATTGTCCAATTACAGCTGCAGGTAATGAAGTCACATTCCCCCAGTTTGCTCCCCACAATTCACTTTTGTTTGTGCTTTTCCGGGCCTGAGGCCGTGGGGTGTCCTTGGATCTCAGGCCTGGAAGGATTGTTCTGTCTGAGCAGAATGTGCAGGCAGTAACTGCACTTTATATGGAGTTTGGAGTTTTGCACTAATGCAGTGCAGGCTCTGAAAAATATAAAGGCTAAAATGTTAAGGTATCAGGATCAGCTGGAAAGGACTGGGAAAAGCTGCAAAGGGAGCCTGAGGTGTGCACAGGGCAGGAAAAGAGGATGGAGGAGAGAGACAATGAGAGAGGAAAAAGTGGAACAGAGTTTTCCTGTCAGACTCCTCCGTGAGGGCAGATTTACCTTCCTCCTTCCTCTGGAAAATTCATTAGGCTTTTGTGCCTCCCTCCTCTCGCTGCCAACGTGCTCCAGCTTTGCCCAGGAACAAACCAGTAACTCATGTCCTTGCATTCTGCTCTCCCAAATCCCGTGAAACAACACGGAATCCTCCCACCCAGCTCTGCTCATGCTGATGGGCACCAGCACCCTGGGAGGATGCAGAGATTCCTGCAGGAATCTGCAGACGAACAGAAAAATCCTCTGGTGGCCACTGAGCTTGGTGTGGGAGCCCACCCATGGACGAGCAGCTCCCCTGGGAATTACAGGGAAGAGGCTCCAGGAGCTGGGATTGTTCTTTACTCAGCTTAATTTATCCATAACTCCAGAAAAAGAGAAATTGGAGTGGCCTGTCCCAGCATCCCTTAATTTGCCAATGGACTGGCTATGGAAAGAGATAAGGAATAAGGGCTGAAATCTTAAAAGAAGCCATTAGGCAAACACAGGAGCAAAGACCAGCTGAAATGCATGTTTGGGCACCGATAAGATTCTGAATGTTTCTTTCAGCCCCTGACAGCCAGAGGTATCAACAAGGTAGACAGATTAAATTCCTGTAGGCATTAATTAAAAGGATTCTGATGAGGAGAGAAATTAAGGCCCAAACACTGAGCAGAAACAACTGTTATGTTTTTTCCACAGAGAATTTTTAGCTCCAAACAACTGGTGGGGGTGGGGAGGGGGAAGGCTTGTGTGAGATGCAGATGGGAGATGTGGAAACACATCTGCAGAGGGTAAGGGCCACAAGCAGGCTGGAACAAAAATATTGGGATGGCTCTGGTGGTGGTGAAGCGTAATGAAGAGAGACAGGAAGAAGCTGACACTGTGGGCAGCCTGCAAAAATGGGAATGGGGAAAAGGCAGCGAAATCCCAGAGATTCCTGTGGCAGTTTGGGATTCCCAAAGCAAAGAGAGTTGGGTAAAGCACCAGCTGTACCCAGCTCCTGGGTGGGAAGGGCTGGAGGAAGGGCATGAGCACAGCGTGGCTGCAGCTCAGACAGGAGTGGGACCTGCTGGGACCCCTCACAGATCTCTCTGCGAGTGCAGAGCTCAGGGGAAAAGGACAAAAACCTGCTTGGGAATTGCTCAGGAATTCCATCTGCTGCTGGAATTGGCTGTGAGGGCTCTGGGAGAGCTCTGAGCGAGGCTGAGCAAGCAGGGATGAGTGGGGCAGTGTCCCATGGACCCCAACACCAGGCAGTGTCACACGGACCCCAACACCGGGGCAGTGTCACACAGACCCCAACGCCCCCGGGCACTGCTGTCCCTGCACATCCAGAATGTGAGGGGCAAACCCCAAGACCCCTGGGCACTGCTGTCCCTGCACATCCAGGGACCTGAGAGGAGGAACAACCTTGGGAACCAAGCACGAGGTCAGGTCTGGGCAGACTCCTGGTTCCAGCAGGCTGGAGGGAGGATTTGAGGTGGGTTTGCCACAGCTTCCCTTCCTGATGAAATAAAAGTGCCCTTCTTCCCTTCACCCTCATCCTTTCCTTTTCCAATCTAATTTCCAATCTCTAATTCTGGACCCTGCACTGAAGCAAACAGGATTTCCCACACCTGAAAGGTTTGTGGCTGGCAGATTTTTCACTCCAGCTGCTGCAATGGCAGAATTGTTATCTCTGCATCCCTGTGACTCCGTGTGGGTGAGAGCTGTTCCCAGAGAAGCCCCTCTCCCGTGGAAAGGAGCTGATCCAGGTTTAGCTGCTCTGCTGCTTCCTCGGGAAGTCACATCCAGCTGAAGCCAGACAGATTCCACCCACCACAAGCTGACGTCTTGTGGCAGTCCCTCGAGGACACGTCTCCAGAAAAAGAATCACACAGCTGCTCATCTCAGCTCCCAAAGTCACCACTTCTCTCCCTGTTTGGTTGGATTTTTTTAAAAAAATTTTTTTCTCCCCTCTTATTTCTCTCAGTTGCTTTATTTACATTGTTTTCCTCCCAACAGGTTGACAGAGCAGCGAATCCTTCGTGGCAGGGGGGGGCTGGAGTGGCAAAATCCTCGCTCAGGAAAAACTGGAAGGGCTCAGGAACATGTCTGGAAAAGCCAGGACCTCTCTGTAATGCAGCTGCCATGTGCCAGGGATTAAACACCGACTTGGAAGTTGGCGGGAGTGAAATGTCAGCTCAGGGGTTGATTTCATTCACCTGACATTCCCGTTAATAACAATGCCTAATTAGAAAGGCTTTTAAGCATCCGTTACATTAATTTAACGTGAAAATCTCATGGAGCTTTATTGGAATTTTTTTTTCCCCTGTAAAATTAACCCTGCAGGCTTGTTACACATGTTTTCATCAGGGACCCTGAGCAGCGGGGATATTTGATGAATTAGAATCAGCCCCTTAGTCTTTGAGTTTAACTTTGTATTTCAAGTTCTTTTATGCTGATAAAGCCCTAATTTGATCCCCCACACCCACCCCTCCATTAATTTCAAACGTGCCACAGCCTCCTCCTGCTGCAGCTGAGGGCTGGATACCCGAATTTGCTGCTGCCAATTCCCATGCAAAGCAGATAAAAGCCTGGAGTTCAGAGGCTTTGGTAGCAGCTGGTGCTAATTCTGGTGTGCAGCCCCGCGCTGCTGCATGGAGCGCGTGCCTCTCGCATGGCTCTTCCCCTCACTTCCAGCTGCCAAGCTGCCTTTGAGGGAGCTGGGGAGCCTCCACAGGGCTGCCCCTTTAGTATTTTATTATTTAATTATTTCTTTTATTGTTTTATTTATGTTATTACTCTCCTGGTTTAGGGTAAATTTTAGGAGGAAACCTCTGGGAGGGGTCTCCTCTAGGAAAAGCCGATTCCAACTGTTCCTCCCCCACACAGGGTCGGGAAAAATATCCAATATAAGCAGGAGGGATGACTGGGGATACAAAAAAGTCATATGGCCAGCCCAGGACAATTACTTTACAAGTTTATTAATTTATTAATTTATTATTTTGCAATTTTATTATTTTATGATTTCTCTTCCTAAGCGTGACTGATGCCATTCTAGCCAGCGCTGAGGCTCCTACCTTTAAGGGCACAAAGTGCTGCAGCAGGAGCTGAAAATCCCATGGATATTTATGGGAATTGCAGAGCCTGTTAAGGGATCCCAGGCTCAGCAGAGAGAGGGTCTGGCCCTTCTGACGGCCCCACCTCCCAAAGCTCTGGCCACGCTCTCAAAGGCGCTGCAATTCCGTGTGGCTGGGCCAGGGCCCACGGGACCAGGGCAATGTGAGTCCCCTTTGAAGGCTTTTCCACCCCGTGGGAGCCCAGAGCTTTGGAGAACAGCCTGAGCTATTTCCAGCGCTGGGATTCATTAAACTGTGTCACTACGTCAAGGTCTGGGCTTCCATTGAACTTCCCAGCTTGGGAGAGCACAGAGCGATTTTAATGATGGATCCGCTCAGGGACTGGAGGGGGAGAAGTTGAAGGGACAGGAACAAAAATATTTGACTGGCGTAAATCCATGGAGTTGTTTGACATGCAAGGGAAACCTGACACAAAGCTGAGTCCCTGTCACACTCGTGTGTCACTGGAATTGAACCTAAGTGGCCAAAGGCCCACACTGGCACAGGAATGGAGGAGAACACACACCCCTGTTCTCCTGCAGCCCACCCCAGCGTGGTTTCCCTTGTTACATTCCACACTGCTGCAGCTTCCCCACATCCACAATTCCCAGCTGATTTCACCCCTCTCCATAGCAAACCACCCTGCTGCCTCATGCACCAGATGTAAGACTATTTTCTGATAACCGCTGAGACTTCTCCTCTTATTAAGGCTCTCCCTTGAGTCACTGCACATTAATATTACCCATCTGTGGTATTTATTCTCTCTCAATAAGCAGGCACTTATCCTGTCCCTCGTAGTTGCTGCTTTGCCAAGCTGTACATAATTAGATGTTTCAAATCTCTCCTGGTTAATCAGACCCTTTGAACTCCCTGTAGCTCCAGAAATGCTGTTGAACTTCCCAAGTTGGGCAGTTCCTCTTGATGCCTTTTTCCTGGTGTTAGGAAAATGAAACTGGACACGGTGAGAGGGTTTGGGGTCTTTCCCTCAGGATTTGAATCAGG
>JAHLSL010000039.1:1344337-1354828 GCA_025920805.1 Petroica traversi | reverse complement strand
CTTGTGGGTACAGAACTGTGTAAAAGGGATATAAAGAAAAGACAAAAGTCATTCTGGCATCACCCTCTCCTCAGGAGGGGTGCAGGACTGAGGGCAGTGTCCCAGCTGTGTCCCACAGGAAGGGTGAGTGACCCTGTGCCCTCAGCCTGTTCTGCAGCCCCAGCACAGCTCAGCTTTCCCCCTCTCCAATCCCCAGATCCCTTCTGATCATCTCCTGCCTGCCGAGTCCTCCAAGGCTGTGCTGAAGATGATGGAGATCCTTTCTGCCAGCTCGGTGCCCTGCTCCCTCCCTCCCACCACTCATCTCCCAGATCAAGTTATTAACTGGGAGCGCCATTGGCAGGCAGGGAGAGACGCGGACAGGGAATGAAAGGCACGCACAGAATTTGTATGCAAGTTTAGCTCCTCTGCTCACTCTGGCATTGGCATTGCCTCAGAAACTAGTTCTGTTGGCTCCCTGCTGAGAATTTGTTGCTGGAAACCTGTCCTGCCTAATTTCCTAGACTTCCCAAAGCTATATCCTTGAAAAAAAAGAAAAAGAAAAAAAAAGGCTACTCAGCTTCCTTCTCTAAGTGCCCTCTGCTAAAGAGCTTTTCCTTGATCCTTCCCAGCTGCTCAGAACCTGAGTTAACCTCTTTCTTGCTGGCAGAGGCAAAATCCACCCTCTGCTCTGCATGGGAGCAGACTCAGGCCAGGAACCATCACACCAGATGTGAAACCTCTTCTTGGATTAGTGGGATTTCAGCTGGATAAGATCTGGATGTGAATTTCTATGAGGAGGCTCTCGGCATCTGCTGAGAAAAATTTTGGCATCCTCTCCCTGCCTCTGCTTCTCCTCAGGCTGGTCTGATAAAAGCCACCAGGACTGGAGCTCTGTCTTTTACAGGGGCTGTAAAACTATCAAGAGTGGCTGGAAATTCTGTTGTTAGAACAGTTTTAGAAACTGGAATTGGATAAAAAGCCCCGCAGTTGGGCTGCCTGGGTTTCCCTGTCATTTCCATCCCTCTCATGCTGCTGTCTCTCATCCCTGCTGTGGATGCTGTGCTGAGATTTCTTAGAGGCTGAATCTCTCACCTGAGCTGCCAACACCTTATCTCAGCAGCTCAGCCAGGCACGGGGACTCGGCGCAGGTGACAAAGGCTGAGATGTGGCTGCTAATTGGGTTCGTGCTGCTTTTCCATGGCACGGCAGGGCCTCAGAAGTGATAGACTAAAAAAACCTTAAACCTAAAAAAAAAAAAACTCTGACCCACAGATTACCTAACAAGTCTTCAGTGATTTGGAAATGGAAAGGAAACCTATTTCTGAGTATTTTCCCCAAATCAAGGAAGAAAAGAGCATAAGAGCATGTCAGGAGCAGAAGATGCTGAGAGGAGAGGGAGCAGCAATAATCCCGAGGCTGAGCTTCTCCTGTGGGATAGAAAGCCCTGGGTTCAAGCCCTGCCTGCAGCATTGGGCTGCTGATAACACGGCAGGACAAATCCCCTGAGCTGGCAGGAGGTGGCTCAGCAGAACCTGCCCCTCACCACAAACAGGGCTGGGAGGGCCTCCTTCCCTCAGAGACCTGCACGGCCCGGCAGGGCTGGATTTGAGGGAACAAAAAGGCACTTTGAGACAAAAAAGGCACTGAGTGCCTGCATGGCAGGGCTGGAGGGGCCCAGGTGAGGATCAGTGCTGCGGGGAGGATGAGGAGCAGTCAGGGGCTGCTCTGGGGACAGGATGGTGGCACTGCCTGGTGTCTGTCACCGAGCACAGCAGCAGCCGGGCCTGGCCCAGCTCGGGGCTGTCTCTCCCAGCAGGCTGGTGAGGGATTTACATAAATAATGGGCTATTTTAACTTTGCTCCCTGGGCTCCTGACAAGATACAACATTTTTGATTAAACAGCTTCCCAGGAAGGAGCTGCTGCCTTAAACCTCTCGCACTTTCTGTGACCCCAGGCGATCTCCTTAGCGGCCCCTCAGACGTGTCTGATGGCACCTGAAACTCCTCTTTTCCTCTTTCCTCCTCCCAAGTCCTCGGGGTGGGGCAGGTGCTGTGTCCAGCTCTGCAGCTCCTAACCCTGAGCAGGGCTTTCCATCAGCCCTCTGCCTCTCCTGAGAGGTTTTTCTCCAGCTGCTTCCCTCCCTCGCTCCTCCTCCTTCCTTCCCCTCTCAATCCTCGAGCTGCCTTTTCAGTTTCTCTGCATCTCACACCATCTGTCTCTCTCCTTGCTGCTGTCTTTTTTTTTCCCTCCTCTGCTGACCAGCCCAACAGAGAGAGATAAATCTCCCAAGCCAAGGAGACCACGTCCTCCATATATATTTGTGTGACAGTCAGAAGCTCCGGCGACAAAGATCAAAGCCAGCAGCGAGCTCGACGGAGAGATTCAATAACAGCACAGAGTTAGACTGATAGGAACGAGGCAAATGGATAGTTCTGATTTTAGCAGATTATTGACTGCACAACAGAGGCACAAAAAAGGCTTCCCAGCAGCTTGGCTTAGAGAGCACCTCTTCCCAGTGCAGCCCAGGCGAACAAAAGGAGTGAAATGTGAGAGAGGGAGCAGTTGGTGGCACGGCTGACAGTGCCATCATCTGCGTGAGGAATGGACCTCCCTGCCCAATGAACCCCTAGGAATGTGGATGGAAAAAGGTGAGATGTGCTTCCAGCTGAGCCTGAAGCCAGCTGGGCTGTGCTGAGAATTGGGAGACACTCCCACATAGCTCCCCTGTTAAATTTGGGCACCAGAGGAAGATTCCTGTCTCTCAGAAGAGTTCTGCTGGTGTGGGGACAACTCAGATATTGTGTGGTGTGTGTCTCCTGTCTGACTCTAAATACCTAAATCAGACTCACTATCCAAGGCTGCTCCTCTGCAGTGACATATCCTCACTGCTCTTTAGCCTGTTTAATGCTAGGAACTGAAAATCTGTGGGGTGTGCACGTGGTTCCCCTGGGAATCTGGGCCAGGACAAGAAACCATGTTCGGTTCTGTTTCTTCCCTGCTCTCAGTAAAGACCCCTCAGTGCAGCTAACACTGCCTTCCCCCATGATCATGTTTTGCACACAGATTATTTCCTTACAGCCCTTCTGGGGGAGAGGGAGAAACGGAGGTGCAGAGCTCACCCAGAAGAGTTCACCTGCAAACACATCCCGGAGAGCTCACAGTGAACCTGGAGGGCAAAAGGAGATCAGGTGTGAGCCAAAGAGGCGGCAACAAACACCAAAATCCCCACCAGGCTTGGAGAAACAAGAGCCAGGAAGATTTTTCTTCTTGTGATGTTCCCCCTCAGCTTTTCCAGCCACACAGGCCAGCCCAGCAGCTCAGCTCCAGCCACATCCCTGGATGTCTCTGAAGCACCTGCAGGACCTGCTGAGAAAAGCCAGGAAACCACAGCAGAGGCTTCAAATTTGCTTCACACCAGGTTCCCTGATAGGAAACTGTAGGATACAACTCTGTGGGATTTGGTTATGAGGGTAAAATAGAAATGAGAGATCTCTAAAGATGGGTTTAGAGCATGGGAGTTCATTGTGAAAGAGCGTGGGTGTGAGAGGCTGCTGGGCTGCAAGACACAGCTCAGAGCAGCCCAGAGAGAGAGAGAGAAAGAGGCAAAAAGAGAGAGCAAAAAAAGAGAGCGATTTGCTGTTTACAATACAATAAATCATCTTCTCTGTTGAATATTCTAATTCTCTTTAACCAATCTGAGACAAGCTACAAAGCCTACAACATTTGCATGCAACCTATAAGAATCATCACATTACCATACGGGGTTATATTTTAAACCTTAAAAAACTGCTTTTGGGAATCTCTCCCAGGCAGGCAGGGTTTGCTCTGCCCTTTGGCCCTGCCTGGGCAGAGGGCATTGTTCTGTCAAGAAGGAGGATTCCCTTCAGCCAACTCTGCCATTGTTTCTTAGTTACTCTTCAACTCAAACCTTGTCTTCATCTCAATGTCGATTCTACTTTCCATATTTTCAGCATCTTTTGCAAGGTAATCATATCTATAAGGCTTTCCTATTTCATCTTCCCCAACAGGGAACATCCTGGAAACAGCAGGAGAATGGGGGTTGACCTCCAAAAGAGTGACCAGCCCTGAACAGGAGCACCCAGAACAGAGGAGTAAGGACCAAACCACTTCATCCCAAGACTTGCAAGGAGTGGCAGCATTTAGCAAATATTAAATAAACAAAACCGACAGGGCTCTCCAAGAGCCTGGAGACCTGCAGAGGGGGTCAGGAGTGAAATGGAGCCATTCAGAGCGATGAACTGGACTAATTGAAACACCAGCAGGTTGAGAAGTTGGGGTGGGGGGCATGAATGTGGGGTGTGAAGGATATTTTATCTCTCTGCACTTAATTTTAGCCAATTAGCACCCATCCTGGGGAGGGGGAGAGCTGTTAAGTGCTGAATAACAGGAGTGTGAGCTTGAGTGTGAAGAGGTACAAGCAGGAACAGAGCGCCCCTTTCAGCAGCATCTCTGTCAATATTCAGAGATGGAAAAACACCGTGAAATTATTTCTCCTGCATTCTGGGAAAGGAAGGAAATCTCACAGTACAAACACACTAATGGGCTACGAAGGGATCTGAAGGAGGATTGGTGAGGTATTAGAGCAGGCTGCATTAGGGGGAAAAAAAGAGCAAGAAAAGAGACAGGATTTTCAGGGAGATTTCATCCAAATCGATTAAGTGAGAACTGTAAAGGGGCAGCATTCCTTGGGGATGGAGCTGGTAATTGGCACACGCAAGCCCAAACAGAGAAAAGCACTCAAAATGCAGGCTGGGAGGGGAGCACGTGGCTGCCAGGTTCCCTTCTGCCAGGGGCCAGGAGGGACCACGGGGAGAAAAGTTTCTCCTGTGCTAATCCTGTGCACAAACCTGTGAAGCCCCCTCCACATCCCTCCTTAAAAACATCCTTAAAACCCCTGGTGCTGCAGAGCCTGGAAAACACTGAGAGTGATGCCTGGAGAGGCTGCCTGGAACAGAGGCCAGGCAGAATCAGAGAATAAAGTGGGGATTCATGAAAGGCTTCAACAGATGCACCTTGGGCAGTGCAGGAGCCTCGCAGAGGCTGCACCCAAGCTGGACAATGGGCAGGAGATTTTCAGACAGATCTGAGTTTGGTCTGTTTGCATATCAGGGGTTAATTGTCCAATTACAGCTGCAGGTAATGAAGTCACATTCCCCCAGTTTGCTCCCCACAATTCACTTTTGTTTGTGCTTTCCAGGGCCTGGAAGGATTGTTCTGTCTGAGCAGAATGTGAGGAGAGCTCAGTGACTCTGAGTGGAGTTCAGGGTTATCACTGATGCAGTGCAGGCTCTGAAAAACAGAACAGATAAAACTTCAGGCATCACCAGTGCCAAGGCAGAGCAGGGCTTACCCCAGGAAGCAGATCCTGGGGGAATGTGTCCCATGCAGGGCCCTGTGTCCCCTGTGTCCCCTTGCCTCTCATCCTGAGCCCTCCAGCATGGAACAGTTTTTGTGTTCCAAAGGTGCTCCAGGTGGAGGGTTCAGACCCCTGAGGGGAGGCGAGGGAAGGCAGCACACGAGGTCTCAGCAGTTTGGGAGGGGAACCACCTCAAACAAAACACAGAATGAGAAACAGGGACGGGGTGAGAGCGGGTCCAGAGGGGACCAGACCCCACACAAGGGCTGTGACAGCATCAGAGAGAGATTGTCACTCAAATCCTGTGTGTTTCTGATTTGTTCCCTCAGGGAAAGCAATGAAACCACTCATTTCCAAGTTTGCATTTCCCTCTTTTTAGAAAACAAATGCAAACTCAGACCAAGAGAGGGGAATAAAGCATCTCAAATGACCAAATTCAGTTTTTAAAATGGACTTTTTGGAAAAAAACATATGAGTCAGGTGGGGATTCACTAACAGCAACTCCTGACTGCTCTCAAATAACCCCAGTGGACAAACTTTACACCTTGCACAGGGACAGGGATGGGGAGGCTGCTCCTGGTAAATGTTTTCTCTGTCTCTGTGGGTTCACAGGTAACACTGACTCAGCTCACAGCTCAAGAGCAGGTCAAGATTAGAAACACGGACCTAAGGGGAAAAAAAAATCTTCTTTCTCACTTGTTTATTCTCGCTATAAAAATGCTCTGGGAAGTGCAAATCAGGCTGGGAGTCACCTCCTGCTCCAGGTGGATCCAGCAGCAGCTCCGTGGGGATCCTGATTCTGCCCTGGTGCAATTCCTGCTGTCCTGGAGAACAGGGAGGGCTCTCCTGGCAGGACCAGGGCTGAATTTTGGCACCTCTGGCTCTAAAATTCCCCTAGGGCTGGCTGTGGAAAAAAGCACTATTTTCACATGAACCATTTCTGGTTGCGTTTTCTGTCAAGTGTTCACAAAAACAGGAGAGAGAACGTTTGAAAATTTTTAATCAGTGCTTTAATGAATGACTAATCAATGCTTACAGATTACTGTAAAGCCCAAACAGTCAATAGGTTGCTTATAATATTCTGTAATACCTTCTTCCTGACATGCTTATAATCACCTGCTAAATTATGCTCCTCGTGTCTTTAATGCCTATTAATCATTTATTAATCTTTTATAAGCCACTTGCAAATGAAAGCGGAATATAAACCATGAGATCCCTTCCGTTCTGCCAGCCGTGAGCACCGTGAGTTTTCGGGGGTTTAGGGAAGGATCCATCAAGCAAAAACATGATTTGAGCCCAATCCTAAGTCTTTGTGGCTTTCTGGGCCACGGGTAATTCCTACCTTGGGCAGGATTTGAGGGAGAGCAGGACTGGCAAGGGCAGCTGAGGGTTTTGTGGTTCAGGTGATGGCAAAGTGGCGCTCGGAAAAGATGAAATTGTCACGTCCACAAAAGCTTCGTGCAGAAAATCCTCGCAGGGAGAGAGAGGGAGGAATTAACTTCAAGGCTTAAAGCAAAGAGAGGGAAAAAAAAAATCTCCTCTGTGTAAGGACAGAGGATTGAAGCAAATGGACCACAGGTAGGGGAAAATAACTGAAAATTGGTTCGGGTAATCACAGGAAAATCAAAAGATGCTCCAACACAAAGTATGAGAAAAAGAACTGGTAACACATCTATTTCTCGTCCCAGATAGAGCCCATTTTTATCAGAATATCTCTGTATTTGTGAGATCACACCAGGGTCACGGAGCAGGAGAAGCTCCATCAGCACATCCCAGAGGCTGCGTGGAATTCTCTCCCCAATTACTGCCAACTGCAATTACTCACAACAGCTTTTTAACCACTTCCAGGGAGGAGCTCTGCACGAGGAGTTGCAGCAGGACCATCTCAGGACTCAGGAGCACTCTGAGCAATCCCTCTCCCATTCCAGGCCCTGGGAGCACAGTTGATTTCTCCCTGTGAGGGTTTAAGCAGTGCCTGAGCAGTGAACCTGCCCAGCCCAGCCCAGCCCAGGGACAGTTTTGCCTGCTCCTTGTTCTGCCAGCACCCAGCACTGCCCAGCTGCTCTGTGGGACCACTCAGGGCAACTGGGGGGCTGGAGGAGCCTCAGGAAAGGCAGGGACACAGAGGAATCACTTGAGGGGCAGGAGGAGCAATAACCCTGCGTTCATGTAGCTCCCCTGAGCATTTCCCATGGTCTAACAATGGGGATTCAATCCAGACTCCTTTTCCTCAACCTTTTCCTCTTTCTGCTGCCCATCGTCACCAAACACCTGGGAATTTCACATCTCTTCAGCCTTTTTCCCAACTTGCTTTTAAACAAATAGATTCTACAAATTTGTGCAAGTGGGGTGTGCCAGGCAGATGCCCGACTGAAATCCTTCCTTTCCTTTGGGAAAAGCCTCCTGCCTGCCCCCAGCCCTGGGGAGCTGTCTCACTTTTCACCAGAGCTCTCAAAACTGTGCAAGAAGCCACCAAATCCTCGTGTTTCTTGCTTGGCACCAGAGAAGGTTCATGGGAGACTCTGGTACAGGGTGCCAGAGAAGCTGTGGCTGCCCCTGGATCCCTGGCAGTGCCCAAGGCCAGGCTGGCCAGGGCTTGGAGCAGCCTGGGACAGTGGAAGGTGTCCCTGTGATGCCTTAGGATTTAGCTTTTCTATTTTTCAGATCCTGAACTGCTTTAGTGTAGAACTCTAAAACTCCATAACTCGTCAGCTGCTGTTCTCCCATTTCATTCACACAAAACAATTTATTTATAGGTCTGAAACTCAAGGACACCCGACTGTCTCAGGCCCCAAAAAAATGTAAACAAAAACTGAATTTTGGGGAGCAAACTGGGAGTAAATTACTCCATTACCTGGAGCTGTAATTGGAGGATTAACCCTGATATGCAAATGGATTTACAATAGTGTGAAAAGCTTGTGACCATTGTCCAGCTTGGGTGCAGCCTCTGGGAGGCTTTTGACTGCCTTTTTGGAGGCCTTTAATAAATACCCACTTTTATTCTCTTAATTTGTCTCACCTCTGTCTCAGGCAGCCACTCCAAGGCATCAGTTTCTGGCGACCACGAAGGGACAAGAGGCCACTGGAAAGGTGATCCCTCCATGGAAAATGGATAGAGCAAGATGAGCTTCAAATTCCATCCCAACCCACCCTGTGACTCTATGATTAAAGAAGTGTCATCCCGTGTCACTCCCCCTCGATCCAGCACATCCTCGTGGATTATACCCTTATTAATTTGCATTAATTTCACTCCCTCATTTCATGCCCTGCTCCCTTCTTTCCTCAGGGCTGGGTTTGGGTGCTCTGCTGTGTCACATCCTGAAATGTGAGCTTGGAGGAGCAAACGCTGCGAGGAGGAGAAGAAATCTGAGACTAAATTAAAAAGAAAACATAAAAATAATAAAATACAATCCCCTTGATCAGTATGCCTGTCATTTTAGCGGCACTAAATACATTAAAATGGGATCTGCACACCAACTTAATTAAATGAGCCAATTGGAAGTTGCTGCCAAGCATTAGTTTAAGGTAGAAAATACACTTATTTTGGAGCTTATGCAGATTGAATTTGTAGGGCCTTGTGGGAAACGCTCAGCTTTTTCTTTTCTTTTTTTTTTCTTCTCTTTTGGAAGACTCACAGTTTGGAAATTTATTGCAGTGATCTGAATTTTGTTTCATTATGAGTGTCAAGCACAATCACAGTTAGAAGAAGCCTCTTGGCTGCTTCCCAGGATACAACATCCCTTGGAAATCGATCTTTTCTTCCAAAGTGCTGCGGAAACGGATCCGGCTCTGCGTGCCTGCGGGCAGGGGATGCGATTTTGGCCACCAAGGAGGCGTTCCAGGCGCTGGGAACATTAAATGGGAGCTGATGTTTGGTGTCCGGTGTCACCGGGGGTGCCGTTGCCAGCTGTGATGCCATTACTGGAATTCAGCACGAACTCCGGGCTTTCCAGCGACGCCGCAATCAGGAATTAGTTGAGGAGCAGAACAATTGATTTGAAGCTATTTCCGTAAATCAAACCTCCCATTTCAGCTCGCTGACAGCCTCAGCCGGGGCTGTGTCACCTCACTGGCACGGAGGATGCTCCAAGCTGAGGAAAAGAGGCGATTCCAGAGGCAAACTCACGGAGCTGGACTCAGACTTTCCCCCTAATAAAATTAAACCACTTTGCCTCTACATTGTCTGGGGCATTTCTTTGACCCAGAATTAAATGAATTATTATTTTTCAGTGATGGATTTTAAGATATGAGTGTGGTTTTTTTAATGGGAATCTAGCAGGCTTTTAAATACATTGTTCCAAACGGATGAGAGGAAATGTTTCACTTCTCAAATATTAGAGGCTTTGATTTTTTCCCCCCTGATGTTTCTTTTCCACCCTATTTTGAAAAGAATAATTTGGGGAAATCAGCATAGATTCAAAAAGTCTTCATCTGATGTGATTTTTCTCAAATTTCAGTGTTTTGATAACATTTCAAAACTGGGAGGCTGCTAGGTCAAAATCAAGGGAAAAAAACAACTCAGTGGTGCTTTTTTCTCTCATGTTTTTCATTATGTGGCCGTTTTGGAGGAAGTTTTGAATGAAAACATCACTGTGAGCTGCCTGAGACGAGCAAGCAGAGATGCCTCTTTTAGACAGTGAGGAATTAGGGATGGCTCAGCTCCTCGGAGCAGTGCCCAGCCCCACGGGCAGCACAGAGCTGACACCAATTTTGGCAGATCTGTGCTGTCTGCAGCTGCAGGAACATCTCGGGAACAGCCTTCCCCAGAGCTCCCCAGCACCTTGTCAGGCAGAGGAAATCACACTGACGATTATTTGGGAGGAATAACTCTCACACTTGGGTGCTGCCCTGGCAGTGTCGCTCCCAGCTCAGCCTTGCCCGGCTCACATCACACAGAGGTTACAGAGCTCTGCTGCTCCTAATTAATCCTGTCCTGGGCTTGTCCCTGCTGCCTGGCAGGGCTTTAACGAGCACAGCTCTGTGCCACAGCTCTGTGCCACAGCTCTGGGCCACAGCTCTGGGCCACAGCAGGGTCCCACTGACAGCGGGTAACATTAGGGGCTGAGGGTGCCACAGCCACCAGCCCAGGTAGCACTGGTGACACTGGTGAGGACAGGCTGAGGGTATTGCA
>JAHLSL010000039.1:1327267-1344041 GCA_025920805.1 Petroica traversi | reverse complement strand
CACTGGTGAGCATGGACTGGGGGTGTAGCACTGGTGACACTGGTGAGGATGGGCTGCTCAGGTCACTGCTGGAGCACTCAGGGTGACCCTGCTGCTAAAGGCCCGGAGGGGCTGTTGGGATGGAGTTTCCAGCAGGGTCCTGGTGAATTTTAAGGGGAGTTTAAAAGGAAAAACTGAGCTCCCACATCCCATGGGTGTGCAGGACATGGTAAGAGCTGGGGTTTAGCTCATCTTCTTTTCATGAGGCAGCTGAGTTATCCCACTGTGCAAAGCCAGCTCTGAGATTTCTGCTGATCTCTGCTCAGGCTGAGCCTGTTCCTCACCTCACTGACAGGAGCTCAACTTAAACCAACCCATCCTCCCCATACCTGCTAAAAACCCATGGAGCGAGGAAGTCTGACCTCACAGGGATGCTGTGAAGGCCAGCAGCACATCCAGGGAGAGTGGCCAGCAGCCAGGCCAGGCTGTTGGGCTGGATGTGCACCACACATAGAGCTGGCTTTGCCAGGGACAAGCCAACCAGCACAGGGACACTGTGTCCAGCTGCCCTCCCGCTGCTCAGCACTGGCTGAGTGCTCTCCAGCTCTGTCCCTTTTTGTCTCACAGGGCTCTGTCACACCATCTGTTTGTGCTGCAGGACCTGGTTTATAAAGGAATAGAAGGAATTTCCACCTGTGACAACTCCTTGTCCCTTTGCTCCAATCCATCTCTCCTCCCTGGTGAATTATCAGGAGTTATCAGGCCAAACACAGACTTCGTGTTTACCCTGCTCAAGTCACCTTGAGAATCTCAAAAGCACTGCTGGCCCTGCTAGCAGAGACAGGAGAGTGATGTCTCTCCTCTAAAGTGGGCACCAGTAACTGGGCACATGAATCAGTGTCCACTTTTCTCTCCAGAGTGCCCAGGGAATGTGAGCACTCTCCTCTCCTCTCCTCTCCTCTCCTCTCCTCTCCTCTCCTCTCCTCCTTTTCCCTGACTGGACACACACTCCCAGCACTGAGATGTTGTTATCTTTATCCCATCACCTGCTGACCCCTCAAGGAAAAGCCAGCCCCAAGCCAGCTACCAAACCAGCAGCAGCAGCAGCTTTGAACCCACCTCTGCTGTCTGTGTTTAGGCCAAGCAGCTCAGAGTGATTTTTTTTTAACTCCTGCTGATGAAGGGTTCCTCTGCTTGCCACAGGTGAGTGAGCACCACAGCTCACTGCAGGCCCAGGAAAACGTGCAGAGAAGATGTGAGATTGTGCACTGACCTTTCAGCAAACACTGCCAGAAAACACCAGCCAGGCTGGGAATGTTAAACCAGCCATAGCCAGCCCTGCGTTTCCTATTACCCCACAGTCCTTCAGGCTGGATCCCGAACCCAGCCCTGCATCTGCAATGATCTGCTGCTCCTGGTGCTTCTCTTCCCCGCTGGACTTCAGGGGCTTGTCCAGCTTGGAAACAGTGACTTGCTGAGCTGACTGCTGTCACAGCTGCCACCAGCTCCACCACAGAGGTGACCTGTGCAGAACAGCACAAACCCCCAGGAAGGTCCATCCATCCACACTGTCCAATGTCACTCAGCATCGTGCAGTTTTCCAAGACCTGCTGCAGCCAAGGACTCTGCTCTCTTTTCTGGAAAACTTGCCCAGAATCTTCCTTGGAATTTTCCAACACTGCCTCAGAGAATTAGGTTAATGTGGACCCACATGGGCTGCAGAGCATCCCACAGAGGGAACTGCACATGAGATATTTTCCCAGCACTTAGAGAGCTGTAGACATTCCCCACAATTTGTGAGCATTACAGGATGTACCTCACTGCAGAGTCCCAGGACATGTGCAGGTCTCTCCCAGACCTGTTATGCCAGGTATCATACCCATTCCATGCTGTATTCCAGAATTCTATGGAATTCTATCCATTCGGACTCAATGTAGCCAAGGAATGGCTTGGCATGCACGAAAGAACAAACCCACTCAAAGCAGAGCTGGCAGGGAATGTTGATGCAGCTTTTTTAACCTCTAGTCAGCCTTGTTTCCCACCTTTCTAGGCTTTGGGTGATCAGGTTGGCTGGAAAAACAAACCAGGACCAAAGCTGAGGATGAGATTTTGGAGATGGTTCCCTCCTTCAGCCTCTTTGTGGCACCTGTTGCTGCTCCTTAATTTGTCACAGAGGATGTTTTTATTGATGCCATCTCCCCTTGCTGGCGCTCATTGGGATTCCAGGCCCTCCTTGGCCTGGCTGAGATTCCACTCCCAGCCTTCCCTCTCCTGGCTGGGCCTGACCTTCTCCGTGTGGGATGGAATAACAATCACACAGAGGACTTTGTGCTTTCCACAGAGGCTGGGTGTGATCTTGGACAGTTCCCTCTCTCCTGTGTGGCTCCCAGGACATTCCCAGCAAGGACTGCACGTGCAGAGCCCAGGCCAGCTCTGCTGACCACAGAACCTGCAGACAGCCTCCCAAAAATCTCCTGGGAAAACAGGAGTCAGCAGCAGCCCTGGATCTCCACTCCCCCATCAGATTTCCTCCCCCAGTTTGCAGAGGGAAAGGCAGAGAGGAAATGCCAGCTGCTGCTGGGCACGCAGAGCAGACTCGGTGCGTGTGTTCGAAGCACTAATAACTCCCTTCCTGCTGAAGGAGGGAAAAGGCTTTCTCTTAATCTCTCCTTGCATCAGTAATCAGAGACAGGAGCAGATGGTGCCAGAAATGCAGGAATATGCCTGTTAAAATTACTTCAGAGGCGATGACTTAGCACCAGGAAACAAACACCTTCAGGAGAGCCCTGCTCCAGCAGGGACCAGGGGCTTCTGCCCTGAGGAAATGAGAACTTGGAATGTCCCAGCTCCAGGGAATGACCCAGCCCCAAGGAATGACCCAGCCCCAAGGAATGACCCAGCTCCTGATGCCGGAATGATTTTTGTCTTTTCTTTATATACATATTACACAGTGCTGTGCCCACAAGTATCAGCAGCACACTTGGAACCCTTCACTGAGTTCAGTGCTCAGTGCTCTGGGAGTGCCCTGCAGGCCCTGAGGCTGAAGAGCCCAGAGCTGCAGAGCCAGGGACACCAAACATTCTGCTGGCTCAGGAAGCCAAGGGCCCCTGGCAGGACAGATTCTGGAAACTTGAGCTGAGCCCAGCCCAGCCCCAGCATTGGGCTCCCTTGTTGGATCTGGGCTGTGCAAAGTCTAGAACTGGTGTGTGTGACTGACGGGGGTGCATTTGCCACGCTGGCACCTGGGGGAAGTGGATGCATCAAACGGGATCCTGATTCAAATACTGAGGGAAAGACCCCAACCCTTTAACCGTGTCTGGCTTCGTTTTCCTAACACCAGGAAAAGGCATCACTCCAAGGAATGACCCAGCTCCAGGGGACAATCCAGCTTCAAGGAATGACCCAGCCCCAAGGAATGTCCCAGGTCCAGGGAATGACCCAGCCCCAAGGAATGACCCAGCCCCAAGGAATGACCCAGCTTCAGGGAATGACCCAGCTCCATCTCCACAGTGAGGCCAAAGTTGTAGCCCAGGAACTCCTTGGCCAGCAGATGTGCCCAGCCGGATCTGCCCTCCTCTACACAAAGTGCAAATCCTGTTCTGCCCTCAGTGTCACCAGAAGCTCTGGGTGTCTCCCAGGGGAGCAGTGCCAGCTCCAGCACTGCTGCTGCCCCGTCCAGAGCCCATTCAGCCCTCAAGGGGAACAAGCAGAAGGACAAGAGCCTTTCCAATGATGGATTTCTCCTACAATTCCCATGATAAGGTCTATACATCAGCAATTTCTCTCTCTTCCAGTCAGACACAAGTCACACACTCATTTCTCAGCGGATTTACAAGTTTTATCCTACTTCATTTGTCCAGGAATTACATTCTTCCACACAGGCTGGCTGAGCAGCTTCCTGCAGGTTTTCCATGGCATTCATAATGCAAAACAGGAAAGTCAGCAGTCACCACACTGCCGACCTTGCAACCTTGCATGGCCAACCCATCTGTTCCTGGACACAAAGCAATGATGTTTAAATCACACCCCCCCCTCCCGGCTGTGGAGGACAGAGGAACCAGCAGCTCCTGGGGTGAAAACATTTTTGCTATTCAAGGTCTTAATTTACAGTGGGAGCGCTGCCATCTCCTAAAGCAGCGTTTGAAAAGCAGCATCCTGCAGCCCAGGTAACAGCCTTGCATTCTTCTTTCCCTTCCCCTGACCTCATAAATCTTCCAGGCAAAATTTCCATCCAAATAGCTGTGCTCCCACAAACATTTATGCCAAGTCACACTTGCACCAAGCCGTGTTTCTCCACAGAAAAGCACTGCATCCCAAATGTTGCATCAACTCCAGCTCTGGGCCTCCAGAAGGGTGAACGTTTCTTTAGTTTTAATTAACTCTTTATATGACATGGCATTTATTTCATTATCTCACTGAATGTCCAATTAGCTCATCCCAAGGAACAGGACCTAATTAACCAAGACAAGCAAAGCGAACTTCCACAACCTCCCTCTCCTGTAAATAAGTTGCTAAGATGTAATTACTCTGCAAGAACTATCTCATTAAAGCTTGGATAAATATTGCTTCTCCATTCCCTGGATTTATTTTTAAAGAAATCTCCAATTATTCTCTTTGGATTTTGCTGGTTGCAATGTCTCAGAAATCTGAGAATCTCAGAAAAGGGTCAAACCACATTGTTTTCCAGCATCCACGAGTTGGAAGTGGTTGTAGATAAAGGCATCTCTCTCTCCATGGAAAACAGGCACTCGTGGGGCAGTGGAAGCTTTCCAGGGGCTGAGAAAAAGGAGTTCCAGCCCATCTGTGGCTGGGACACCCTCTGGAGAGCCCCACGATTGCCTCCCCTTCCCCAAGCAGCTGAACTCAGCTTCCAGAGGCAGCAACTGCACACAAAGCAGGAGGTTCTTTCCCTTCACTTCCTGCCCCCCGAGGGCCTGATTTGGTTGAAATCAGAAAGCATCCCTCCTTCCTTACATTTTGATTTTCCCAGCTGCATGTTTTAGTTCTGTCAGCAGCAAAGGGATCCCCCTTTGCCCACACTGAACCAGGATGAGCAGAGCTGGATCTCTGTCAGCTGGGCCATCCCTGCTCTGGGATGGAACTCCAGGGCACCCTGGCCCGAGCTCCCAGAGAGCTGCAGAGGACAGAGGGGACTGAGTGGCTCTCCCTGAGCTGATGCTCTCAGCTTCTTTTCTCTGACAGGTCCTCCCCAGGCAGCGAGCTCAGAACAGTATTTTACACGGTGCCTGATTTGAAACGCGGAGATGAAGGGGTGAGAGATGAAAGGGGAGCGTTAATCTCTCCTGTTGACTCAACATCACAACAAACTCCATCCCTTGATTGCTTTTGCTCGTGGCTGGAGGTCAGCATTTTTTGGGGAGGAATTCTGCAAAAGAAAACATTGTACTGGGAGTGCCCGGATTTTTCCATGCTGGTGCAGAGGCACCTGGGAGACATTCCATAAAAATCCCTCACCCGTGTCACACTGAGCTCCTGGGTAAAGGGACTCAGAAGAGATCAGCAGAGGCCTTAAAGATCACCTCTCTGTGTCTACACAGATCTTAAGGAGCCAGAGAAACAATCTGTGATTCTGGCTTGAGGAAATGACTGGATGTGCACACAGTGCTGTGGTTTGGTCGATGTGGTGGTGCTTGGTCAAAGGATGGATTTGATGATTTTGGAGGGCTCTTCCAAACTTAAGAATCCCATGATTTTACAATTCTTGGTGGATGTCAAGAAGGAACAAGAGGAAGTCCTCTTGTTTCTGACTAAAAGCCCTTTTTGGGGTCGTCTGATCCCTCAGGGTTGTGCTGCTGACGTGAAGCTCTGCTGAGGAACCCCCAGGATGGAGCACTGCAGGATCAGCCCCTCTTGGCACAGCTGGAGATGGAGCTCCCTGATTTCAGGGATCTCAGAGCAGGATCCACAGAACACAGAAAGAAAAGACCATTTAGATGCTCCAACCTGGCAATGACTGATGACCAGAAGCACCGGGTGTGAACTTGGGCAGAGGCGTGACGGGAGGAGGCACCAGCTCCCCTCACAAATCCATTCATTTATTTGTGATGATTTTGGTATCTATTTCCTCCTGGTGGGAAGCACAGCCATCCGTGGGGATGTGGAGCCTGTGCCTGCCTGCTGCTGGCATCGCTGGGACGGCAGGGTCAGAGTGATCAGATCTCTACATATGTTATTTCCTTGTTCTTCAGCTTAATGGGGCGTTCCACTTTATTATTGTATTTTTTTTTAATTTTATAAGACATGTTTCATTAAATCTGAATTATGGCAATTCAGGGAAAGAAATTAGCCCATTAAAATTATAATGAAAACATCTTATAAAAAAAAAAAAGGCTGTCAACTGCCATTTCTGCTCTGCTGGGTGAGGAAATAAGGAGGAGAGAGAAATGTGTTGTCTCTGAGCAGGGGCAGCACCTGGGAAAGCAGGACCTGCTCTGGAACAGAGTCAGTGTCAGGGAGAGCCAAAGGGCCCCGAGGGGTTTTTGCATCCAAAATCCCTTTCCAGGTCTTTCAGAAGGGCTGTGAGAAAAGAGGAGCATTGTCCCACATTCTTGGTGGGTCCCACTTCCTTCTGACCAGCTGGACAGCAAAGCCAAGCAGGGAATTTCCACGTAGATTTCAGTCCTGTGAAGCCCCAGAGAGGCTTGAAATGATGGTGATGGGCACAGGAACTGCAGCTTCCTGGGCTTTTCTGGAAGGGAAAAAGTTTCATGCTGGAGATCAAACCCAGACAAGGGAATCAGGAATCTCCCCAAAGCCTCATTTAGGAAGGTTTTGCAGTTTCCTTGAACAAATTTCTCCTGTTGTTGTCAGAGACATCTCACAGCATCGGGGCCAGGCTCAGGTGTGCTCACACAGCGCTTTGTTCCTTCTGTGGCAATGACATTCCCAGAGGAGGAAAGAGATTTTGTCAGAAATAAAGTGGGAAGAAAAATGACCTCCCTTCAGCTGCCTCATTGATGGTTGGATGGGGGTAGGAAAAGAAAAGCCAGCTCTGTTCTCCAGTCCAATTGCTGGGTGATTCCTGCTGCTGTCCTAAACCCCCCACACCCTTGAGCAAAATTGTGCTGCATTTCTGTTTTCAGGTAGTGAAGGTATTAGCTGGAGGAAAAAAACCCCTCTGCCTGCAAGGGGATAAAGGTCAGCTGTGCTGAAATGAAATAGAGTTTGAAACTGCATGTCAATTAGACACACACAAAAGAAACTAACAAAATTAATCCACTAAACTGCAAAGCTGAGGTAAAGCAACCCTGTAAGATATATAGAAAAGGAGGTGGGGAGGGGCTGGTAAACAGCAAGAGAAGTGAAGAACAGGATAAAAGAAGGCACAGAAAAAGAATAATGAGTAAAAGAGGAGATGGAGATAAATGGATGTTCATTCCTGAAAAGGTAAAAGGGAATGAAATGAGATTGGGATGAAAGGCAGAACCCAAATAGTCCAAAATACGCCATACATAAGAAGGGGGAAGGTTTCTTCTTCCCAGACAAGGTAATTGTGTTAAGAGCCCAGGAGAGCAGATGTGTGTCTGTAACAGAGCCCAGTGGAGGGGCAGCAGGAGGGGACAGTGCAGGGACAGGAGGAGGGGACACCTGTGGGGACAGTGCAGAGTGCTTTGCTCTGCTGCAGCTCTCAGCCAGATCTGAGGGCAGCTCGGGTGGATCCCAGCCCAGCACAGCATGGATCCAGCACGGATCTGATCACCGAACCCGAGGGAGTTAATGAACAGTGTGGGACAAGGTTTCAGATGGCACAGAAATGCTGCTGTTGGGTGACCCAGCCCTGCACAGCCCTCAGTCTGTGTTATCCCAGAGTGAATCCATGGAGGTGCCTCCAACCTGGAGTCAACCAAAGACAGCAACCTCAGAAAATCCTTGGACCAACTTTAATTGCTTCTGCCCATTTTATCTTTCAAAAAAAGCTGTCTGGCCCTGAAAATCTCTCCAACATTTCCTTTGGAGGAGCAGGATTTGAAGAGGCAAACATTTCCCCCATGGTTTTTTTCCCATCATTTAACGCTTCCTCCATCCCAGATCCTCCTTTGTTTCTGGACACGGGCCAGGCTGTCTGGATGTACCTTTGCCAGCTCCTGGATACCCCTCCTCGTGCTTCCACTTTAATTTCAGAGCTGGAATTGCTGCTGAGCTGCAGGGCATTCCCTGGGTTTAATGAACATCAGGGGCCTCCCGCCTGACGCTTCATTAGTGCTTCCCACAGAGCCAGCCCCACCCCGCAGTCATTATGGATTTGTTCCATGCCTCGCTGGAGCATTTCCATATGGAGAGGCAGCCACAGGAGCTGACCCTGAAAGCGTGGAGCCTGACATCAAACACAGAACAGGACACGGATGAGAGAGCAGCTGGGAATTCACTGCCCTCAGAGCCTGGTGGCTCTGCTGGGCCTGCAGGGACGGAGAGGAGGCCACGCTGCCCACGAGATTTCACTGAGGTCTGATGATCCCCCACTGAGGCTGTTGCACGAATCCATCGTGTTTCTCAAAGAGTTCCTACCCGTGGCACATCCTCAGTGGTCAGCAAAGACCTTCCTGGGAGTGTCAGTCAGCAAAGACCTTCCTGGGACTATCAGTCAGCAAAGACCTTCCTGGGTGGATCAGTCAGCAAAGACCTTCCTGGGAATGTCAGTCAGCAAAGACCTTCCTGGGTGTGTCAGTCAGCAAAGACCTTCCTGGGAGTATCAATCAGCAAAGACCTTCCTGGGAGTATCAATCAGCAAAGACCTTCCTGGGTGTATCAGCCAAGGTGTGAGAGCTGCGGGGATCAGGGACTCTCCCAGTGAGGCGCTGTGTGGGGCTGGCAGGGCTGTGGATGTTGTGAGGACCTGCTGGTGACACAGCCCCAGGACTGTGTCATCTTCCCAGGGTGACCCCAGGCTCTCCTCGCAGGGCACCCAGAGCCTGTTTTATGTTTATGTGAATCTCTGTACCCCAGCTGGCCCCTTGGCCTCCCTGCCCCTCCTTACCACAGAGAGCCATGTTCTGGAAGGTTCCTTTGAATTCGATGCCCAGTTGGTCCATTCCCTTTAATCCCAGCTCCTGTGCTGCCCTGTTGGCTCCCCAGCCCATCCATCCCAGTACAACCCCCTTGCCCTTTCCTCACTGCTTGGTATAAACCCCATCTCCCCTGTATTTAAGGTTTGTCCCCCCCTTGCTCTCGATCTTCTGCCCCCAGACCCTTCAGGTAATAAACCCTGTCCCTGGAACCCAAACAGAAGATCCCTGCACTCCCTGCTGCTGGCGGTGTGTGCTTTCCTTACTGTGCATGCTCCGATTTGGTGCGTGTGTGGTTTTCTCTCTGGATATTGCCCTGCCCCAACCTGCTGGGCCATCCCCGAGGAGGCAGCGACAGCCCTAAGTGTGAGTTCCACAAGGGAAGACAAAGAGAGCACAGCCCTTCCCTGCAAGAGGCAAACACCTCGCTGAGCGGCTCGTTAGGAGAAGAGGAGCTTGATGAAAGCTGGAAGCGAAGAGCAGCAATATTAATGCAGTAAATACATGTGCAGGCTGTCCTGTGCCTCACCCTCACAGCCTGGTGCCCCAGGTTTCTGCTCTCCCTCGCCTCCTGTATCAGCACAGACAGGAACAGGCTGATTAATAAGGCTGCAGGAAAGCAGAGGAACATCTCCAGAGAAAGACACACATTCGCTTTTAACTCATTTCCATATTTTTCTTTCCCCTCCCCCAATGAATTTTAGCACTGATCTTTTCCCCTTTTCCTGTTTATCAGTTTGGAATAGAAAGCTTCTGCTTTCAAAACAACTTCTCTTCAATTCCCCCTTTTCCTTCTTCTTACTCTCCAAACAAGGGAGCGAGCAGGTTCTCAGCTCCTCCAGCGAGGGACAGGTTCAGTTCACAATTTCTGATCAAAAGCTGGGAGGTGTTTATCTGCTTTCTGTCACACTCTCTACCCAGGCCAAGGCATGGGAGGTGTATTCATGATCTGTATCAATGTGTGTTTATTGTAATGGCTTATTCACTCTTTGTTTGGGTTACTTTTTTTTTTTTCCTGGAAGAACTTTATTCAGTTTTACCCACAAATCAAGCCCTGGATTCCAGTCAGAACAGGATGGATGAGTAAGAGGAATTGGCTACAACTGGGAGGGGAATGGGGAAGCCCTGACCCCCTTTCCCAGAAAACGTGAGTCCTGATGGATGCTCTGGCAAGGCAGCATCTCCCAGCAAATCAAAATCTGGAGTTTACCCTGAACCCACAGTATTTAACACCCCAAATGCAAAAGCATGACCCATTATTTACTAACTTGGGCCGTGTTAATAAAGATAATACATAATTATCCCTGAAACAGTTCAATGCAAAGGTTCCCTCAGCTATAAACATATCACATTTCTCCTCCGTTTGATGGCCTAATTACAAGTATCACCGTCCATCTGAGTTAGAACTAGATTAAGGCTCTGCTTGCATTTAAAGTAGCTGTTAGCATTGCTTAATAGTTAGAGATGACTAATTGGCCATCACACTGGTGATGAATGAAGCTGAGACACGAGGCAGTGCATGAAAATTACCCATGATTATCACCAAAAATCACGCTGGGGGATAAAACCCCGTGTGCATAAAACCCACTCCACATCCTGTGAAACTCCCCACGAGCACTGCAAAGCAGTGGAGATGGGTCCATTCTGCAGCCAAGGCTTGGATTTGTGCTGCTCCCCCTGTTCCTACCTCTGGGGTGTCACCAGGAGCTCTGTCACCCTGCAGCACCCAGGAGCACCCTTGTCACATCCCTTGGGTTAAAGGTGGCTCATCAGCTCCACGTGGCACCCATCCCTTCCTGAGCCAGGTCCTGGGGAAGCAGCTGTGGGAGTTCCAGCTGCCACTTTCCATGGAATCAGGGCAAACAAACCCCTGGCTGCATCAGCTCCGTGCTGGGGGTGTCCTGCTGTCACCAGGGCAGAGTTAAATTCCTCCCAGCAGCTGGTGCAGTGCTGTGCTTTGGGTTTGGGACGAGGGTGGTGTTGATAACACACTGAGGGGTTGGGTTTTTCCAAAGTTTCTCCTAAACCAAGGACTTTTCTTGTCTCCTGCTCTGCCAGGGAGGAGGTTTGCAGAAGAGACTGGGAGGAGACACGAGAGGGACAGGTGACCCAAAGTGGCCAAAGGGATATTTCACACCACAGAATAAAAAACCCAGTAAAAAAAAAACCTGAGTGGAGTTACCTGGAAGGGCGGATCCAATTTTGGAAGGGGAGGTCTGGCATTGGTCAGTGGGTGCTGAGCAATTGCATTGACTTTTCCCTATTATTATCATTATTATTATAATTTACCATTATTACTGCAGTTTTTTACTTTATTTTGGATTGTTAAACTGTTCGTATCTCAACCTATATCTTACACTTTGATTCTCCTCCCCATTGCACTGGGTTGCAGAGGGAGAGAGGGGATGCTGCTTCATTTCCAGCTGGGCTTAAACCCCAAAGGGTTCTAAGGGTACCAGCAAGGCAGGGACTGCTGAGAGAGGAGTCACTTCCTTAACCCAGCAAGGAGTTTAATGGGATAACATTAAATTAATGGGATAACAGGCTGGTGAAACCCAGCCTGCTGCTCCTCACAGCTGTGGGAATCTCCTCTGGGGGAACCCAGGGTGCTGGAGGGGATTCTGAGGTGGTTTTGTGAGAAGATCCTTCCCCTCGGTGATTGCTGATATTCCTGAGGGTGCAGGGAGCTCTCGGAGGGTCAGGGCTCAGCCCCAAAGCCCCTTTGTGCTCAGCCCTGGAGGTGGCTCGGGCTGGGCTCACTCCTGGGCAGCTCTGAAGGCTTTTTGCCACGAAACGTTCCCAAGTGCAAGGAGTGCTGAGCAAAGTGCTCCAACAAAGCTTCGTTTCTTTCCTGGAGCACACGCTGGGAGTTGGGAACAATAAAACACTTTTGTGTCTGACCTACTTTCTCCCCCCTCCCAAACAAGCTCCTTCCCCATCTCCCTCCACTCCCTGATACAAATCTTTCAGATTAAACTTAATGAATGTGCTAAGAGCACAGTTAAGAACAGACTTTGCTCTACCCTGGCCTCATTTTTAGGATGCTGATGATTGCAGAAATCCCCGATTAAGGTGGGAGGCTGGGATTGGCCCACTCCACGCCAAACGGGAGATAAAGTTTGATATCTGAAATCTTCTTGGGAAATTTCTGAGCTGACTCTTAGTCTGGGTGCTTGTCTAGGCAAATCTGGGATGTGTGATAAGAATCCTGAGCTGGAGTTTGGCCAACAGCAGGACGAGGTCCCAAAATGCTTCGCAGGAGGTAAAATTTGCATGGCAGGGACTTAATTCCCTCAACATGACCAACCAGTGGACACTGACTGATCCCAAACAAAGTTATGGAAACTTAGGGGGTTTTAAAGTTAATTTTTGGGGGAAAAAATGTCATCTTTTGCAGAGGGATATCCTCACTGCTGGGTTTTGGTGTCTCCTCACAGCAAAGCCCAGGTTTGTAAAGGCTGAGAGATGAGATCAGTTTATTCCTGTAAACACTTCCTGCAGGAAAGTTGGGTTAAAGAGGATCCTGAGCCACATCCAAGCCCTCGCTGTGGAGAACCTTCTGCTGGTGTGTGCTGGGGGAAAGGAAAATGGGCATAAACCCACTATCCCTCCAGCCATGGTAGGTGCCAGCCCACGGGAGATGCTCTCAACAGTCCCCAACTGTCTGAAACTTCATAAATCTCAAAAATTCCCCTAATGGCAAATCTAAATTTTAAAAATCCCTTGCTTCTCACAGTCCTGTAATGCATTGCTTGGCAGTCAGCTTGTCCCCAGGAAATGAGAAAACATCTGTGTTTGTAGGGTGGATGTGGGAGGGAACTGGCTTATCCATGAAAATATTGCCCATTTCACCTTTTATTTCACACATTTAACCACTGGGATGAAACAAAACCGTGTAGAAAAACTAATTTCATCTGCTGCACAATACCATTATTACCATAATCTGGTATAAAAGGGGAACTTCACAGCACTGGTAAATCGATTATGAGAGTCATTTAAGATCCCGGAACACGCCGAGAGCCTCACATTTTGCAAACAAGGGATTACAAAACTAATGCCTCCTTCCTGCTAAAGCCAGGCACTCCAGCTCAGAGTCACCTGAGGAATAGTGAAACACCTGAGTCTTCAGGGGATATTTTTCCCCATTTCTATCTTTAAAATATTTCTGTCTCTCCACCCCACCAATAGCCTGGAACTGTTTCTTCAATTTAGCAGCAGAACTGTGGGAGGGAACAGAGAAGAGGGAACAGAGAAGGCTTTGCCTCTGTCACCTTTGAGAAAAGCCCTTTGCTGTCCCTGCCTGGCTCTGCTCCCTGTTTGTGCGGGGCTGCAGGATTGTCAGAAGGTGCCCGCAGCCCAAAGCTGGCAGTAATTAGCACCAGCTAATTAGCTGCGGGCTGCTCTCATCAGCTGTCAGCTCCATGGGCAGGATGCGCTGCCCTGGCCAGACAGGTCCTCCCAGGACAAGGACCAGGGCTGCAAAACTGGGGGCAAGTTGTGACAGCCAGATGGAGATGTGTAAACACAGACACCACTTTATCCAGGGGCTACAGCTTTCCTCATTCCCTCAAACGGAGCACCCATTTTTAGCAGAAGCCTTTCTGCAGGCACCTTTCTCACTGCCCTTCCAGGATCAGGCTTTATTTTCCCGATTCCCAGGGGATGTTTTCCCCATGTCCTTCACTCCACACCCCCCAGGCTGTGCGTGGCTGGTGCCTTGTACCTCACACCGAGCTCGTGCTTTCCCTACAGCTCTCTGCAGCTTTTCCCCAGCTCCACAGGGAATCCTGATTAATCACAGTTGGTGCAAGGGCCGCTCCCTGACCCAGCTGCCCACACCACTCGCTGGGTGTGATGAGGCATTAACGCTGCTGCTCAGGGCTGCTGCCCCCAAGGGCACCTGAGATGAAAGAAAACTCCTGGGTAACTCTTGGATTAAAAGGAGAAATCAAAACAGCCAGGTTTGGGCTGGCTTACAGACACTGCTCACTCCTGCAGGGTGGATTGAAGGCAGGGCTGCCCGGTGAAGTTAAAACCTTTTGCCTCCAACTCCAAATTCCCAAGGGGAACGTGATCTCCTCTGGAAAATCCCACCTGGAGGATGCAGAGTAGCACAGGTGAAGTCCCTGCTCTGAAGCACCTTTGATGCAGAGGTGCAGAGCCCTCCTGGAGACCCCAGCACGGGGAGCCACTGGGTCCCATCATTTCCCTTCCCCGGGTGCTGCTCCCAGTTCATCTTGTGCTGGAGATGAGCTCTGAAGTACCAATCATGCAAAAATCGACTTTATGTTTGAAGGAAAAATGCAAAGTCTCTCTTAATGTCCTTTTATAACCCACACTCCATCACACCTGACACAACCACTCCTGTCAAATATTGTCATTTAAATAGTGCTGTTGGTAAATGATAAATACAATTGGATAACCTTGCACCCTGGAGAGAAGAGGGTGCCCTGGATTTATTGCTACAGTGTTTAATATTGCTTTATTTTGGCCAAAGAGAAATACTGGAGATGTTCATAAAGCTGAACCCTGTAAATCAATAAAGACATTCTTGGTGAATCTGATTTTTAGCTGGGAAAGATTTTAGCTGCATTGCTAAGAGGTGCAGGGGAGTGGAAGCTGTTTTTTCTGAAAATGAAAAAAGCAGGGCACGAAGTGCTTCCCGCTCCAGGTGCCCAGGGATGGGAAAGCTGCTGGCTTGGAATATCTCCCACAGCTTGTGAAACCCCCTGGTGTTCAGAGGCAGCAGGGAAAAGCACCTGGGGCAGGGGAATCCTTGCAGAACACACCTCTGAGCTGGCCTGAATTGCTCTGCGGGCAGCTCTGGGATTATCCCACCTCGCAGGGCAGGATGGCCTCGGCCGTGCAGTTCAGGGGGTGAAAATAAGATTGTAAATGTGATTGACCCAGGGTTGAGCATGAGATGACCCAGGGAGCAGAGGCTTTGGCAAATCTCTCCCAGAAAGTAGCAGGAAAGTTTCTGCCTGTGTTCCTCCAGCTTGTTTATGTCGGACTCTGCCGCCTGCTCCTTTGAACTGCCTCGGCTGTGAAGGTTTGTTGATGGGGTTTTTTTTTGTTGTTCCTCTAATAAGCAGTGTACTGCAATTTATTCTGTATCACAGGAACGTCTCTGAGAGAAAGACAACTCATGCACAGAATTACTCAGAGAAACATCCCACCCTGCAGAGAGGAACAATGATCGTGCCGGCGCGGCAGAGCTGCGAAAGAGCCGTAACGAGGCTCTGGAAACAGCAAGGGGAAGGTTGGACGAGCCACAGGAACAAAAGCCAAAGCCTCTGATCAAAGAATCGAATTAGAGACAAGAAAGCAAGAGAGAGCTGGCTGACAGTCAAGCAGCCACCCTGTGGGACTGGCAGAACACAATTTAATCTGGCTCTGCTTCAGCTGTCCAGCCATAGAATGGTTGTTGGCCACCTTGCCCAGTGGGTCCACGAGAGGCTGGGGTCAGACAGCCCCTCGTGAGATGCCTGCACAAGTGGATCCTGTATTGCTATGAAGGTAAATAAAGGTTAAATTCTTGGACACAGGCACGGTTAAATCAAATTTCTAAATCATTTTGCATTTGACTCTTCCCTGCCTGGGCGCTCTTGCTGAAGCTTTTTCAGCTGTGGAGAGGTTCTGGAGCTTTATCTCCAGCTGAAGGAGTTGGAACTGGAGCCTTTGAGCCTTTAGGTCCCTTTCCTCTTCCTTACTGTTACTTCTGTGAGATTTGTCAGGACATCATCCCTTTTAAGACCATCACTGCTCCACCAAACAGGGCAGAATTGGCTGAGATGTGCAGAAGTTGGGGAGTCAAAGCACCTGCAGCTGCACAACCCATTTCCAGGGAAAACAAACCAAAATCGAGCTGGCTGGAGCAAAGCCAAAGCAACTGTCTCATCTCAATCAGCAGATCAGTTTATGTCTGAGCAGCCCTGTCTCCTTTCCCACACAGCTTAAGTCCAAGGGAAATGATATCAAATGAGAGACAATCTGATTTTGATTGTTCTTTCTGTCTCTGCCACCTTGGCTGCCTGAATACCCCAAGGGCCCAGTGGCTGCAAGCTGACACTGAAATATTTAAATGGTATCTGAAACACAGATTTTAACAGGGAGAACAACTATTCCCTGCAAGAGCTGCCCAAAGAGCAGGGCTAATTCTCCATCACTTAAATCCAAACCAGGGGAGCATGGAGGAAGCACAGCTCGTTAGACTCAGTGCAGAGGCCAGTGACTGTGCTTTGCTGAGCTTAAGAAGTGCAAGAGGCCAGAACAGAGCAGCTCACGGACTCTCTCTGACCAGAGAGCCCCCAGGTCTGACTCTGGCTCACACAAACTCTCTGCTGTACCTGGTACAGCCCTGGAAAGGAACCTGCACCGCTCTTGGGGGTTATTAAAGTAGAAAAAGCAGGAGATCCAGGACTAGAATTTCAAGCCAAACCTGCATCATTTATAGTAACACCTCCAGTTTGACCACATGGGCTTCCAGACAACAAAACAAAAGTCTTTATCATCCTGTGCTCTTAAAAAATTCACCTGGAGGTGAACCCCTCCTGGCTGCCCAGTTTTCCACAGGTGCAGAACCTTGTTCCCCCATGGTCTCAGGGTGATGGCTCTGCCTGTGACACAGGAATATTTGGCCAGGTACAGCTATCATTGCCCAGCTTTCCAGGGGTGCAAAACCTTGTTCCTCATGGTCTCAGGGTGATGGCTCTGCCTGTGACACAAGGATGTTTGGCTAAGCACAGCAGCCATTGCCCAGCTTTCCAGGG
>JAHLSL010000039.1:1234656-1302836 GCA_025920805.1 Petroica traversi | reverse complement strand
TTATGCTCATTTCCTAAAACCTGTAACCCTGGAGGGGCTGGGCTTTTATGGACAGCTTTCCAAAACTGCTCCTGAAAGCCTTCAAATAAAGATTCTCTTTTTTATGATCTCCTTCTTAAAATTACCTCGAGTTTCATTTCCAGATTGGAAAAAAGGCAACACTGGCACCTTGGAGTTTCTATCCATGGACAGACTGGGCTGGCAGGAGCTGGAGTGGAGCTGGGCTGAGCAGCTTTGCTAAGAACAAGCAGGATAATAAACCCACCTTAAACTGCAGAGGAACAAAATCTGCCCTCATTTATATGCAAATTGTGGAGCCTTCTTCCTCCTCTTTCGGGGCAGGCTGAGTGTAATGTGTGGATCACAGCAGTGCATTTGCATTCCAGCAGAGCTGGTAGGAACTCTCTGCTTTGTTCAGTGACTGGGGCTATGTTTAAAACACAAAATCCCTTCTGAACAGAGAGCAGCTCCATTTGGCTGCCACCTGCTACGGAATCACCAGAGCCTCGGGAAATTTTCAGCCATTGGCTGCCACACCCTTTGTCAGCAGAGTTTGGCTCCTTGTTCTCTGTCGTTGGGCTCTATTGGCATGGAAACCAGGCTCTGGTGCTGAAGATTCCATCTGTTCCTGCTGTTCCCTCCTCACCTGAAGTCAGGCAGTCCTGCTTTCGGTGCTTTGGGTGCAGAGGAGTTGAAAGGACCTAAGAAGTTAGAGATTGGGAGGAAAAGATAAAACAAAAGTGAACAGCAGATGTTCTTCCATCTTGGGATGGTTTTCCCTGCAGAAGCAGACCTCAAGGATCCCAAAAGTTGTGTGCCAGGCTATTTTGCTTTCCAAAGTTAGAGGTGAAATAACTCTAATTCAGCAGAAGCTCAGCAGGATCTGCCCATACAAAAACCACATTCTCCAAGGTTTTGCAGATTTGTGTTCCTACAGGCATTTTCTTACCAACCACGGTAAAATCCACGTTCTCCATAAATCTACCCAGCTCCCCTGTTCATCATCTTTCCCAATTTTTTTTCAGCAGCTACTCCAACTCTTTCTGAGGAGCAGTTACCTTGTCCCAAATTCCCCCAGCTTGCTCCTATCTCAGCTCCACTCTGCAGCTGGATGAAGTTTGGATGAACTTCCAAATTCGAGGCATTCTGCTCCTCCACAGCATTAATCTTGCACAGTGACCCGCAGCTTTCAGGAGAAGAGAGTAAAGAGGAAGTGAGTTGTGTTTTTAAAGGAAAAAGAAAAGAACATCATATTTTTATGCAAATAGCTTTCAACTCTGAGTAGGGGCAAGAGAGAAAATGGGGGAAGAAATCCATTTAAAAATCTTTCTGCTTCTATTATTTTCTCCTTTATGTTTTCAGTGTGGCTTTAGTGGCTCTTTAAAGATGTGCTACAAAGCTTTTAATAAAAGCCAGAATGAAAAAGGCAGAATCCTCTTTAAGATCCTAAATCAGCCCTGCAATACGTGCTTAGCCTCGCATGTCCCTAATACATAAACTTTTTAGAAGTGAGATATTTTAACACCCCCTAATCCCTTCAGCTCCTGCTAAACTTCCTGTCAAGGAGGGCTCTGTGTTCCTGTTTAGATGGGAAGCAGCAATATTAACCATGACCCCTTCCAGAGACCATTTAAAGGCAAGTAGATCACTGCAAGTGCTTTTCATTTGTGCCTCTCATTCATCTGGAGTCCTTTGCAGCACCCCATGAGCACTGAGGGAAGGATTGCTTTGAACTCACTGAGCAAAACATGCAGGGTTTGGTCCTAGTGCTGGTGTTGGCCTTGATTCCACCAAATTCAGGTTACAGGAACAGCCATTCCATCCTCAGCAGCAATTTCCCCTGGTCACAGCTCCGTAGTTTCTCTTCCTCAGGAATTCAATTTTCAATGCTGCTGCCTTTCCAAACTGTGAGTCCCTGGCAGCTTTTATCAGCCCCAGGAACACATTGTGCTGTAATTTGCAGTTTGGAGACTTAGCAAGGTTTCTAGTTTGCTTGCAGGCCTAAGTGTAGCATCTACAAACTGTCTCTTGAGAAAAGGTAACAAGCAGCGTCTAAAGGAAGTGAGGATTTGATTTTTTCCTAAAATGACTCAACATTCTCAGTCCCAAGCAGGAGCTGCTCTGATTTGTTTCCAGTGGAGATGCCAACCCGCTGATTCTTCTGCTGGGGAATGCCAGGGGCAAAACAACAGGTCACCGAGACATCACGGGGTTTGTCTGGAGCTGCAGAAAGAAACTGGTTGTGAACTGAGATCCCCTGAGATCCCAGCTCCGTTCCTGGCCTCCCCACTCCCACACACCCACAGGCAAATCACTTCATCTCACAGAATTCAGTTACCCAGCTGAGAAGGGAGGGTAAGAAGAGCTTTGTTCCTGCAGGCCCTTGTTTGGCGTTGCTGTGCAGACTGCAACCCCTGCGAGGCACAAACTCCTGCACTTCCCTTGTATGTACAACTGCCTTTTTTTTTTTAAACAACCACCAAATGAATCCATAATCCCAAAGACTCAGGAGAGGTACAACAGAGTGAATGTGTTGCTCTCCTGCATTGCCTGCAGCCTTTGGGTGCAGGCTCAACTTCTGAGCAGCTGCCCCAGCAGCCACAAACCTCAGGAGCCCCAGGCAGGCTGCAGCCAAATTTAGATCCTCTTTTTGCTGCTTCAGCTGGGATTTCCACAGATTGATTTCCCTCCTGAGTGCAGCCAGGCTGCTCAGAGGGCTCCCTTGTCTCCCTGGTTAGTTATTACCCTCCTGCAGGGAGAGAGGGCCCTGTTGGCACTGCGAACACCAGACAAGCTCCGAGCAAAGCAGAGAGTGCCAAGCCCTCCATCAAAGCATCAAGGGCAGAACCCTCCCTGTGTGTGCCAGGGACCCTGTGAAACCATCCCTGGTGCTGCTGAGCCTCTGGGCAGAGCCAGAGGAAGGCCAGGAAGAGCAGAATTCCTGACCCAGCCCCTCTGGGGTGCTGTGTGCCAAGGCCAGCTGTCCCCAGGGTCACACAAGCCATGAGAGCTCACTGAGATGTGTGACCCCATCACTTTCTGATCAAGTGATCAGACCCAAGACTCAGCCCTTGGCAGATCAGAAAAAAAGCTCAATGAAACTGAAACATCTTTGCCCTGGGGCCACTTGATGCTTGCTTAACTGCATCACTCCATTAAGGATGATCCAATTTAAGGCTGAATGTCTGGTTTGCATGAAGATTGATGGCAGCTGGTTAGCCGTGTTCCTTGGATATCAACTGCAGAGCTTCATCCTGGTGATTCCTCATGGCTCCTAACAAGATGAAGGACTGCAGTCTCAGCAGCAGGAAGCCAAGTTTTACTATTTCCAGAAATTAAAGAGTCAAAAAGAAGCAAAGATAGCTCTGTGTCACTGCTGACACCCATTAGATGCAATGATTTCCAGAATCCCATGCACACTTTGCCCAGGTTCCAACCTAAGCTGTGAAACAACATTTCAAAGACAATTAAAACATCATAAGCAATCATGTGTGAATATTCCTGAATGCAGCTACTAAATAAGAAACAATGACAGATCAGCAAAGGAAGGAATCATAGTTTAATCTAATCTTTAATGGGTGTTTATTACCTAAATGATTTCCCCAATTTAGAACGAGCCACTTGTTACAGACTGAGCTGTATCTCAGATTTTGTCACATTGGATCCAAGGCTCAGCATTCAACAGGTTTCTGGGCAGTGAAAATGAGATTCACGTACAGACTGACCATGCCTGATCCTGCTGGAACATCCTGTGTTGGCTAAATTATCTGGACAGAGGCTGTTGGCAGAGGCTGGGAAATGGGACAGCAAACCAAGGAGTCATAGTTAAAAATGCAGGTAATATAAGAGCACCAAAAAAATCATCTGGCCCCATGGTTGCTGCAGAACAGACAAAAATATTTTAAGAAGCGCTTCTGGAGGAAGATGGGGGCTGCCTCTGAGACGAGACCAAGGGAGCCTCAGTCTGGTGGGTTGCTGGTGAGAGGTTGGAGTTGCTCAGGCAGAGTGGGGCAGGAACTTGTGGGTGGAACCTGGGCACGTTCACTGTGAGAAATGTCACCTGTCAAGCACTGCTGCTGCTCCCTGCAGCCATTAAACCAAGGCTGAGCACCCTGGTGAGAGAGACCTGGGTGTCCCAGGGGGATGCAGCACCAGGGACGCCTCCCCTGCCCACCAAAGCTCAGCTGGAAGAGCTGCAAGCCCACATTAAACAGCAGCAGCCAAACACCTCTGACCACTCTTACAGCCCATGAGACGGCCAGGATGGCCAGAACTATAAGCCCAAGCTCCTGCTCAGTGATTTGGTTGATCAGCTTCAATTTACCTGCAAAAAGCCCCAGCAGAGAAGCTCAGCAGTGGCTGGGGAGGGCTGGCCAGCTCCGGGTCCTGCTCTCTGCTCGTGGCCACGAGCACAGGCCTGGCAGAGGATGGATGGCAGTGCTTAACTCTGCATTAGAGAGGGTAAGTGCTGAATAGAAAAAGGGGCTGCTCTTACATCCAAAGCCTGCAGGGATAGGGCAGGAATTTAACTGAAAAGAAAGAGCAGTGTTCACCCACCTTTCATCCTCCTCTAATATGCTCTGTCTTTCCAGACAACTAATTCTGTTCTCTCAGGGATAAGCCAACATCTTGCTGGGCTATTTTTAATCCTCCTCAGCCACCCAGGTGGACAACTGTATTTGTGGAGAGCTCCCCAGGCGGGCTCAAACACACTCAATTACTGAATCCTCAGGTCTTGGACTCCAGCTCCTGCTTCTCCAGAGGTAAATGTGTCACTGCCTCCTCGGGGCCTCTGGCCTAGCACACATTCTCCTTCCTGGAGCTCACTTCATTAACCAGCAGTGCCTGCCTCTCACTTTATTGCTTCTTTGGCTTTCAAGGTGTCTGAGCTGAGGGTTTATCAAAGCAGATCATCCCCAGCTGGCTCAGTGCTGCAGCAAAACGCTCGCTAATGGCCCAGCTGGAATTCAGCTCTTGGTCTCACACCTGCCCAGGTGTCTGCACAGAGTCAGAGCCTTTGTGTCACTGCCTTTGTGTCACTGCCTTGACTTTGGCCCCAGGTCAGAGATGGGGGCTCAGTTGTGTCCTCTGAGGATGGAACAAAGGTGCTCATTTGCATGAGTAACCACCCACCACGCCAGGCCAAATATTGTCCTTGTTTTCATTAGAAGATTAATTTGTGCTTGGAAAGAAGAGATTAAAGCGAGTTGCCTTCACCGCCCAGATGGAGGAGGAAGAAAATTGCTTTTGCTGTGTCTTCAGCAGTGGATTCACCCTCCCCATGCCCAGTGCTGTGCCAGTAACTCATGGAGCCTGGACACAAACAGGACACCCTGGGATAACAAACAGTCCCTGATGGTTTGTGTCTGCAATATAGCTCATGTCACACCTCGATGGATTGTCTTCCACTCAGATTTATCTCCCCAAAGCAAAATGGCTAAAAGGTAATATTCTGGGGCATTTTTTTCATTAAAAAAAAAAAAAAAGATGATTTATATTAGGGGAAAAGCCTGGAAGGGCACCAGTTTCTTTTAGCAGTTGTATGTCCAAAGGCCTGATCAAGAGCTGGTGTTGCTTAAAACATTGTGGCATTTCATCCAGCACTACAAAAATTGTTAAGCCTCTACATCTTTTCTTAGTGGGGAACAATAGGTGACCTGTGAATTTATTCCAAGACAAAATTATTTTTTTTTGTAGTTACACCTGCCAAGATCCAAGAGACAGTCCCACCATCAGCCAAGGTGGAGAGGTTTGCATCAGTCTTTTGGTCAGGGGGGAGTTAATAATAAATCCCAACTCCTGGCATGAGCTACAAGAAGTTTCACCCCAAAGCCAGCACTGTGTGTGATACTGTGACCCTTGGCTTTGTTGTGAATATTAACACATCCCACGTGTCTTTGGGAAAGGCTGCTGAGCAGCAGAGGACATTTGGAGCTGCTGTACAGCAAGACACAGACATTTGCTGCTGTGTGACTTGCAGTGCATTCTAATAATCACTCAATTAGAGCTGCAATCCGCCCAGCCTGCCAAAATGAAGAGGAGAAATTATTTGAGAGCTCTCTCTGATGATCCTCACAGATCTCATAAGGTGACACCACAACAGAAGCCAGCAAAGGAATGTGGGGTATTCAGGAATAGCTGTTTGTGTTTGTTAACAAACAATGAACCAGCAGGAGACAGACACCCAGGGATGGGACCCTCTCCAGTGGTCTCTGCTGCCCTCTCCATTCCTCTGCTGCCAGGGAATCACCCTCTGAGTTCTCCGTCTAGACACATGCTAGGAAAAGAGAAGGAAGATCAGAGTTCAATGTGAGCATCTAGAAAATAGATTTATTGCTTTGCTGAGCCTTCTGGTTCCCTTCTTGCTGCAATCCCAGGGTGGCAGAGAGGAACACAACCCTTTTCTTCACCTGTCCTTTTCCCAGTGACCACTCTAAGCACAAGGAAATGCAGATTCCAACCCAAGGGCGGTGTGGGCTGCTCAAGGGACAGCAGGTGTTTTCCATGAAGGGAGAAACAGTTTGGGGTTGGGCAGGATCAAGTGGCAGGACACAGGGAGAAGGGACACACAACAGAGTGGCTGTCAGACACTGGGCCGGCCAAGCAGACAGACAGACAGACAGACAGACAGACATCTGCACTGCAGCATGGAATGGAAAAGCTGGATGTTATCACCTGCACCATCTGGACACTGAGGGGACATCCTGTGTCATCAGAAGGTTCTTATAATCTAAAATGTGCTTTGCAGGAGTACAAACTATAGCCAGAATGCCCACAGCACAAAGTGCTCTGTGCCAAAGGCCCACAGCCACCTCCCAGGGCCTTCCTGCCAGTGTCCTCCTGGATACACCAGATGTGAGCTCAGACCATGGCAAGAAGGTCAGGACCGATATGAACTTGATTCAAATCCCATGGGAAGTCGGTTTGGAAAGCAGAGGGAGAGAAATCTGCAGAGCTGATGGACTTGGAGCAGCCTGTGTTGCTAAGGAGACACCTCGGCATCCTCCAGCTGGGATTTCCTCAGTGGTGGAGGGCTCCATGCCCAGGAACATCAGCTCAGCCCCAAGGAGATGAAGCCACCATCAGCCAGGGTCAGGTTAATGTCATGGCAAGGTCCTGGCAGGCAGGGGCGGGGATGTCCCAACCAGCTGGAGCCAAGGGAACAAATCTTCAGCAGGCACCAACCCAACATGGCAGTGAGTTTGGCACAGACCCTCTGCCTGAGGCTGCAGAGCAGGATTTCACATCATCTCATCTTCCTCACTGCTCAAGGTCACGAGTTCATTCTTCAGCACCTCGGTTCTCACAACTGGAGACAGGACAGAGCTGATGGCAGGACAAGCCTTGTGAGAAAGGCAGCGCTGGCCAGATGGTGAGGTGGCTTTCAGTGACTTCTCTCCTGGCACAGCAGACTGTGACTCTGGAAGGCTTCTCCCACCTCCTCAGTGGCGCTGCAGGGCTGGTTATTAACGCTGCTGCCAGATCAGCTTCTCTGAGGATTTGCTCCTCTCCTGCTTTGTGAAAGCCTGAAGCTTTTGGGATTGCTGCTGGAGATTCCGGGAGGAGACTGAGAGGTGGAATCGGGCTGAGTTGTTTCCCTGTTCCTGCATCAGAAGCAAGAGGGGATGGATGGAGGGATGGATGGATGGATGGATGGATGGATGATGGATGGATGGGTAGATGGATAGATGAGGGTGGGATGGATGGATGATGGATGGATGATGGATGGATGATGGATGGATGTACCCATCCATGGATGGACAGATGAGGGTGAGATGGATGGATGAATGGATAGATAGATAGATAGATAATGGATGGAGGGATGGACAGATGGATGGATGGATGTGGACAACAGCTCCAGGCTGTGGTGCCTCTCAGGGCACTCTCAGGAGCACAGGACACCCAGGACCAAAGCTCAGCCCCTCAGGCTGGAGCCAGTCTGCCCTTGGATGAGAAGAAGTCAATCTTGAGGAAATGCAGCCTTGTGTCCTGCCTGTCCCTCAGGGGGCAGGGTCTGGGCTCTCACAGGGGTTGGGCTGTGGGTCTGGAGCAGGGCCCAGCCATGGTCGGGGGCTGGATCCTCCTGGAGCTCCACAAACACAACCAACAGCACCTGCTGGCTGACAAACACAGATTTAGGGCTTCCAGTGGGAAATTTGGCTTTGCTCAGCCTTTCCTAGGCTTTGTTGGGATTGAGGCCACAGATCACAGACCCCACTCCCCCTCACGCTGAAGTGCTGCTCAGTGCACCCAGAACAAGGCCCTGGCAGCCACAGGGCACGGGGACTTCATGCCACCAGTCCTGTCCCTCTCCTGTGTTCCTCATAACCACTGACTTGCACAGGAAAGAACTCGGCAAATCCTCGAGCCACAGGTGGCTGCAAAGTGCTCTGGAAGCTGCTGGGGCAGGGAGTTCCCTGTAAATGTCTTTTTAAAAATTGCTTTAATGAGGGAAAGCACACTCAGCATTCACAAACTCTGGCATTTTTTGTGTTATTGGTTCCTATTTCATGTATTATTTACAGAAAAAAATCTATTGGGGAAAAAAAAGAAGAAGCCCTCTCTTCTGAACTCTTTCCAGGACTGACTCAGCAACTTAATTTTTACTCTGACTACTTTCTTGCTACTCTTCTCTTTCTTGCTAATTTTTTTAATTTTCCACTTAAAATTCTTATTTGCATGATAGGTCTGTCCAGCCTTGAGGAGATTTTTCTTGTCTTTGACTTTTATCTCATTTTCTCTTCACATTTTTTTTTCTTTTTTTTAATTAAAATCCAGCTTTGAATTAGTTCACTGAAGCATTCACTTCCCCATCTTCCTCTTCCCACAGAGAGCTCCTCCCACTCTATTCCTGTCAGATCCTCCTGCAGTCTCAGCAAGTTGGAGTCACAGGAGAAAACCTCCAGCAGGGAAAAGTGCAGATTCACACCTGGATGCCAAGTGCTGACAAATTCCCAAGCATATCCAAGCAAAAGTTTCCGGAAAAAGCCTTGCTTTGGCTCTGGATCTGCCCCAGGGCTGGGCCAGGGGAATTGTGCAGCTCAGTAAATCCCTTCACCATGCAATAAACCCCAAATCCTAACCCTAAATCAACCCTAACAAAAATCCTAACCCTAACAATAACCCAAATTCTAATCATAACCCCAACTCTATCCCTAATACTAACCCTAACCCTTCAGCGTGAAATAAACCCTAAAACCTAACCCTAAATAAACCACAACCCAACCTTAACATAACCCTAAAACTAACCCAAGCCTAAACCTAAACCCAACCTAACCCTAACCCTAAAACTAACCCTTACCCTTCACCATCACCCAAAAACCTAAACAAACAATAACCCAACCCTAACCTAACCCAACCCTAACACAACCCAAACCCAAAGGCAAATCCTAAACCCAATCCTAATCCAACTCAACCCAACCCAATGTCTACCTAAGGCCAAACCTAACCCTAACTCTTACCCTAAACCTAGCCCTAGCCCCAATCCTAACCCTGACCCCAACCCAACCCTTACCCAAGCCTAATTTTTATTTTGGGGCAGTTTTGGTGTCACCTTCCATGCTTTTAAGGCATTTTCACCTCAGCAGGATCAGATGGGATCACACCCTATCTGCAATCCAGAGGGACAACTTTACCAGGAGGAATGGGCCTCTCTTCCCACTGCTCACCCTGTCCTCACACAGCTTTTTAGGAAAGGGAAGAAATCCCTGTCAGAGAAAGGAAAGAGAAGGAGGTGTCTTCACAAACAAACCGTGGGGCTGATGGTGGGTGAGGCCAGGTGCTGAGAGGTGAAAGAAGCAGTGGGGGAACCAGAAATTCCAGAGGAATTCCACTGATTGACACAGACTGAGACTCACTCAGGACTGTGCTGAATCCCTGGATTTAGAGAAAAGGAAAAGAGACACAAGGAAAAAGAAAAAAAGAGGGGGGTACCCATTAGAAGGTGCTCTGTGTCAGGTGTTTTGGGAAGTCTGCACCTCTCAAGTACCTCAGCCCATGGGGAAAGAGAGAGGGAAATTGGGATAAAAAGGAGGCTGCATCCTCTAAAAATCTGAGAGACCCCATGGGAAATGCCCCATGGGCTCTCCCTTTATTCCAATAAAGTTCCAGCACTCCTCTGTCTCCTTTTTGGAATGAACCTCTGGTGTTCGTGGATTAATTTTCCTGACATCAGGACGGCTCACTTGGCACTTGGCTGGATCCTGATGAGCTCCAGTCTCACACCTCCTGTGCCTCCAGTGATGCTGCAGACACTCTGTGCAGAGGGGACACTGCAAATGCCTCGGGAAAACTCAGGGAGCCAAAACTCCAGCAGCCACACATCAAACACGGATCTGCGTGATGCTGCTGATCTCGAGTGAGCAGCTCCCTGCTCACATCAGAGTGAGGCAGCTCATAATATGACTTTCAATTTGCCAGGTAGTCATTAAAAAAATACAGAAAGCTGATGGCTTTCTTTGCTAAATGTGGGATGTTGTAGAGACCCGCTGGGCCTTGGGGAAGGGTTACATGGCTCATGTGCTAGCTGAAGCATCAGTGGTGTTCCTTCCCTTGTTCCCACTCTGGAAATAGCTGCTGTTGAGCAGCAATACCGATATTTTTCAGCTCCATTTAATGCTAGCAGGATCATGCCTGCATTGAGGTCACCCAAAAGACTGCAGTGTTTTGGAGAGGGAGATCCGTGTTGGCTTTCACTGTCTGTCAGGCGTACCTGGATCATCCCAGCTGCTGCAGCAGGGAAAGCCACACAGGCTAAAATTGAGCTGGCTTTTCCAAAAGAGCTCTGTGATCCCCCCTGCTGCCCCAGGAAGGCTGTTACCACCAGAACATGGCACCAGGAAAACACACAAGGATAAGGAGCAGCCCAAACATCTGGGTAGCTCTCCCTGACAGCAGCCAAAAAGAGATATCTGGGGAAAGCACAAGAATAAATAGCAAACACACCATTTTCCCCCAAACAGCCTCCCAGATTCCAGCTTCTGTGTCTCATTCAGAGTTAGGCAGTGCTTTCATGTGTTTAGTATCTCTAAGCAGATTTCTGTGCCATTAATCAGAGTGACATTCCCTGATTCTGTATAAACCATCCTGCAGCGGGGAGTTCCTCAGCTGAACCATCAGTGCCAGCACCAACCTCCTTTCATTTCTTTTGATGCTGTCACCTACAAGGGGAAGCTTCCCCTGGTGCTTTCTAGTTCTTGTGCTGGAAGTGCACATCCACTGCCTGCCCACCTCCACAGGCTTCTCCCGACTCCACAGCCCTTCCTCACACAGAACTCTCTCAGGTGGAGGACTCAGAGCTACTTGCACAGGGGATGTCACAGAATTCCGAAATTCTCCCTGCTATCCTGGATCCTTTGTGAAATGGGAAGCCCAGAACTGCACAGTGCAGGTGGGCTGCCAGGATGAACTTACCTGGCAGCACTTGCCACATCCCTGCTCCTCACTGTGATCACTCCTGACACATCTTTGCCAGAAAGAGAAGGGATCGAAGTGGGAGATGTAGCTGAGCTCTGCCAGCTGCTGCCATTCAGGAAAAGGGGCTGAAAAATCAGTGTCCGAGACACAAAACAAGTCCCCACAATCCTGGGCCCAGCCCCAGCCTCCATTGTTTTGGGGCAGCAGAGGAGGGGAGAGACAGAAAGGGATTAGCTACGCTCGGCTGAATAACTGGCATGATCCAATTAGAGGCCTGTGCTAGGAACACGGACACAGCTAAGGAGAGGTGAAGCCAACTGAATCCTGTCCCTGCCCTCCTTCCACAATGGATGCCAAGTCTGGACTCCTCAGCACAGCTGCCCATCACTCAGCTCCCCAGCAGGCACAACCGAGCGTGAAATCCTGGCCGGCGGAGCGGGGAGTGCAATCACCCACCACGGACACAAGCAGGAAGAAGCAGATGGAGAAGCCAAACCTTTCCCCCAGCCCTTTTTCCACGGGAAGCAGTGGCACATGGGCAGCCAGGCAGTGCCAGCACGGAGCTGGCACTTCATTGCCCATCTCTGCCCAGCCTTTGCCATCATTCCCTGCTCCTGCTGTGCCTCTCCCTGGAAGCTGCTGCTTGGCCAAGCACAAGAGGCTCTCTGAAGAGGATCAGCCACATGCCATTATCAGCTGGCATCTGCAGCCTCATCGGGTGTCTTTGGAAAGCTCCTCAGCTCAGGGCAGCCTCCACCTTTTTAATTTCTAAAAGGCTGATGCTAAGTAATTGTTTAATATCTCCACAGCATTTGCTCCCCTTTATCTCGGGATCCCTGCTGCAATTCATTGACAGAGCTGTCTTTTCTCTTTCTCTATTCCACCGTGGATGTACTAGAAAATGCTTTCATTGTAGGCAGAGATACTTGCTGCTAATTGATGCTTATTATTCCTTTTAAGCCTGTAATTGCTTTCTCTTGTCTAAATTTACTCCTTTCTCCTCCCCCCAACTCTTCCTCAAATTGCTTTGGTTTTCTCTTCTAATCAGCCCAAATCCTGGTGTTCCAAAGATTATCTGAACGGGTGCCAAAGGTTTTGCTGTTGCTCTGACATGCTGGCTTTTCACATCTGTGGAGTTTACCTCAGCTCCTTGAGTATTTACAGGCAAATTGGGTGGCCTGCAACTGGTAATCTCTCAACTGCCTTAATGAGGGCAGATTTGAGGTGTCAGCTTCCATGCAGACTTTTGATTAGAAGGCTACAAAGGGTCCTTAGAATTATCTCTTACACAACACAGGATTTCTGAGTCAATACTCTCAGCGGATAATGAAACAAATGGAACAAGTGGAAGGAAATGCAATTTTGTTTGGAATTGAGTGAGAACCTGTTTTTTTTTTTCTGATAAGCTCTGTTATTTTTTCCCCAGACCTTTTACTGGACTGACCCCAAGGAGTTTCCAGCCCATCACTCCCTGGATGACCATACTGCCCCTCACTGAAGCCTTTCCAGCCATACTTTTCCTGATTCACTTCTTTAAAATTTTCCAAAGCCTAAGGAGGTCTCTAAGTCTGTTAGAGAGTAACTTTACCTTAATTTTCATGCTGTGTCCAGCTGATGCTTAGAGCTGAGCCCAGCAGCTGCTTTGAGCCACATAAGTTCTTCCCAGGCTGTTCCATTCCCCACAGGCAGCACAGGAGCTGTCCTGGTGCTTGGACAGTTCACGAAGAAGAGCTTTCCCTGCAGAGTCTCTGCTCTCCACCCAGGATTATCTCCAGAAACTGAAATGAGGGGAGGGGATGCAGAAGGAACAGTGAGGATGATGAGCACAGGGAGTCTTCCCCCTGGATGGGCAGGAATGAGTGAGATCTGAACATCCCTCATGGGGAAGTGGGGACAGGGCTGAACTCAGACCCACCCAGCAGCACTCCCAGCTGGGCCAGGTTTGCTCCCAGAATGGCTTCTGGTGATGCCTTTAAAGGATTTTAGCTTTTATATTTTTCAAATCCTGTTCTGCATTAGTGCATAACTCTAGACTCCATATAAAGTGTTAACTACTGTCTTCATGTTTTGGTCAGGCAAAAAAATTCCTCTGGGCCTGAAATTCAAGAACACCCTACAGCCTCAGGCCCCAAAAAGTATAAACAAAAGTGAATTGTGGGGAGCAAACTGGGGGAATGTGACTTCATTACCTGCAGCTGTAATTGGACAATTAACCCCTGATATGCAAACAGACCAAACTCAGATCTGTCTGAAAATCTCCTGCCCATTGTCCAGCTTGGCTGCAGCCTCTGCGAGGCTCCTGCACTGCCCAGGGTGCATCTGTTGAAGCCTTTCATGAATCCCCACTTTATTCTCTTAATTTTGCCTGGCCTCTGTTCCAGGCAGCCTCTCAAGGCATCACTGGGAGTGCTTGAAATCCTTCCATCCTCACCCATCATCCATGCCCTGGCGTGTGTCTACGCTGCAATCTGAGAGCCAGGGCAGCACAGCCCACCCCAGTTTTGGTGGGAGAGAAACCCCAGACTCCTGAAGTGCCTGGTGAGCAGCTGAGCCTCAGCCACGAGCAGACACCACATAAACATCCCCTGCATCTCCAAGCTGGAACACGGAGGAATGAGAACAATTACTGCCACACAGCAACATTTACTGCTGGGAGTTTGCTGCATTTCATTTTAAACAAGTTGCTTTTGCAGCTCTAGTGACCTGAGCAGCCAGAAATATGAACATTAACAAAGGAAACAAATAAATAACGTATTCCAATTACAGCTTTAATAAGATGCGATGTGCAAGAAGTCCACGCGGATGCAACAGTAATTTCTAATTAAAAACACGCAATTAATTATTAACCTAAAAAAGTCCTAGTGTTATTCCAGCGTGCTCAAATCAGAGTGTGCTCTCAGAGTGAATTCAGGATTATGATTGCTAATGCTGGGGGTGTTCTTCTGTTGGCTGTTTCTCATCTTATCAAGGGAAAAGGTAATTTTCAGCCAGCAGAACTGCACAGCTGATTGGAGGCCATTAGGAGCTGCTGAGCTCCATCCCCTCACCCTGCTTTAAGGGGATACAGCTCTGTTTCCTGAGGGAAACCTTCTTTAATCTCCCTCAGGCACCTTTGGGAGCTGCTCAGCAGATCCAAATCCTGCTGGTGGAGGGAGCCCCTTGAAGCTGAAGCATCCATTGAGCATTTCAGGAACAAAGTGCTGCTTGGGAACACGAGCTCTTCCATGTAGGAAGTCGGAACTGGTGAGATTATCCAGCCTACAACCCCACAAGTTGGGAGTCCATGAGAAGAGGGTCACCATGGGTTTGCTGTGCCTCTCAAAGAGATCCAGATTTCTTCAGGAATTAGTAAGGAAATTCGTGGGCATTCACCACTGGGCCCATGTCCACTATGGTTGATGCCAAGTCAGAACTTGGTACCCATCAGCTGCTTTCCCATGGAACAGAACAATGCCAACAGATTTGAACCAACCCCAACCCAGTAAGATACAAACAGTTCAGAGAAGGAAGAGGATTGGGCACGTAACTGGCAAATAAATCTGTGATTGAGGCACTTCCATTAAGCCCTATCCTTCCTTGGAGCCCAAAAGTAATTAGGATGTTTGCCCCCAAAGCACAAAGCTGATAGCAGAGTAGATTCCTCTGACTGGTGTAAAATGTGTGCAAAAAAAATTACAAACCAGTGGTTCTGGGCTGCTGGAATAGAGGCACCCTCAGAAGAGGCCTGAGGCACTGAAAGTGTGGAGTCAGACATCAATGGCCTCACATTTTAGAGCAGGGGGCTAGATTCAGCCCTTGTGGAAGTGAGCAATTTCCAACTACCAGCCAGCACAGCCTGATGGATCAAAGATTGGATTGAGGCTTAGGAAACCAAAGCTGATTTTTCAGCTCTCCCAAGTAATCGGGCTTCTCTCTGTGCCTTTGCTTCAAGCTCAGAGGAACAATAGTGTCCCTCCCTGTGCACAAAGCAGAGCACCTGGCAGCGTGGTCCTGCCACAGCACAGAGATATCCACAGAGGAGCTGCATTCTGGATTTAGCTTCCTGCTTTGGATGAAGATGAAAACGAGCTGAGCTGTGAATCCAGCTAACAATGGCCAAAAGCTGCCTGGCTGGAACACAGAGTTATGACAATCCTCAGAACGCCTGGAGAGATCTCCTGCCAGCTGAACGGCTTTTCTGCGAGACAAAGGACAGCTTCAGGGGGAAAAGGGGAGCCTGAACAGGAAGGATGGATGTGAAAAAGCTGGAGAACTGGCTGAGGGACTCTGCCCTGTGAAACCTGCTAAAGGCAAGCACACAGCACCCACCAGCCACACACAAAGCCAGCCCTGCAGCTGCTTGCCTGGGCAGGGTTGTTGGCAGATTAATCCTTGGGAGCTCCCACGGAGACTGTCAGCACTAGCACAGTGAGGGAAACAGGGAGAAAGGAGCTGGGGACTCCATGTGCCTCAAAACTCATTGGTTACCATCTCCATCTTTGGAGACTTTGGCCAAGTGGTCTTGGAAATGCCTGGTGCTGAGCATGTCTGAGTTTGGGAAGCCCACAGGAGGCATTCCCAGCATTTCCCAGGCCATGAGATGTTTTCCATGCCATGGAGTCCCAGGAGGGTCAGCCTGGAGTCAGCCTGGGAGAGCTGTGGCTTGCTCAGCCTCTTTCTCTGGTGAAGACCTTCACCATGGAATGGATTGCACCATCTTCTGCCCAGATACAGCAACTTTTCAACTGTCTGGTGAGTGCACACTCTGTTTGTAGGATGTGATGTGTTCTGCGCTTCTCTGGGATGCAAACTGTCATGGATTTGGGATAGAAAGTTGTTTTGGATTTAAGAAGGCAAGATAGAGTCCTGCTACCAAAAATGGCTCTTGTCCACCTGCCTACTTGAGAACTTTCCTCTGAGTCCTCCTCCTGAGAGATTCTTTCCACACTTGATGGAAATATAAACCCTTCTAGAGGTAAAATTACACAAGGAAGTTGTTTTTTTGAGTCTTTAAGAGTGTGCAGAACTTGCCATTTTCCAGAGCACAACACAACAACCAACAGAGCAGCACAAAACTTTGCAGCATCTCTGCAGCATTCTCCCTCTCCACCAAGTGCTTTCCATTGTGACCCATTTTCTGGCTTTTTTTCCCCCCCCCCTTCTCTTATTTCAAGTCAAAGCATTTTGACACCCTGCCCTTTGTGAACGTTGTGTGCCAGAAGATCTACAGGGATGGCAAATCGTGTTTGCTTCTGTCTAATCTGTGCAGGCAGCTGGGCCACTTCCATCTATAATTGGGTGCCTCTGGGGGAGTGTCACTGTCACAGCTGCAGTGGTGGGCACCACTGGACTGCAGCAAAGCCAGCACAACTGCTAGGCTAAGACAGAGGAGCTGACCTGGAGCTCAGTGTTCTTGCACCTAAAAATAAGAAAATTCACCTGCAGTTGAATTGAGGAGAAGGAGAGTCAAAAAAAAAGTCACTTTTTTTTTTGGAAGGCAGCGAGGAGAAGTCAGACCGTGACAAAGCTGATGCTCAGACAGCGCAGGAGAGCAAAGCCAGGCTTACTCCAGGAGACAGCTGGTGACAGTGTCTGCACCACAGTAATCTGTGTTTACAGCAGGGCCACCTTTGGCTTAGAAACGGCACTTAAATAGCAACTGGTTTGTTCTCCTTGTTTGCTTTAAACCTGTGTGTAATCACCTCCACGGCTGCTGCCTGCCATTCTCAGCTGGTAAATGAGACAAATCCAGATGTCTCAGCTTCTAAAAAAAAAAAGGGGGAACATGTAAAGCAAACCACACACCAGCTTCAATAAATACCTTTCTTAGATGTTTCAGATTTACTCATTTTTTAGCTTTTTGTTTTCCTTCTTCAAAAAACAAGGTTTCTCCTCCCTGTTTTCTCTTGCCACGTGTGGCAACTGCTCAAAATCACAAGGGGGGGAAAAAGGCAGCTTTGTTTAACACAAAACAAACAAGCATTTGCATTTGGCAGCTCCCTTTGAACAAAGCAAGGCCTGTGTGGGATTTCAGAGGGAAGGGGGGATTTGTCAGGTAGGCAGGAGCTCAAAGCAACACTAACGTGTTCTGACACCCTCACTTCTGTTCCCCATTCCACAGCCTTGTTTTACACCGAGGTTTCCAACACTCAGCCCTTGCCTGCACGAAGGGACAGAGGATCCATGGCCCCAGGGCTTTTCAGGGAGACCTGAGCTCCTGAGGGGAGGCAGCTCAGTGTTGCCTTTTTCTCAGCCTGGAAATGAAACTCGAGATTATTTTAGTGAGGAGGTCATATAAAAGGGGATCTTTATCATGAAGGCCTTCAGGGGCAGTCATGGAAAGATGTCCACAAAAGCCCAGCCCCTCCAGGGTTACAGGTTTTAGGAAATGAGCATAATTGATTAAAAGCACCAATTAGGAGGACAAGGGGTGATGCAATTCCCCCCCAGGTCAAGCCCCTTCTCTGCAGGTCCCCCTCAGCACTGGCTGTGCTCTGTCCATGAAATGGATCTCAGAGCTGTTCCCAGCCTTGGTTCCCAGAAGAAGCAAGACAGGACAGGGCCTTGTACCCCCGGGGCTTTGGGCTCTGGGATTTGTTTTGTCTTTCTGCCTCAGGAAAGGCCATGGAAAATTATTGGGAAAACCAGGTATGAATACAATAGGTGACAGAGTTACAAATATACGTGTGAAGAGTACAGGAACATATGAAAGGAAAAAGGCAAAACCCAAGGGGCATCATTAGCACAACCAGGTCATTTGGAATCACCCTCCTCAGCCGAGGAGCGAAGGTGTGAGGGGGTGCAAACCTGGAGAGTCCAAGGAGAAAAGGATGGGAAGAAAGGCAGGAAGGGCAGATTTTCACATTGCCTTTAGCCCCCACCCCAGTATCTGCTCACTCTCCTTGGATTTGTTCCTCAGGCTGGATGTCTTTGAAGGAGAAGAAAGTGACCACAGCCCAGAGACATTAGGGCAAGAGGAACACCTAAGTCCAGGATAAGTTCTTTATAATAACCCATCTCACACACTGGAGCTTCTTATTGCAAGTGCACAAATACATGAAATAAAAGCTTTCTTCGTACCTGCAGGCTTCCCCATGCCAACAATCCCTCTTTTCTGAGCACAGTGTTCTTAAGACACTCTAAACCCTTGTTATTTGTTATGCACAATTATAATCCCCCTCTATCTCTGCGTTATTGGCAGGGATTTGGAGTCTGAACACGCAGCACAGACTTTGATGCCTTGCTGAGACATCTTGGTACTCACTGTGTAAAGAGAGAGGAGCAGCCCTGGCTGTGACGAGAGGCAGGACAGGACATGGCAGAGCTGGCATCACACATGGCCCAAAGGAGCAGCAGCTCCATGGAGATGGAGACAGCTTGGAAGACAGTGTGGGCCCATCTCTTCCAAAAAATCTTATTTAGTTATTTCTGAAGATGATAAATATTTTCTGAGGAAAGAAGGAAAAGTCTCAGGAAGAAAACTGTTATTTTTTCCAAAAAAAACCCAAATGAAATAACAACAATTTAGCTAAACCCGAGAAAAAAATGTAGCAGCAAAAAGAAAAACAAACACAGCCTGTGAAATCCTAAAAAATGCTGACAGATGTGAAAGGACAGAAATTCTTCAACAAGGATATTTTTACAGAAATCTGTGAGGCTCCTAAACATGAGAGCCTGTTCCTTGTCAGTCACCCAGTGTGAGCAAAAACCACTGAAGGGCAAAACCCCAGTGCTGGGGCCAAAGAGGAGCAGATGGGCCCATTTCTCACTGCAGTGAGGAATGCAGAGAAAGAGAAGGGATGGATCCAGTTTGTGCTCAGCAGGCCACAGCCCTAATACTTTGAAAAACTCCTGAGATGGCCACTAAACAAACAAAAAAAGGTGAAAGCTCTCAGAGGAACTTGCAGCCTTGCTTCAGCCACTTCCAGCTGCTGGGCAAGTCTGGGGGTAAAAGTGGGACTCATTCCATGGAGAATCCTGCTCCATCCCAGTAAGGAAAGGCAGGAATGAGCCTTGAAGCTGCAGAGGAACCTGGCTGGGCACTGCTGACCCCCTGGACACTGCTCCAGCCAGGGGCTGCCGGCCAGGGCTCTCAGCTGCTTCGCTTTCATTTTGCTGAGAAAGGAGCAGATGTTGAGGAAAGATTTTTAAAGGGTAAATGCTTGGAATCCAAGCTCCTGCTCAGTCCACAAAACTATTAATTTCTCCCACAAAGCTATTAATATCTTTCTATTTCTTGAAGAGGGCAGGCAGAGCCCCAGCTGGGGACTGTGACCTGCAGAGCTGTGGCCACCCCATGCTCCTGCAGAGAAATAACTCACAGCAGCCTCAGTGGGAGAAGAGAGGGGCTGGAGGCACCTTCAAAAGGCTTTCTTGGCCTTCCCCCCCAGGTGATTTTTTGGGCAAGATCCTTCTTTGTGCTGGCCAATGAATTGCAGGCTCTGACTGTAGAGATGAGCAAAGAGAGGAGAGTGTGGGAGAAAAGGCTTCAGTTCCCTGTCCCCTGTGAGGGCAGCCCTGCTGGGGTCTGTGCAGGGGGGTCTGAACTGTAAAAATGAAGCAACAAAGGGTCAGTCAGCTCCCCTGAGCCAGCAGAAACATTGATACAGGGGGTCTCAGCAGGGAAATGACAATGGGGATGGATGTGCAGTGAGGTCACCCATCTGCACCCCCATCCCATCCCATCCCATCCCATCCCATCCCATCCCATCCCATCCCATCCCATCCCATCCCATCCCAAAGAAACCCACCACAAATACACAATCACTGCAGCCCAGGGGGCTTTTAGCCTGAAGATGGGCTCCAAACTACCAAACTCAGGGCAAGGTGTAGATCTACAAGGAATTTGTACTGTGAACAAAAGCAAAAGGTATCTCTGTGGATTCCTGCCTGTCCAAATTTGATTTGGAAACTCATCAAAGCCATTAAGGGACAAACAGCAGCCCTGAGCCTACCTGTGCAATCAGATAGGCACCTGCCAGAGGTGAGAAAACAATGTGTTGCTTCATTTAATTCCCTGCTTTTATTCTTTTCAGGAAAGCAGATTGTCAGCACACACAAACCAGGTCCCTTTGCAAACAGCTGAACTGCTGGGCTCTGTGAGCTCCTGTGTACAGCGAGGCTCACATGCTGACAAAGATGTTGGAAAAGTGGTTTCCCCACGAAGCTGCACGTGCTGGCTTTGATTTTGCATGCACGAGCTATACTCTGATCATCTCCATGCTTTGTTAGGAAGGGGGAATTCAACCAACATGGCACTGATCACTCCTCGTTACCCCAACCCCGTGATATGAATGGATCTGACTTGGTAATCTCAGCACTGTTAATACTGATTAAAACCAAATTATTACATATCTGTATCAAGCCTGGCAGCAGAGTCTCCCCTGTCCTTCAGCATTAGCAAGTGAGGCTCTGAAGCAGCTGATGCCCAGGAAAGCAGATGATGTCCCTGGAGAAGGGGAAGGGAAGCAGCCCCTGAGAAGGGAGGTGACAGCAGCCCGTGGTGCTCCAGGGTGGCAGTGTCAGGGCTTTTCTGTGCCTGTTGCTCCTCTCCAGACATCGTCCCCGTTTGGATGCAGGATCCAGCACACAGGGAGGATTGCAGTGATTAAACCCCTGCCACACTCCTTGCTGGGGCTGCTGGCAAGGCCAGGGATGCTGTCACAGCCAGCTCCGTGTGGAGTGAAGTGATTGCTGTCTGCAGAACTCACACAACGAGATAAAGGTGTTGTACAGGCTGGGGATTATCTCCTGCTACGCAAATCCAGCACAAATTTGTTCAAATCCCTACTCCTTCTCTTCTTAGCAGATCCCGGGTTATTTACATTGTGTTTAGGGAAAGAAAATGTTCCTGGAAAAGCCAAATAAAATCCAGACTTTACTATAATTCCAAACTAGTTTAAAAACACAATAAGGAGTTTTACAGTGGTCTCAGAGAGCTCTGCTGGTGCTATGAAAATGTGGAGTGAGACACCCCTTGCCTCAGTGACACAGATGTCTCTTAGGCCTTCCAATCCCCCTTTGATGAGACACCACACAGCTCGACAGGAAGTCCTACAAAGTGTTTTATTTCTGAGGGAACACTGCTAAATTGTTTTGTTGAAGTGCTCTAAGATCTTTCAAGTTTACAAAAGAAAACCAATTTTCAAAGGGTAAAACTGTAGGGAAGTGATTTAATTGTTATTTTTTCAACACAAAAGAGTCCAGCAAGACCTCCAGTGAAATGGATTCCTGCAGCAAAGGGTCACTTTTGATGAACTGTCATTTTTCTCCATTGTGAAATTCAACATTCCTTGAGAATCACTATCTCCATTCTTCATGATTTGAGATAAGAAGACTCAGAGTTAACTGAAAGGTAAGAGCTGTGTTTCCAAGAGTTCCCCTTTCTTCCACTGAAATTTTTGATTTTAAAAGATTTCACATATATCACAGGTGGGAACAGCTCTAATAACTTTTCCCCTACTCTATTTTTTAAGTAGATAAATCTTCAGGCCAGTGACTCTTAGAGTCTATGTATGGATTTCAACTCAACAGAATCCAAATTTCCAACAGAGAATTAATGTTCTGGGAGTAATTAGAAAAAGCCTTGTTTTTTTTAAACTCAGATTTAAGACTGGATGATGCTAGAGATGTTTGAACTCCATCCACCAAGAAGAAACTCTGCATGTTATTCCTCAAAAAAGCCCAAAATTCAACTCATTTTTTTCCAGCAGGCAGCACTCAGAGCCAGTCACAGCCTCAAAACCCAGAAGAAAGTGGAGCAAAAAGCGAGGGAAAGGACAGGGAAATGGAGTAGAAATGAAGAGGTCTGAGGACGGGCACCATTATTAACTCCCATTGTTCCCTCTCCAGACAGAGCAGCCTTTGACATCTGATCTTTGGGCACCTCACCGAGCTCAGCTGACAAATGGTTCTCTCTGATTCTTGGGAGGGAAGAAAAATAACAACCCCCCCTTCCATCCCCTTTGGGTCATGCCACCCCATCCAACTTGGAGAAATCATTTATCATTTATCTGATGGCTGAAGCACATCTGCATAATGAGTGGCACACACCCAGAGAAGCTCTCTCTATTTCACAAATCCTTTGCAGTGCATTTTTTAATAGAAAACATCAATCCCAAGTAGCCTGAAGGAACGATCCCTCTTTAATCATCCACCACGCTGAGGACTAATTTGAGACAAAGGCTCCATGCTCCCAGTCACCTACAGCATGGAATAACTCAGATGATTCCTAAATTCACAGGGAAAGGTTCAATCGCCTTTTCAAAGCTGGATTGCAGATCCTGTGTTAATTACTAGGGGAAATTACATCTCCAGTAATACTCAGCGAGGCTTTACAATAAATGCTGTCTGATCTATTCCTGCTCAGCCTTGAACTCTTTGTGGAATATTTGTAAATGTAATGGGTACTTCATTTCCACCACTGCTCCTGAATAATTCATACAGTGGAAGATCCTTGCATGGTACCGTGATTTGAGAGACTTGGGGTATTTTGTTCTCTACAGTTAATGGATTAAAACAGGGGTTTTTTTCAGCTATGAAACCAGGTAATTTATCACCACAAACCCAAGCATGGTTCATACATCATTGGCTCAACTGAGAAACACATCTGTGAGTCTGGATATCAGAACAGAACAACCAACAATTTTAAATCATCCCATGTTGTCCAAAAAGCCAACAGAGTTGCAAAATAAAATGCTGAGAAATTGCCTCGGATCAGTCAAAATATTTGATTTGCTTTTTAGGTTTTTTTCAGGCATTTAATTCAACAATTTTGTTCTCCCACAAAACAGCACATTTTGAAACATCACTTGGAAAAGAGAAAAGGAAATAAATCAAAACTCCTTTCCATTCAGAAAATGTCATAACTGGGAGCTCCAGCACTTTCAAGATATTCCTCCCCAGCTCCCTTCCAAGCAAAATTGTCAAAATTGGTAAGATTTCTTCAGCAATTTCAGTTTCATCAAAATGACACTTTTCCAGACAAAACTGTTGTGACAAAAAAAAAGTCAAAACCAAAACCCAACAAAACTGAACATCTCTGATCCAATTGTCTTTGACAAAAAGAGAATGTCTCAAAGATGCAGAACCTCTCCTTGGGTGAGTCCCAGAACATTGCTCTGACACATCCAGGTTGAAGATGCAAGTTCCTCTTAGGTATCAAGAGAAGAGAAATGAATCAACCTGAGCCTCAGGGGCCAGAAATACCTTCAAATATGTTCAGACCCAAGCGGAGGCTTCCTGAACTGCAGTTCTTACAGCACCTTCACCATTTTAATGAGGAAATTCCACGTTCCAGCCTTAAAATGCAAGGACAAGAGCACAGATGCTTTGTCAGTGTCTGTTTCTGGAGGTGAGCACTGACCTCGGGGTTCTGTACCTTCAGGATTTGGTGTTGGAGCTCCTTCCATGGGTTTTGGTGCAATTTCCACTTCAATCCCTGTTTTCCTGCCTGCCCCCACCAGGCACCAACTCTGAATTCCCCCTGATCTCGTCAGCTGGACATGAGATGTGCCCAGCCTTGTCTCTTATCAAAGGAGGTCAATTAATCACAGGAAAATTCCAGGTGTCACCCAGCACCGTGGTTTCCAAAAGCTGTTTACAAAGCTCTGCTGTGGGCCACCACCTCCATTTTCTCAGTGTCAGCAGCAAATCTGCTCAATTCACCTGTCAAAACGACTCCTCCAAACCCCTGTGCCAAGAGAAAATGCCCAGGAAGGCACTCGGGGAGAACAAATCATCTTGGCTTTGGCTCAGCCATCATCACCAGCTGTAATGAGATTCCCAGCACCTCTTGCTGCTCATGTCAGACACATTCACAACCCCTCTCCTGTGGAAGGATTGCACAGCTGGAGCTCCAGGCACAGACAGGAGGTCGAGGAGGATGTGCAGAGGGAAGTTCATCATTCCATTGCTTCTCCAGGCAGAGAAGAGGGGAATTGCTCTGCATGGCTGAGCTGATCCTGCAGAGTGGTGGTGAAAACACTGAAATCACCTCTGTTTCTTCTCTTCAACAAAGCAAAAATAACTCAGGTGGTCACTGCTTGCTTGCAGGGAAGAAAGGGTCACTCCACAGAGTCCTCCACTGACCTTCATCCCTCCAGCAGCATGAGCAGGGTTTGGGTTTGAAGCTCTGCAGAGTGTGGGGCAGGAGGGGCCTGAGCAGTGACCTCGTGCAGGGAGGGGATGAGAAATGGCACAGCACAGCTCGGGGCTGTCAAGCCAAAAGGTGCAGCACATTTTCAAAGGACAACAGAATTTCCATGCTGGGCAGAAGAGGTCACTGCTGCTGCAGGTGCCTGTGATGGAGCAGGACAGCTGCCTCCTTCCCGAATTCACAGGACTGGGATTACCCCTTTAACTAAATTCCAAACACTTATATTGGCCAGGAAAAAGTATCTTGCACAGAGTCTCAGAATTCAGGGGCAGAGATGGCCTAATGTAGTGTCAAATCTCCTTTCTCTCCATCACAGACACCATATTTTTCTTCCTAAGCCCTGAAAAAGCCCTCCCTGGACAGATGCTGCACATCCTCAACCACAGCCTGAGCAGCCTTGGTGTGAGCAGCTCTCTGCTACCAGAGGAAAATTTCCTCTGCAAATCACAAATCCTGAGGAAAAGTCACCAAATTTTGCCAGTGATTGTCAGGATAATGCCTGCCCAGCAGAAGTAAGAAACTTGCTGAGATGAATAGCTCGGCAAAGTGGAGTGTTCTGCTCCAATTTAATTAAAAAGGTATTTGGGAAAATGACAAATGCACCACGGAGCTCAGCACTGTCTGGGATAGACCTGGAGCTCTGCGTGCTTTAAAAAGCAATTAAGACAAGACAAGAATCACCATTAGCCTTGGGGAAAGAAAACCCACGAGGCATTTTCAGCCCAAGGCAAGAAAAACAGGGAAGAAATGTTCCCTCCAAGCCAGAGCAGCCCCTTTGAAGCCCAGGCTGAGCCCTCCAGAGCTCAGGAACACGATCAAGGTTTGGCTCTATCTGACCAAGCTCAGCCAGGCTCTGCTCTGTGAGGGCAGCTCAGTTCAGTGTGAGACAGGACCATGATTTATTCCCACAGTTTTGAAATTCTGGGGCCTAAAATGAATGAATGCAGAGAACAGGTTGCAAGAAACAAGTAAGCAAGCAGCAGGGCATTCTTCCTCTGCCAGCCCCATTGGATGGCTCCAATTCCTGATTTTTCTACCTGAAGATGTGTTCTGCCCTGTCCCTGTTGGTAGTTCTGGCTGAGCCTTCACATCTGCTGTCATAACCAACAAGAAAATGAAAATCCCTGAATAGGAATGCCAAGAATTTACTTTGGAAGCATGTGGTTCCTCATTTCTGGTAATTATCCAAAAAAGCAGAGATATAAATAAAAATATGGTAAATGTGTTGTTTCCTTATTGTGAGATAAAGTAAAAATTATAAGTGTCTCACTCAAGTCAAAATGAAAGCATTTGTTTTGACACATTCCAGTTTAAAATGATGCTGGAAGAGACGTGTTTCCATTCAATGTTTTGATTTTGACAAAAACGTTTCCAAAAAAAAAAAAAAAAGCAAAAAAAAAGAGAAAAAAGTTTTGCTGCAGTTTTTTCTGCCAGCTCCCGGAGGGATCAGTCAAAGCTTCCTGCAGCTCAGAGTCATTAGCAAGCTGTCACAGAGCTGAGACCCTAAAATGCGTTTGACACATCAGATCACAGTTCCATCAGGCCTGGCAAGTGTGCCAGGGCTGGATCTTCACATCTAACTCTTGGATCTGAGTCCTTCAGGATTCCCTCTCTTTTCTGCTGGAGCAAGAGGAAGGAAATTAACCCCTTTCATCCCTTGGGAATTAATCCCCCAAAGCCAAAAGCCCACGTCCAGCTGCTGTGCAGAAGGAGGAGCTCATGGGTGATCTCCTGACATTCCCAACTGCCCAAGAGGCACAACCACAGGCAGACATTCACTCCTTGGAGGGGAGGGAGAGCGGCAGCACCAAGATTTCACAAAAAGAGCAGTAGAAAACACATCCTGCTGTCACTGCAAGCATGAGGCTCCTGAAGAGACAGGCCCTGGGGACACCTAAACGGGCTCTGCCCAGGAATGCCACAGCCTGAAGATCCCGTGGAAAAGCCCAGAGTGCAAAAGCTGCTGGTGTTGGCAGAAATAAAGGTTGAAGTTGCCCCATCTGGCAGCTGACCTCGCTCTTCCTGCAGAGCTGAGCTGTTCTGGCTGCTCAGATCACAAAACTCTCTTTGAGCATGGAGATAATGACTCTCTGGGAGAGGGATTGTTCCTGCTCAGTGAGCAAGCCCAGGGCCTCCACAACACGACCCCATGCTCGCATTTCTTGTTGCAGTTGAGACAAACATATGTTCAAACAGCCCTGGCTCGAGCCCGTGTCCAGGTGGCTGCACAGAGCTGTTGGTGCAGATGTCCCCATCAGACAGTGGCAGTTCTAGGGCACAGCTCCTTCCCCTTCTCCAGGCAGCCAATCCCACCAGAGCTTTCTGGGGATTTCTTGCTGGGAAGTGGCACAACTCCTGTGGCACACTTCCCTGCCCAGGAACATTGGAGTCCAGTTGAATCACAAGTGAAATCTTTTATTGTCACCACAGGGATCCTCTCAAAAAACGGCTCGGACAGGAAGCATCACAAGGGGCACGGCGTCCTGTACCTGGGACATGAGTCTGAAAGATCACAGCTCCAGCTGACCCTGCAGTGAACTACAGAAATCTGAGGGTTTAGGGTATGGAATTCTGCATGTTCTCTGGGAATGCCTCACTTTCTTGCATCCCACACTCAACTGAGATGTTACATTAATAAATGAAATTATCTCACCCCAAATCTGGCTAAAACACTCTCTTTTCATGCAAGGACATTCGCTGCTTTCTTGCCCCCAGCAGAAACTTGTTCTCTAGGAAGAAAAAGATGGAGTAACACATAAATAAGGGATTGACATTCATCAGCTTATGCAGCAATGCTAAACCATCCACACAGATCACCCAGACCCTCTGGATGATCATTAGCTCCCAGGGTGTTTCAGTCAAGTTTGCAAGATGCTTTATATCAGTCAGAAGAGACTTCCTAATCAACTGGCAGAGTTTAAAGCATTTTGGATGAGGAGGCACGTACGTAGGAACGTGAGCCCGAGCACAGATGTATAAAATTGTAGGTGATCAAAGGTAGTGCATCCAAGCCAGGATTAAAAGACGTTTAATACAGCTTTTCCCAATAAGCTTGAGAGATGAAAGAACTGCCACAAGGCCTTGCTGGAGGCTTAAAAATTGCTCTGTGAAATCAGCTGCAATTGGTAATTAAATGGAAACCTTGGGGGTGTTCTGAAGACTTTTTTCATTGCCCAGCATAAGGGAACTCATCTTTAAATGACGTAGACTTTTACCTTCCACGGAGGTGAAGGTAAAACAGCATCCTGCTGCTCCTGCATGTCCTGCCTCACAGCAGCTGGCTCTGGGCAGGAGCAGAGGTGGCTCCTCAGCCTCGCTGTGCTAGATCAGGGCACCCAAACCAACCTCAGAACATTCCTGTCTTCCCCTCAGCTGTAAAGCAGGGAGCTCAGCAGGGAACTGTGGCCCTGCCTCGAGCAACACAAAACCAGCTCTGAAGTCTCCCAGCAGATCCCAGAGTCCTCCTCAGGAATTCCACACAGCTCCTCCACAACTGATTCCATCTCAGTCTTTGATCTCGAGAGAGAGAGCCCAAGGCAGGCAGGAGATCTCTTGGTTGACTGGGATGTGGGGGGAAAACAGGAATTTCTGATCCTGATAAAAGGCAGGGGAATGACAGTGGGTTTCTTAACTGATTGTGATGGGTTGGAAATTCTGAGTGTGCACATTTAGAAGGGAAACCAGAACAGAGAAGAAAGCTCAGCCCCGTGGGCAGAGCATCCAAATGAGCCTCAGGAGATTTTGGTTGGACTCTCAGCTCTGCTACCACTTTGCTCAGGGCAGCTGAGGCTCAGCTCTTCTCATGGCCCATTTCCCTTCTCTTTGCAATAAAAGGGGTCGGTCCTTTTCATCTGCTTGCAAGAACGGGTCACTCACTGTTTGCTTGCAGAGTTCCTGGGATAACAAGGGCTACAAACAAAGCAGACCTGCTAGCCCAGATTGCAGTTCAACAGCGTTTAGAATCCTGTTTGATGCCAAGGGCTTTGGTTCCTGGTGCAGCCTTTCATTTCTAGATGGCACAACACTCTCACTCTGAGGCAAAGCACTCTTTCAGACAAAGCTGAATCTGCTGAAAGTAGCACTGGATATCCTTTTTTCCAGCACAACAGCAGCAGGTGAGGGCAGCTCAGCTGCAGACAGCTCAACAGCTGCTGAAAAACAAACTAAGATAAAAAATGTTTGAAAAAGAATTAAAAGCAGGTTCAGTAAAAGAAATAAAAATTAAAAAAAAAAAAAAAGAAAAGAAAAGAAAAAAGGAGCTAAATCTCCCCTGAATACAATGCAGGTAGCCAGAAATAGCTGCCAGAGGGAGAGATCGACAGCTGATATAAATAGTGGTGACTCATGGTGTAATGGGGATCCAGTTCAGGGGAACAAATCCCTATCAGTTCCTCAGACAAAGCCTCCTACAGCAAACTCCTCCGAAGGTGCAGGCCTAAATACCTCCAGGGATTTGGAACCACAGAGCTTGGGATAATTCCTCTCAGGCAGAAAGCCCTTTGTGCTAGTCCCCTGTCCAGGAAGCATCCAGTGCTGTGCATGGCTTTGCTTTGTGGCCCAGGAGAGCTATATTTATGCAGAGCATAAGGATACTCTCTCAGACAGATGTCAGAAAAAATCTCCATGCATCAACTGTGCTGTGCTGCTGCTGCTGCTGCAACCTGCCTGCCAAGAGTCCCTCCTTGAGGGCCTGGGAAACAAATAAATGTGCTTTAATTTCCTGAGGGCTCTGTGCTTTCCTAGCAGAGCCCTGGGCCTTGCCACCCTTGGTTTGCAGGAGGTGCCTGTCCTACACCTGCTGCCAGTGGCACACAACCAGCTCACCTCTGGCACGCAGCCACCACGGATTTTTGCCAGTTCTATTTGGCTCTGCAATCTCACATAAAGTTCTCCAGCACGTCCTACAGAGCCACCAGTGTCAAAACCAAACATTCCCAGAGGACAAAGCCCCTCAGACTCATGGCCTGTGGGCAGAGGCCATGGGCAAAGCCAAAGAAACCAGAGGGAGATGAGGGAGGGACTGAGCTGTTCATCCTGAGCAGAAGCCTGTTCACCTCCCTGGGATGTTGACTATCCTGTACCTCCCTTTTCCTCTCAGGGTCCCTGCAGCTGTCACTGGAGGAGATGCTCTTTGCATCCAGCATTTCCAGCCTCTGAAATTGCTTCCTGCCCTGTGCTGATGGGGAAGTCAATCCCAGAGGCAGAGCAAGCCTGAGAAATAAAGAAGGTTGACCCAGAACAGGCAGGTCAGCAGCTGGATATTGCACAGAAATGGCAGTCTCTCCAATACAGAGATGCTTTTCTTTAGATTGCTTTTAATTTTTTTGCCCCTCCATATAATTCTCTAATAATCACCCTATTAACAATGTTCCATTTGCCACACAACTTGGGATATTAATCCTATTAGTTGGTACTAATCCTCTGCAAAACAAAATGGAAATATTCACTCTCTCATTTTCTTGGGATGAAAAAAAAGGAGAGAAAGAGGTGGGGAGAAGAGAAGACAAAGATGCTTTCAGAGGTTTGCTGTTTTGTGAGTTAATTGGATGGAACTGGGTCTCCTGTGGTCTCCATATAGAATTCCATTATCAAGTAATGGGGAGTCACATCCAGCCTGTTGATAAGAGACAGTCTGCCAGATTAAGCATTAACCATCATATTTGGAAACCATGCAGTTTTCTACCCATTGGGGCATCCAAACACAATATCCCATTTCTCTTTCCTTCCCCCAACACCTTTTCCTTTAGTGCACACTAATTAAAGAACAAGGAGGAAGAGACTGCTCCGTGCTGCCGAGCCCAAGATAAACTTTGCTGAGTAGGGAGGAAGAAATGAAGTGAGCATCCCTGAGAGCAGAGATCCTTCCAATAGGCTTTCATTTTTCCACCCACCCCCTCTCGTGCTGTATTTTTTCACATTTCTGTGAAGAATTACTGGCAGTTTCCATCCTCCCCTGCTGCACAAGGTGAGACTGGCACCTACTGGAATGCGCCTGGAAAGGCTGAGACTGAGAAGAAAAAAAAATAAACCTTTTCTCAGCTTAGTTTCATCTCCAGCTTCACGTTATTTTTCCCCTTCATCAGGCAAACAAACAGCTCTGCAGACACAGCGACAGCACACGCTGGATTTGACACAGCTCCATTTTTGAGCTGTTCTGTGGTAATTGGGGGAACTCTCACGAGTCACTTCATTTCTGTCAGCCCATGTGAAGGGAACCACAGGCACAGGTTCTGACAGAGCTCCCAGGGTTCCTGTTCCCTCTCCTCTCATGTCTCAGCACCCAATGGAAGCAGGAGCAAACATCCCTGCATGTACAACATCCACCTCCAGTGGTTTCATCTCCCCTCACATGCTTTTTCCTAAGGAGGATTTCCTTATGGGATCTGTCCTCCCTCTGGGATTTAGATTTAGACCCCCAAATGCTGGTCTTCCATTATTATCCCCTAGCCCTAAACTTATTCTTTGATGTTCCCCTCCCACTGGGCAAACTCAACTGAGCAGCAGCTTTGCTTCCCCCTGCCTCTCCCTGCTCCACCTGTCCTTGCTGGGCCCACTCTCCAGCCACATCTCCAGCCTTGTTCCCATCACATCCCAGGCTGGCTCATGCAGACCTTCAGCACAGCCCAGCACCACTGCTGGTCTCCTGTGAGCCCTGGAGAGCTCATCCTGAATCCATCACTGCCTGATCACCCACAAGAGCTGCTCTTTCTCAGTGGCTCCACTCTAGTTTGTTTTTCAGCAGCTGTTGAGCTGTCTGCAGCTGAGCTGCCCTCACCTGCTGCTGTTGTGCTGGAAAAAAGGATATCCAGTGCTACTTTCAGCAGATTCAGCTTTGTCTGAAGGAGTGCTTTGCCTCAGAGTGAGAGTGTTGTGCCATCTAGAAATGAAAGGCTGCACCAGGAACCAAAGCACTTGGCATCAAACAGGATTCTAAATGCTGTTGAACTGCAATCTGGGCTAGCAGGTCTGCTTTGTTTATAGCCCTTGTTATCCCAGGAACTCTGCAAGCAAACAGTGAGTGACCCGTTCTTGCAAGCAGATGAAAAGGACCGACCCCTTTTATTGCAAAGAGAAGGGAAATGGGCCATGAGAAGGGCTGAGCCTCAGCTGCCCTGAGCAAAGTGGTAGCAGAGCTGAGAGTCCAACCAAAATCTCCTGAGGCTCATTTGGATGCTCTGCCCACGGGGCTGAGCTTTCTTCTCTGTTCTGGTTTCCCTTCTAAATGTGCACACTCAGAATTTCCAACCCATCACAATCAGTTGTACCATACTGTGTATTTTATCATTAACTTCCCTACCTGGAGCAAAGAGCTCCCAGCTCAGAGACTGTCACACCAAAAGTCCCCAAATAAGGCACCACAGGTTAAGCACAGGCGCATAAAGCAGGGAAGAGAAATGGCTGCACGGCACAGCATGATTTGGAGACAACAAGGGAGAACCAGAGGAGAAAAGCTGGAGGACAGAGCACATCCTGCAGACTTGTAGCTGAACAAAGTGCAGCTGGAGGCTGGGAACATCTCCTGGGCTGGAGCTGTCTCCATGAGAGGGATGAAGCATTATTAGGAGCAAGCCCTCTGTGTTTGCACTGCCTGCCCCCAAGGCTGCTCACCCGAGCAGGAATGACTCCCACCAGCACTGAGCCACCAGCACGAGCAGCAGAAACCTCCTGATTAGCAGGTCTGATCCTCCCTCTCCAAACCTCTCCTTCAGGGAGCTCTGGGTTTGAGAGCAGCAGTTTCTCAGCACCACGAGCCAGGGCTGCCAGACCCAGCTGACCCCAGCTCTGGCTGGGGAGGATTCAAGAGCTGCCTGACATACACAGAGTTCAGCACGTCCTAATTGCTCTGGCTGCACAAACAAACAAACAAACAGACAAACAGCCCTTTGTTTGCACAGCAGCTCTCAGGAGAGGCCTCACACACACGAGGTGCGCCGGGATGTTCCTCTCCAGCTCCCAGACTGATCAGCTCCCAGCTGGAAGGAACAAGGGGAATGTGGTGTGGAGATGCTCAGCGTGTCTGGGATGGCTGGAGGACACAGATATTCCTCCTTCCAGCAGAGCTCCAGGATGCCCTGCAGCTCGCAGGAACATCCTGAATAACAGCCAGGAGTGGCAGAGAAAAAGGAGCTCCTGAGACAGCTTGGAAGGGCTGTTAGAGTGAAATTCCTCTGGATTTCCACGGGGGTAAAACAGCGTCGATTCCACACTCAGCTTGGCTGACTGATGGCAGCCCCTGATGGGAACTGGGACAAAGAGAGGGATCGGGTCCAGGGGAGGACGTAAGGGTTCAGCCACCAGCCAGCTCATTGCCTGGCAGCAATTCATAGCCTGGCTCTGAAATCAATGCAGCCTGGGAGCACTCAGCAGCCAGACCAAGCCAGGTCTGTCATTTACTGTAATTCTGAGCTGCTAGATTACTTTCTCCGGGTTTTCCACGAGGAACAGTTAGTCACAGAGCTGAGTTACTCCCCGTTGTAGGCTCTGTTTTCTGTTTTTCCCCTTCCTAATTGTCACCCCAACGTCCTTCCCACTCTTGGAGAGCAGAGAGTGTTCCAGCCTCCCATAGGAGCCTCAGCTGCCTCAGTGCTGTCAGTCTGTCAGAAGAGAGAAGGTTTTGCTGGGTTTTAGGGTAAAATTTCCTCTCCAGCTTCATGGATGCCCTTCTTTAACCCCTTTCTGATGAGGAGTCAGCTCTACTGATGCTTCCAGGAACTATATCCCAACTACCACCAGGCTTTTTGCAAGCTCCACAGCCCATGAATTCAGCCAGAAAGGATCAAATGCTTTGAGCACTCAGTGTCCTGGATTATCTCCTCCCCTGTGTTGGACAGCCCATACGGGAGACTCACTCAGGGGCAGCACACACAGGGAACTGAGATGGACTGGATAGGATAGTAGCATTCCCTCCCATGGACAGTGACATTCCCCTTCATGGGACAGTGATTTCCTTCCATGGGACAGTGACATTCCCTTCCATGGTCCACATTTGGGAGTTATGACTCCAAAAGCCAGTACAAGACAGAAGATGATGTTTTGTTCTCCTGAGAATAGAAGACCTTTCAATAAACAACCAGCAGTGAGTTGTGACCCTTGTTGCTCTGAAGACACCCGTTTGTGTAGCTTGTTCTTTTAGGAAGGAGAATCAGCCAGAAAAGTCTAGCTGGGGAGCTCACTGCTGCAAATGGCTTGGGAAAGAAGGATTTTGACCTCTTTCACGCTGACTGGGTCAGGGGAGCAGTGGCTGTGCTGATGGATGGTTGACTGTAATTCCTGCCTGCTCATTTAATCAGTGAGAGCCGGCAGCAGCACGAGCATGCCCAAAGGAGAGGGCAGCAGCAGGGCTGGAAATCCCAGCGGCTCTGCAGAGCAGGAGCTGTGAAGGGGACAGGGGAGTGAGAGTTATCGTTCCAAGCAAGGAACCTGGGGCTTTTCCTTGGGTGAAAAGCTGAACCGCAGCCTGCTGGCTGTGCCATTCCAGAGGCTGCAGGGAAAGAGCAGCCCCAAGCACAGCATGTACTGCATCCTGCCTGCTATGGGCAGCTGCCTGCTGCAAATGGAGAGAGAGGGGCACTCAGGCATGGAGGGGAAAGGAGGGCTCCAGCCATGCCCAAAGCTGCTTTTGCAGCCTCACAACACAAAAACCAAATAAATCTGCTCTTAACGGAGCCTCCCATCCATCAACAGCTACACACACACAGAGTTCAAGGCTGGAATAGAGCACAGGGTCTGATCTCCTGCCTAAAAGAGGAAGGCCAGGAATATTTCTCTGCTTCCTGACCCCAAGAGCAAGCCCTGAAAACAAGAGCACCCAAACTCTACCCCTGAACTCAGCACCACGTAGCCATGGCAGCATTCCCAAATTAAAATGTTGTGGTGTGGTGTTCATGGGTCTCCACAACACCCCTGGAGCTGGCACCAAGCTCAGCCCCACAGTGGGTCAAATACCCCAAATTACGAATTACGGAGTGCTGTGTAGCCATGGAGGTGAAAACAGGAGATGCCAAAATGGCCCTCCAGCATTTCTGGGCACCTGCACAGCCGAAACCAAGGCTGTCGTGGCTGGTGGAGCCGGGGAGCAGCAGGACTGAGCAGGCAGGCTGAGCTGACCGTGAACAGCCTGCTCCGAGAGGGGAAGGACGCATTGCGAACCCGGTCCAGCCCGGAATGGCCATGCTTGGCGTAGCAGGAGTACCCTCTAGTGGGAGAACAGCCCGGAGAAAGCCTTTCAAACCATCACAAACCATCACACACACACACACACACAAATGCAGGGGTTTAGCTCTAAAGAAAAGCTGCATTGAGTGTAACCATAAAAACAGGCTTGAAAACAGAGGGGAAACGGAATATCTCGGGGAAATAAAGTCATAAAGTCTGATTATCACTTGCAGTGCTATTTTTTACTTTTCCAAGAAAGCCATTTAAGACCTGCTTTTTTCAAGTCTATCTGTGCAGGCAGAGCTCTGGGCTGGAAAGCAGACAGGAGGCTGCTCGTATTCATGAAGCCAGGCCAAGACTGTTTAAATACCCAAAGGTCACAGCAAAGCCTAGGGCTGCGTGTCTTAATCCTCCTCACTGCCTGAAAGCTTCTGGGTGTGGAAGGAGGCTCTGCACTCATGGCAGAGGCCCAACACATTTCCCCAGGACATCAGAGCTGGTGAAGTCGTTTTGCTTTGGCTCATGGATGAAAGATTTTGCTGTTAGAGGAGAGGGGGAGGCTGGGCAAGGACTGCTGTGTTGGACATAAAGGATGCAGAGGATGCTGTGCTCTGTATCCAGATGGGATCAATACGCTCTCCCCAGTGCCCTGCTCTGAGCTCACACTGACACTGCCTTGACAGGTGCAGCATTAGAACCTCAATAGAGGGGAATTATGTGGTTCCTCCGGGGCTCTTCCCATGCAGCAGCCTATCTAACCTGAATGGTTTATATTTATATATATCCCTTCATCCACTATTGAAATGCACCTACTCTCAGGGAGATCTTTGAACTGTCTAAGGCTCCAACCCTTCTGATTTGGGCAGAGATAAATACAGTAGGGGAGCCTGAGCCCTTTTCTTTCTTTTTTTTTTCTTCCAGATTAAAGATCTGAGCATTGTTTCCTGCAAAGCAGCAGTTGTAAAGGAGTGAGTGGATTTAAAGAAACACGGTCCACTTTTAGAGCCAGGGGTAGGAATGGAGCTAAAAACATCCGTGCCAGACTCGAGGTGGTTGTTCCTACAGAGATCATCCAAATCCAGCCTCTCACAGGAATCACACAAGGAGGGAGAGCTGGCAGGGGACTGTGTCACAGATCAGGTCAGGAATGGTGGGAGGGGTGACAGGCTCAGGGAAGGGGTGGGTTAAGCCCAGCACCCCTCCTGGGAGGTGGCACAGCCGTCCCTCTGTGTGATGTGTCATGTACAACCCACAAGTTGCCTGCTTTCTTCAAGCTCCAGTTACTGCCAGCAGATTTGGCTGGGGACTCAGAGTCCTGATTTCTGGTCACAAGTTATCAAATTCCCCTTTGATCCCACCTTCCTCTCGCTGTGCATCCTCCCAAAGAGGGAAAGCCGAGCTCAGCAGAGCTCAGCAGAGCTTCCTGGGCCAGACTCAGCATCCTCTGGGCTGCTCCAGCCCTCAGGGGCTGCCCCAGCAAGGCACAGCACGAAAATCAGAGCAGCACTCAGAGCAGGCAGTCCCAGGCACTGATCCCATCACTGGGAAGCCTCCTGGAAAAGCTGTTTCCTCACCCTAGAGAAGGGAGGAGCCTGGCCCAAGGTGACTGGGCTGCAGGGCTGGAGCAGAGCCCAGAGCTCTCCCAGAGGTTTTCTGAGAGGCAGAGGGAGGGAGGGTTTGGCTCTTTGGAGGGTTGCTCTGCCTTCCAGAGCAGAAGGCTGTGAATTCCCATGCCCACAGTGCACGCTCAGTTAAAATGACAGATGACTGGATGTGTGCATGAGCCTCCATCACTGGAGAGAGGGGAGTGTGGATGATTTCCTGGAGAGAAAGGATAAAATAAAAAGAGAGTGAGTAATTTGGAGTAAATGAGGAAAAAAAGGGGGAAGAGATTCTCCAGATACATAACGTGCCACTGCAGAACCAGGGACATGCCTAGGGAAATTTTTAAAAAGTTTTTAGAAAAAAGCAAAGCTAAAAAAGAAAAAGGATCCTATTAAGATTAATGCTTTCTGGCTTTCCATCTCCCTCCAGCATGGCTCTTCCATTTCCATAAACCCATTATCCTCACTGCTGTTTCACTTAATTGGAAAATGTCTATTGCAACCTAGCATGTTCCAAGACAAACCTTGGATGTATATATAACAGGCACTTAAAAGCTTTCAAATATTTCAAATTTGCTCAACACAATTATGTGAACAAAAACCCTGTGGGATTTTTTTTTTCCTTCTAGAAAACAAAACCCACCAAAAAAAAAAAACTGAAACACCAAACCCCACAATAGTCATAAAGCATGTGTTCACAGGGCTAGAAACACCATTCCATTTATCCTGATTAGCATTCCCTAAGCTTTTATGTGCACACAGTTACTGCCAGTGTAGGGAAGAGGGGACAGTAGGAAATGACAGCCAATGATTTGGCTGCTGAAGGTCAGGGAACTGAAACAAGGAGATTTGTTCCACTGCAGTGACAGCCATCGAACAGGGACAGCGTGTGCCAGGTCCCCTTGGAGCTGCATCCTCCTGGGAAACCCCTGGGATGTGCCTGGGGAGGGCAGGAGGGAGCAGGGCAGTGAGCAGAGCTCCCACGTGGAGCTGCCTTAGAGGAACTGGGATTTCCTGGGGGATCCTGGCAGTCCTACAACTGTTAAGAAGCAGATGAGGTCCTTCCTTCCACTCCTTCTGCTGTCCCTTCCCTGTCCCCACTGACCTGTCCAGAGCATCAGGACACATCATGTGTATTCAGATGCTCACTGTGGGACCTGGCATTTATCACTGGCTGGCCACAGAACAGCAGCTGTGGGAAGCAGGGAAGGAATAAAATAAAATTTTCTCTCCTGATAAGTGGTGGCTCTAGTGGTTTTGAGCTGGAAAGGATCTGAGCCCTTGTGTGCACCTAAGCATGTAACAAGTTTACAGGCTCCTTTAGAAAATAATGGCTGATTTTTTCCATTTTCTCATACCCCAGCTCTTCTCCTCTTGGCTGGATTAGCTGGACAATGAATAAACTTGAACCCTGCAGTACTCAAGGTAAGTGCCAGCCCTGGCCCTGAGAGGCTGTGTTAGAGAACAAGGCTCTCAAATATTTGCTCTGCTCTCCTTTCCAGCACATCTCGGCTGCTGTCCACACACATTATTGTCCCTCTGCCTGCCCACAGTGCAGTGACATCACACCACTCCAAAGCAGGAGATTTCCTCTTGCAGTCTGTGCAACTGGCTCTGCCCAGCCATGCCTGGAAGAGAATGCCAGAAACGTGTCCCATCTGCAAGAAATGCAGGAAATCCCTTGATGTGGCCTTGATGTAAATGCATCAAGAGACCTGCCAGGGGTACTCCTGGCCCCTTCATCCTGCCTGTTATGGAAAGAGCTGAACATGCCAGGATTTTATCAAGTCCAACTTTCTCCTTCCTCATCCTCATCACCAACACCTTTCCTTGGAGCTGCCTTTGCCTTTCTGGGGCAGCCCTGAGATCAGGTGATCCCCAGCATGGGCTGAAGGCAGAGCTGAACCTTTGCCACAGCAGGAACTGAGCTGTGCCCTGCAGGGCTGGGCTGCGTCCTCGAGGGACATGCACTGGGGTGGGTGGCTGAGGCTGCTCCTCTGCCAGCACTGCTCAACAGGCACTAATCCTGCCTGGAGAAAGTGCCCGAGGTGCAGGATGGGCTTTGAAATCCATGAGAGACCTGCACTGGTTTAGTCTGGAGAAAAGGAGACTCAGAGATGACCTTATCACTCTCCACAACTTCCAGAAAGGTGCTTGGAGCCAGGTGGGGTTGGTCTCTTTTTCCAGAGACAGAACGAGAGCACACAAGTCTTAAGCTGCACCAAGGGAAATTTCAGTTGGATGTCAGGAAAAAGTTTTTTACTGAAAGTAATAAAGTACTGCAATCATCTGCCCGGGGAGGTGGTGGAGTCACCATCCCCGGATGTGTTTAAAAACAGATCGGATGTGGCACTCGGTGCCGTGGGTTAGTGGAGGTGTCAGGGCATGGGTTGGACTCAATCATCTTAAAGGTCTCTTCCAACCCAGTGATTCTGTGATTCTGTGGTGGAGGTGGTGGAGGTGGTGGTGATTGATTGCACAGAAGCATCCAAACAGCTCCTGGACCTGGGAGGTGGCTCCTGTTGGGTTTGTGAGTGGAACAGCCACACCTCCCAGGCTGGTGCCACTGCAGTTTTGTGACAGCAGTGGGGAGGTGGCACCCACACCAGGCTGAGCTGAGAATCACTCTGCTGCCAGGGACCAAGGAATGGCAGGGCTCTCTGAGGTCACTCTTGGATGCAGCAGCAGCTGAAGTCCAGCTCTGTGTGGCACTTCTGGCAGCAAGAGCTTAAAAAACCCAGTCTGTGCTGAAGCCCAAGTGTGAGGGGACACACAGCCCTAAAGCAGCTGTGGGGCAGTACCGAGGGCTGAGCACCAAAGGGGAGAGCCAGGGAGAAAGTGAAATAAAGATTCCTGCCAGCCAGGCAAGGGAGAGCCAGCTCTGAGAGCTTTTCATAAACCAAAGAGTGATGACACAGTGGGAGAGAAATTTAGCTTGTTTTCCTGACAAGCACGATTTGACTCCAGTGGCTCCACAGCAGTTCTGTCTCTGTTGCCTCCTCCATAAAGACATTAAATCAACAGTAAAAGCTGCTTTTTGAACTACCAATGTGATGCCATTGTCCGTGCTGCTGACTGCCTTAGATGCAAGTGGTACTGAAAGCCCTGATAACTTATCTGGAAAGGGAACAGGGCTCCTGAAAGGCACTCAATTCTGGAATAAGGACAAAAGACAATCAGGACACAGGAAAAAGTCCCTTTCAGTTTACTGGTAATTCATGCAGGGAGGAAGAGGCCAAGTTGTCTCAATGACTTTCCAAAAGCCAGGCAGGGAGATTTAAAGAGCAGCAAATCAGGAGAAAACAAACAGAAATCTCTCCCCACAATTTATTATTTCCTTCCCCCCTACACTGAAGTTCTGCTTGACCAAGAGACATTTATTGTGCAGCACAGATGCCCAGCACTGCAATTTATGTTTCAAGACAGAGGCCAGGGATAAAGGTCACAGTGCCAAGCAAAAGGGTATGGTCTGGTCATGCTGGGAGATGAGGAGTGAGCAGGAGGAAACAGAAATTTTGGAACACAAGCAAAAAAGGCAGCACCTTAACTGACATCTGATTTTGCAGGGCAACTCATTTCCTCATTGAGCTCTCCCTTAGTCATATCTCCACTTCTGCAAGTTTCAAAATTACTGCTGGCCATGAAAAACCCAGTTATGCCTGGGTCTGGAATTGCAGATATTTGAAAGCCACTTAGATGAGCCAGCAGTACAATTCCCTGAGCTAGAGATCATGTCCTGCCCCAGAACAGCTGGGGAGCTTCACAGTTCTGTCCAGGCAGAGGACACTGAAGGCTGATCTCCCCACCCAAGGCATGGGAATGACCCAAGGCAGTGGTGTTTCCCCAGTGTTTTTGCTCTCACCCTGACAGAACAGCAGCCCCAGGGCTGTTCTCCCCCTCCCAAGCCCTCCTCTGCATCCAGACACAATCTCCCAACATGATTTCCTCCTTCCCCATCTTCACAGGAAGGAAAAAAACTTCTTTGCTTTCTCCTCTGCTGGAGGCTGCCCCTGATGAAGCAGCACCGTTATTATGGGAATGGACTGCTAACAGCATTTGGGCATTTCTCAGTAATGAGGGCAGGGAGAGGGGAGAGGGAAGTAATCAAAATCCATGCACCAGATGGGCTATTCCAGAGGCATTTTTCTCCCCAAGCACCTCTGAAGGGCATTGGCTTTCAGCAGGCACACTTTCTGTAATGAAGTCAAACCCACAGAGCACGGTGGGACAATTTGTAGCCGCTCCCAGGCAGGGGGAGAGAGGCAAAGGCATTGTCCTCAGAGGAGTTTCGTGGCACTAGAGGAATTCTGGCCTGCCTGGTGCCTGGAGGGGAGGCCCATTTCTCTACCTATTCCCATCACGAGCAGAGGTTGGTCCACTCTCCACAAGCTTGTCCATCCTTTCTCATTACAGACTCTCAGCGAAGGGGACAGGGAACAGATGGGAGAGCTCGAGGCAGCTGCAGTGCCACAGGGTCTCAGTGTGTGGCAGGAAAGCAGAACCTGCCCCAGCTCTCACACCATGGCATTCACTGCTGCACTCGCTCAAACCTCACCAAACCCTCAGGCTCTGCAGTGTGAAACTCAGCTTTGCATAGGAGACAACTCTCCTGCACTTCACTGAGCTCAAAAATTCTAAACTCGGCCCAAATTGGAGCCCTCTCCGGGTCTCAAGGGAGCCAAACCATTCTCTGGCAAAGGCCTTGGCTTCAGCCATTGCCTGCCCTGTGCAGGAGCTGCTTCAGGCAAGTTGCTGCCCACAGGGAGAAAGGATGTCAGGACAGCACTGGATGCCTCTGGGTATGGAGAGGTTCTGCAAAATTAAGTTTGTAAAAGATTGGAAGGGTAAGTGCTGGGTGGGAGACGCTGAGCTGGGAGAGGGAAGTGTGAATCAGTGAATCTCTGGGTGACCCAGACACCACAGCCAGGAGCCACCCTCTGATGCACTAAAATCAGAAATATCTCCATCAGAGTGATGAGTCTGCTGCAGAGATGGGGAGATTTGTGGGCAGCTTTAGTACAACTGCCAGGCCTAAGGCAAGAAAAGCACTGCAATTCAGAATTTTGCCCAGCCAGCTTGCGGGTTCTTACCCCTCAAATTTCCAGCTTTGCATGACTTGTTGAACTGAGTGCATCTTCAGCCCTGAAAACTGCTCAGCTTTCAGCTCCTGTTGCTGAGAGCAGAGGACAATGAGCTGTTAATCCTGCCTGGTGTGTGTGAGCTGTGTTTGCCCAGTTACCTGCAGCCACCCTGGGGTGGGACAGGCAGAGCTCAGCAATGCCAAAGGCAAAGATGCTCCCTGATCTGTAAATCTCACCCATCAAAGAGGGAGCTTTTAATGTTTCTGTTGCCAAATCTCCCCTCACCCCAATCTGTCTGAAAACCATCTCGCAGGAAATAGGTGCTCTAAAGTAAAACAGCAAATCCCAGCTATCAGTTAGGCAGCAGGAAAATGTGGGGGAAACCTGAGGGATTTGGCTTTGTGGGACAGCAAAAATCCCCCCCCAGCTGTGCTTGTGCTGAGAGCAGAAGGGCTGCCAGCAGCACACCAGAGTACCTGAGGATTATTACAGAGCTCAGCTTGTTCTGCATCTTTACAGTGATAAAGTACCATGAGTTCCTCGAGTGGGAAATGCTGGAATCAGCTTTACCTTTATTTAAAAGGGAATTTAAGGTGAGACTTGGGGAAAGGTTGGTGCTTGCTCTATTTATTTGTATCTCCTTTCTGGTCCTGTTTGCTTTCTAGTCAAGATCTCTGCTTCTTCAGTGTGCATTCAATATTAAATTGCCTCTTAATGTACTAACAGCCAGGCTTCTCTTGAAGAATATCCTCCAGCATACAGAATCTGCAGCATTTGTCAAGGAGAAAAGGATTAAGTGAATAGGGACTCCAGCCAAGTTTCCTTGATTTTTTTTTTTTCCTTCCAGGTACTGGTAGATAAAAAAAAATTACTAAATTTCCTGGATCACTTATTTATTTATTTTTCCTGTGCCTATGTAATCACTTTTTGTTGACAAAAACATTTCAAACTCACATCTCAGCCACCTCCATTACAAGCAGGACTTATCCAAGGTCACAGAGCCACTGGCAGGGCAGGGAATCAGACTCCATCTCCCAGATTTTATTCTTATAAATCTGGCACCAGGAATATCCCAAACTCGCTCCCTCAGAGCTGATTTGGAAAAAGACTGAAACCACCTTGATGTTAAGAAGGGCTTTGACCCTGGAATTTAGTTACCAGCACATTCCCCAAGGAAGGCTTCTTCCTGAGGTGCTGGAACATGATGGTGAGTGCAAAGACATTTCTCATCATGGAGGAAAAGAAGATCCTCCCCAGGAATTCTGACTGGGAAGAAAAATATCTTCTCCATCCACAGGGCAAGTGATAAAAGTCACCTGGAGGGCTGGAGCCCTCCAAGAAGATGTAGAAGTCTGCAGAGGGAGGAGGACTGGTATTATGAAGACAAAATTCCTGTTTAAAGCCTCTCTGAATTCAGTCCCTCTTTTTTATCCAGGGACTGCTGCCCTCTCTGAGGGGAGAGGGCTCAGTTTGGAAATCCTAAAGCTGCCTACAGAGAAAACTATCGCTGGAAAAGTCCAGATCTGTTTATCCTCCCACATGTCTGCCCCCTTGAGTGGGATAACAGCTAATCCTGGGGATGGAAACCCCCTTCCCCCTGATCAAACAACAGCCCTCCCAGTCCTATTCTCCGAGTATGAAGAGCTTTAATCCTGTTTAAAAAGCCTTCAAGGCAGCCTGGCTTCTCACCCAGCTTTTCCAGCAGCAAGGCAAATCCCAAGTGCTTTTAACTCCATTGCACTGTAAACACGTGAGCAGCGAGCAGCCCTCAGAAGCACATTTCTGAGTGAGCCTTGGGGAGCCTGGGCAAAGTAAATAATGTGGCAGAAAGCCTTTCTGGAGGTTTCATAGCCTCTAATTTCCTCACCCAAGGGTCACAAGTACAGCAGCTGTCACTTAAGGCACTCAGCAATTCACACATCCCAACCCAGCTCTTGCTGTTCAGTGTTTGAGAAACACTCAAAGCCATCTCCTCCAATTGTCCCCAGAGTAAATAAAGTTCAAAGCAATATGACAAGAAAATTAGAGGCTGTGAAGTCGTGAGAAGCAGCTGTAAGGTAAACTGCCTTGCCCAGTGCAAGGTGCATTAACTCGCAGCTCCCTGCCTCGAGTTTTTGCTCAGGAGAGATCCAGGATGGTGCAGAAGTCACGCAGCTGCACCATGACAGGATTCTGCACCCCTGACAGGTGGGACACAAAGGACACAGCACTCAAGTGCCATTTAATAGGATTTCTCCAGCCCAGAGAGAAGGAAAGCAGAGGTGGCTCAAAGAGGAGTGCTGGGAGGAACGGCTGCAGCATTATTTAACTGTGGGCTGTGCCTCTGGAAGGAGGATTGTTCATCCAGGAGGGACTCGGGTGAGTGGAGCAGAAATGGAAGCAGAGCATCAGCACAGACTTTGTTATGCAGCAGGAGTGAAATGGGAAAAGGACTTCAAAACCTAAAAAGTTCCAGGAAGGTATTAAGGAAAAGCTTACAAGAGGGCAAATAGAGTGAAACCATGAAGGAAATGAGCAGCACAGGCAGAGAAGGGCCAGTGGTGCATTTAGGCAAGGATCTCAGGCCCACCACACACTTCATGATAAATAGAGGAAGGGCTGGGACAAAAACAGGAACAAGCCTAGGACAGATGTGACCTCAATGTGAGAAAAGTTCTGTTGATCCATCAGATTTGGTGACAGAAAGGAAATGCAGAACATTCAGGACTAAAAGGAGGCAGAGGTGGAGGATGAGAAGATGGCAGAAAAGAGGGCAGACAGGAAACTTTAGTTTGACTCAGACATTTTGGGGAGAGAGTTAAGAAAGTTTTCTGGGTAGTAGGAGGCTGCTGGTCCATTTGAATCCCAGTGGAGAAACTAAAAGGTTTTCCTGGTTAAGAGTGCCCAATTTCTATGATCTTGGGCTGGGAGCAGGGAGTGAAATTTGCTTTCCAGGAGATCTAAGCACGAGGACATTCAGGAGCAGCACTGAGGATATTCAGTGGACAGGTTTAGCAAATGATGCTGCAGATTTGCAGTTGTTTCCCCAGGACAGAGCCCCCAGCTCCTCTGCTCTCCTCTCCTCCCAGCCAGTCTGCCCAGGAGCTGGGGAGCTGCAGTGGCACAGCACAAAGCCTGGCTGAACACACCTCCCCTGCAAATGGCCAGAGGTCCAACTTGCTGTGACCTTGGCTAAAGAGATCTGCCTTTAATCATGACAGTGGATGAGCTTCTGGGGTCCCTCCCTCATGCAGAGAGACAGCAGAAAAAATTGCAGCCTAAAAGTTGTGCTTTTAGAGGAAAAGCTTTCTCTGCTCCATACATCATTACCCAACAATACAGAGTAGCTGCTTAGAGTATCTCTGCGTTCATTTAAAGACCTGATTTTAAAAGCCAGCAGCTTTATCCATGGTATAATGTGTCAAGTGCAAGCTGAATTGACACTTATGCAAGTCAAAGCAAATGTTTTTAAGATGTGACAGCAGAGCCATTACCAGCTTCATATATTTCATTCTACTTTTGTGCACACAACCAAGCATATTATTGGCTTTTTATTTCCCTCCTTGTTTGCTTCAGGATTCTGATTAAAGCACGGAAATATTTCACGAGCTGCCAGGTTATGCTTAGACCATTAGGCCCATCTATGAGAAATATTTATTGGTTTAGGAAATGGGAGAAAAGGAAAGCTGGAGCTCTGGTGATACATCTCATCCGCTCTGAAAACACGGAAAGCCTCTCAGATTCTTGTTAGCCAAAGAGATAGGATGAAGTTGGCTCAGCACCAAAAGCTGTAATGGCCAGATGATACAGAGCCCTGATCTGGTCTAAAGCTCCTGGATCTCTTCAGCTTTGGACTGAAAATGTTAATGATGATAGAAGAATTTATGCTTGGTTAATGTCTTGTAATAAAATCCCCCAGGTCCCTGGCACAGTCCTTTTTCCCCCCTTCCCTCTCCTGATGCTGTCTGAGGTCAATGTAGGTGACAGCCCCCTCAGCCTTAGACTGAAGCTCTGAGTCTCCTCTGGCAGGAGCCAGGGGGGTTTTACTGCCAGCAAATGCTTGCTGTGCCTGCCCTGGGTGGCAGGAGGACAAGCAGAGCCCAGGAGTCACGGGCACAAACACAAGCAGGGCACCCAGGCCCAGGGCAGCTGAGAATCACAGCCTGGAAGAGCTATCCTGCTCACAGCCCAGCTGAGCACGAGCAGGGCTCAGGCACATTCTCCCATCTCAGAGAGGAAATAAGGCACAGGAGGGAGGCACTTTGCTGCCAGACTTGCTGGGGACAAGACACTCTAAGGATGATCAGGATACTTTTCCAACCATCCTGGAATGAGAACCTGCACAGATTCACTGAAAGCTGATGCAGTCTGAAACCTGAATAGCCAGAGGTACCATAAGGGCAGAAAAACCCAAACCTCCACTATGGCAACTCACTGCCTTCCCTTTCCATTCTGCAGGAGCTGGGAGACAGCAGCTCCTGCAGATTCTGCTGCTCGAGCTTCCCCAGAGGTGAGGGGAGGGCCAGAGCACACGGAGCCCCATCTGCATCCCCAGGGCAGGGACAGAGCACAGTGAGGAATGGGCAGGGGTGAGAGAAAGAGGTGATTTATTTAAGAGGCTTCTAAATCAGTTCCCCGAGATGGCCGACCTGCTGACAGTGACTTGATCAGCACAAAACATTTTTGTGATTTGTCACCAGGGAACAGCAAAATATTCTCGGAAGAGCTTCATCTTTTATCTTAAGAACTATTTACATCAAGGAGGTTGAGACACAGCTTTAACTACACAAACCTTTGGATTTGCTGTACTTAAACACTACCTGAGAACAGGGTCTTTCTTGTCTTGACTTGCATCTGCTACGCACAAAAGAAAAAGCTGTGTGCTGCATCATTTTTATTCACAAAGATAAACCCATTGTGTGTTTTTCTAATGATCTCTTAAGTCTGCAATTTGCACCATTTTATAGCAGTGAAAGTTAGAGAAGCAGTAAGCCATGTATTTAAGGCTGGTAACTTAATGGGAAAGGCATTAACCACCATTTCAGATTTTTAGTTCTGCTCCCCTCCCCATCCTTTGTAATTACCTTGTTACTTAACAGCAGCATCAGCAATTTTATTGATGTGCTTTTAGCACAGGCCACTACCAGAGGACAGGAGTGCTGGAGCATGTTACACACTCCAGGCAAAACTTTATCTCCTGCTCTTTTTTAAAGAGGATCAGAACATTACCCACCTCTCCTCCACCCTTCAAAATCTGCAAGCATCAGCAAGGCCTTCCCAGGCAGTTGGAGTCTTTTAACAGATCAGAGATCACTTTTGGCCCCCAAGTCACAACTCATCCCAAGAGATGATATCCTCTGATAAGCCTTTCTTATTTCTCTTGTACCCTTCTGTGATGAGGGGATGGGGGGGAAACTCTGCAACCCCATTATTATCAAGTCTCATTCCCGATGGACATTCTTTTCTTGAAGAGGCAGACAGAAGTAAAGAAAAGCTTCCCAGAAATGTCATCCCCAGAAAGCTTCCCTTCAAGTATTTCTGATGAGGGCCTGGGAGCCTTTCAGTGCCTCCTGCTCCTCACTCCTGTTCCCCTGGCTCTGTGGGATCCTCCCCATGGCCAGGCCACTTCCCAAGGAGATCCCATGCCCACAACAGCTGGCATGGACTCTGCCAGTGCTCCTGCCTTGCTAATCCACCTTCTCAGCCTCCTGAGGCCACCTTATAAACCAAATAATGCCACATTTGGAAGTGTTCAACAAGCATCTGAATTTTCTGTACATCCCCACAGCTCCTGGGGAGAGCAAGCACTGTCCTGGATCAGTTTTTATGACTGGCAGTGGATTTGGGGAGCTGTATCCACCTCACCATTGTGCACATTGGCCTGTACACATGCAGCAGAAGACAAAGGGTCTAGCACAGAGCTTATCAGCACATGGCAGGCATTTTAAGCCATCTTGCAAAGGAAAAAAAAAAACCATGTTGTGCATGTAAGAGGAGGAAATCCCTAATTGGAAACACAATTGCCTCGTAAGAAGGACTCCAAAATCAACAGCCACTCCAATTTATATGGCGTTTTATCAAGCCAAACAGCCCCCAAGAGCTTTGCAAGATGAGCCTCTAATAAGGTTTATAAAACAAGCCCTCCATAAGAGAGGCTGGGGCAGGGAGGGGGAGTAAAGGCCTTTTAGCATGTGAATTGTGACAGCAATGTAAGCCTGTCAAAGCTCCAGCTCATAAAGGCTACAGAAGCTCTGGGGGGATCTGCAGGAGTTTCAAGTGCAGAGGTTCATGGGGAACAGGTGGGACAGCTGGGATCCAGCCCCCAGACTGGGCAGCCAGGGTAGGGTGTGGTGTGGGACAGGCAGCACTCTCAGCCCTGGAGCATCCCACTCTCTGAGGCTGAACCACGTGCAGGACACACACTCAGTCCATGGGGCACAGCTCTGGTGAATCAGCTCAGAAGACACCCCCCAAGTGAAGTGGGAAGGTCTCCACCAACCCCACCCTTCCCCATGGCTTCTGGAAAGATCCTGAGCATTGAGACACTGCACAGAAGAATGCAATTTTAAAATATTTATTTTGTCTTCCCTCCTTCACCCACAGCAGAGGACAGAGCCCGAAGGTAAAACAGAGGGGACATTTTTATTCCAGCCTTTATGGTGCGTCTGGAAGGCAGCACTGCAGCAATGAGTGTGTGACAAGAAACATGAACAGGACAGGGAGTGTGACTGTAAAACGTGCCTGAACATCCCCTGCAGGAGCACATCCTCTGAGTACCATCCCTCCATCACCACTGTCCTGCCCAAGTGATGATACACAAGTCAGGGGAAGCAAAATCAGCCAGCACAGGTCACACTTCACTGCACAGCTTTGCAAACCACGCTGAGAAACCCTCAGAGGAAAGAACCAGCCAGTTTCAAGTCTGTTTTGAGTTGCACAGTGGGGTTGTAAATACCTTGTTTCTGGCAGTTCTACAGTGGTTAAAAAATACATCAAGTAGTCATGGAAAACCCAAGACATAAATTTGTTGCAGAGAGAAACGTCTCTTTTCTTCTGCAACAAAGACAGCAAGTGCTTTAATTTGGATTCCATTTCGTGGCTGATGCTGTTTTGTGGGCAGGTCTGCAGAGGCAGTGCTGTGTTTGGGGAGATGATTCCAGCAGGATGTGCCCTGCCCTGCTGGGAAGGTGCAAGGCTGCTCACAGCCTGATTTTCACCAACACACACACATCCACCAGTCAGCTGACAGATTAAATAAGGCTCTCACTACTTTCAATGCCTTTATGCTGAAATCTGAGGGGAAAAGATCTGTTTTGCCATTTTCTCAGACTTATAAATAACTGATATATGAAAATCACAGTGATTCCAGGATTAGAAAGCCTGCCCATCCATAGGGAAAATGTTGCATTTAGGAGTCACATATCAGGGCCTTGAGTGCATCAAAGACCTTTCAATCTTCCTGTTACGAATGGATGTGGGGGTTTGGATCAGCCCCTGCCTTTTGCCCAGGCCCCTGGCAGCAAGCAGGAGCTTTATTGAGGTGCCTAGCACCCCAAAAACCACTCTGGTTTGCAAATTCTCTAATAATGGCTGATTTGGTCTCTTATAGAATGAGTTTTTTATTTAATAGACACAAAACTAACAGACATATGACTTAAACCAATAGTACACAGGCATAAAGACAAGAAAAAACTGCTAGTGGGTATATACAGCGTAGGGTTAAAGGTACCTATTAATGTTACAGCTATAGAAGAAATAATATAACTTAGGATTCAATGAATCTTTACCATCCAATTGTTGGTGGGGCACACATTGAGATCCTTTCCCCCAATCCCCAGGGAAGTAACCATGGAATCTGCACCAAAACTCCAGGAAGAAGTCCTGAGCACTTTCAGGGTGTGTGTGGAAGACTTTCACCTCTGTGATAACTTGTGTGTCTTTGATTGATAGTAAAAGTGTCTGTCAGTCAGGAATATTTCTTGTATCTCTTCCCACACCTGCTCTCCAGACTAAGATGTTGATTCTTAGCTGGGGCCTGAGCCCTTTTGGCACCAGAGATGAGCCCTTGCTGGGCCTTCAGCCCCTGATTAGCTCTTCCATATCTGCACCAACTCTCTGTGCTGGAGATGGGGAGGACACGTCCTGCCCCACATCCCCACACAGGAACCTTTAGGAGCTCTCCCCAGCCCCAGGTAGATTTCCACACCTTGGCACAGACCTGTGGCCCTGCAGCACATCCCTCCTCTCCTTTCTCCAAGCCACCTCAGTCCAGCCATGGAAAAGGGATGAGCTCCCTGCAAAGCTCTGCAGGCCATGGCAAACCCCCCACTACTGGTACTGTCCTGGCACCCCCTCCTCACCCTGCAGGACTGGGAAGGGGCGAGCTGGCTGCCACCCAGAGGGACTGCTGTGGTGCCACCACAGCAGTGGTGTGGGTGGTGGTGTGGTGTGGTGTGGACCCACAGCCAGCCAGCAGCAGTGCCCGTGCCTGGCCATGTACCTTCCTGATCCTGACCTGGAGCCTGAAGCCTTCCTGAAGTGTGGCTTCACTTCCCAGCTTGATCCCAGACCTGCCTTGCCACTGTGCACTTGGAGAGGGATTTTAGGCCCTGCTTGTTGGCATTGGAGCTGCTCTGCTCCTCTTGCTGGAGGAGCAGCACCCACCAGTAAGGCCATGGCCTCTGCTTGTTCTGTTGTCACTGTCACCTCCCTGCCATGATCCTGAGGTTCTGCCTGGAGTCAGGAGCCCCCCCAGAGCTCCAGAGGAACACAAGAGCCAGACAGGCAATAACTGGCCTAAATAGGAGAGCAGCTTCCTCTGGAAAATACAACCCAGGTATGACTAATGTGCCAGAAAGCTCGTGTCTCAAGTAATCCCCTGCTCAAGACTTTATCAATAATGCACAATTGGATTGTGGAACACAAAACCTCTGGAACTTAATAAAAACACTGGCTTAAGCACTGAGCTAACATCATTGGGATTGATGAGTGAGGACAGTTTCAAACAAATTACACCTCACAGCCAGATAAGACCCATCTCCAGGAGACTGGATGAAAGACAAGCAGCTCAGTGTAGCTGTTCACCTGTCCAAAGTGAAGAGGTTCTGAGTGGAAAACAACGGCTTTAGGAATTAAACACATTTCCCAACCAGACTCTTCAGAGATGAATGCTCATAAATTGAAGGGGAGGTTTGTCTAATGCTATTTCAAACATTCCAGTAATTGGCAAAAACCTGTCCAAACATGGGAGTTGGGGCCAACAAATGTGATTTATACCCAATCCAGTTTTCCCTCACAGGTGAGGATGCCTGTGCTAAAGTCTTTGTGCCCAAATACCCGAGGGCTGTCCCAGCACACAAAGGGCTCAGTGTTGTCCTGAAGCAGCAGCAGGGACAGCCCCAGCCCCAGCCCAGCCTCAGCCCAGCACTCTGACCCCAAACAGCAGGAGCTTGGCCACAGAACAGAAGACATCTCCACAGAAAAACAGACTCTGAGGGAAATGGGACAAAATCAGCACAGAAGGGAAACCTCAGAGGCAGCAGACACGAGGGCTGAGGGAACAAGGAATGTACACTGGGTTTGGGACCAAGTGGAGTCAGGGCTTTTGGAGGGAATGAATCAAACTGTGCATGGTGCAGAAAGACGGGAGGAAAAGTTAGAGGCAAACCTATGAGAAGAGGAAGTTCTTTAATGGGCACACACTATAATTTGTGACTTGCAGAGGTAAGCATGCATACCACTCCCCAAGACCTGCCACCAAAATCCCAGCTTCTCAGGTTTGTAGATGGATAGATCCATGTACCAGACCCGGATTGGATTAAGGCTGTTCTGAATTCTCTGTCACCATATCTGTGAGAGATGTCTTCAGTGAATACCCCTTCCCAGGGCTGGGCTTTGGGTTGCATGTCCCTCTCAGGATCCACCCTTCCCCCCTGACAGCGGCTCTTTGGGGTTTGTACAAACTCTCCAAACTCTCTGTGGTGTCCTCAGCAGACAGAGCAGGATCAGCACCTCACGGGCCATCAGCCTCCCCCCCCTGCACTCAGCACCCAGAGCCCACACAGCACATCCAGCAGAGCACCCCAGGAGCCTGTCAGGAGGGATCAGTCCCACACGCCTCCCTCAGCATTAGCACAAACTAACAGGACAGCATGGAAAGCCCAGCCATTCCCAGGAACACTTTATTTATTGCAATCCAGGGTAAGAACAGCTCATGGGAAGCCAGGCTCCAGCCCAATTCTGATTGCCAACTATGGGGAGACAGCTGAAATTACAGTAATGCAATTTCAATATCCTCACAGAGGTAAATGCGCTCAGTTGCCTCAAGGCCTCTGTAAACATTAATTATTAACTTAATGTCTGGCTTCCCTGAGGTATCCATTATCCTGTGTATTAATGGCCCTTCCAATACGGCAGGGGGCAAACAGCTTGCAGATTACCTGATAGTATTAGTGAAAGTTTGCAAATTGATTTGGTTGGATTGGAAAGTGCTTGGCAGTTAACTGATCACAGAATTTGGAGAAAGAGCAGAGCTCAATAAAAGATGTTTTCTTTCCTCACAGCTTTATCTGCTGAGAAAAGGAGCACAGCAGTGCTGGCTGTTCTTTTGGATGCTTCTTTCCTGTCTCCCATCCAAAGTGTAATGAAGGAAAGCCTCAGGCAGAGAACTCAGTTGTAGCAAGAGGTAACATTACTGCTGTTCTAAATGCCTCTTCACGAAAGTTAAGTCCATTTTATTCCTAAGACCCAGCTCTTCCATATTTTCACTGTCAGGGGATTTTCACATCCATTTGGGCTTGAGGGGTCTGGCTGACAAAAGGATTTCACTGAAGAACCTCCAGTCCAGCCCTGGGATGCTCAGAGCTGCCTAATGCTTTAAACACCTCCAGATCCACACACAGGAGTGAGGTGACGGTGACAGGCTGAGCGTGCAGACATGTTCCATTTGCACTTCCTTCTTGCATAAACCGCTGCTCAGCTCATTTTCTCCTCCCAGAAAGCTGCTTTTACAACCCTCTGAAACACCTCATTTAACTGCAGAAGTATTTGTTCATTAGCGCTCCTTGCAGCAGGAAGCACATGTCAGCGTGGGAGTTCAATCCCCCGGGATATGACAGGAGAATTCATTCCACAGCACGGGGACTCTGGAGAATGCCCCTGTTCTGAGGCTGCAGCTCAGCTCTCATCCCTGGTCAAAGCATTACAGGCAGTCCACAAGCAGGACAAACACCTCCACAGGCTGCTCCAGATAAGAACAGCCAATATTAAAAGCCAGCATCTTCCCCTTAGAAAGATAAGGCAAACTTGGCAGATTCTCATCTCGATTTTTCATCCAGAATGCCACATGCTTTCAACAGCCACACGCACAACAAGCAGCAGTCACGTTTCCAATCTGCCGTGCACTTTGCTGGGCCCCTTGTGCTTGGAGAGAAATCTGCATTCTATGATTCTATCTGGATGTCAGGGAATGATATAAAGGGAGACCTAACAGTCCTTGATAGATTTTTGGTTACGTTGCAGTTTGCTCTTTAGTCAGGTAACATCTGTTCTTCAAGCAGAGAAACACGACGCTGCTCTTTCATGTGAATTTATGGAAGAAGTTATGATTTTATCCTATATCCTAATAAGGATTCTGACTTAGCTTTTAAAAGGAGAACCTTGTTTGTGCTGGAGTTTTGTGCTTGTTATTTTATCATAATTTAAAATCAAACTAGTCAGACACGAAATTATTTCCTGCTGAGAAATGTGCAAAAGCTCCCTTTATTCCTATATCCTCCTTACCGCTGGCATCTTGTATTTATAAAGTGCAGATGGAGAACTTAACATCCATGTTTTCTCCTTTTAAAGTCTCTCCTTTGATCTAGTTATCCATCCAGGAGATGGCTTTGATCCTTGCAGTTTTGCTAATTCCAAAAATGCAATTATGCTTATCTAGTCCTGGAGGATCTGAGTGTTTCAAGCTGTCCCTCATCCACTGCTGGTTTACCAACACAGCCCCGCTTTAATCAAAAGGAACTTGTTCTTGCCCAGAGCACTGCAGGCTGCAGACTCATCTGCCAGCCTCAAAAACCCGGGAGAGCCCGACTTTCCTTCCTGGCCACACCACAAGGAAGCAGGAGAGAGAACAGGCTGTGAGAGAAGGGCATCTTGTGAGCTGAACAGTGAGGCTGGGGAGCAAGCGGAGGAGTCCAGGAAGGAATGGTTACACAGAGGAACAGAGCTCAGGGCTCTCACACAGCTCCTCGGGCTGGCAGCCTGTCAGGTCACCCAGTCATGCTGCTCTTCTCTCTCTTCCTCCATATTTCAGTCACTCACAAGCCAGGATCCAAGGGGGTGTGAGAAACTTAACATCACAGGCCGTGAGGGAGCTGAACTGAGTACGGAAAGCAGCAGAAATGGGGAGCAGTTCTCCAAAAACAGAACCATATTTCACCTCCCATCAACCACAAGTACAGCAAGCTGAGCCTGATCCCAGGCCTGTTTGCTGCTTGTTTTAAAAATCTTCTCCCTTCCAGTACCATTATGCCATGTGAATGAGGGTTATCTAAACCCTGCATGATCTCTCCCTGGGGGAGCAGGGAGGGAGGCAGAAGAGGAGAATGCCATTATTTCATGATGGGATCTGAAGTAGTAGGGGATTTCCTTTCAGCTTCCAGAGGATTGAAACAAATTGAGATGCATCATCCTAATGCTTCAGTGCTCAGTATTTTGACACCACGTTAGTGCTGAGCACCTGAAACTCATCTGATGGAAGACGTGACCACAGCCCTGCTTTCCTCTCTGCTACCAACTCCTCATGTGCCAATCCTCATTCTCAGACTAAGACAGAAATTAAAATCTTCTCAACACATTAAAGAGTGATAGGGAAAAAATACAAAAGGAAAAAGATAAAATCTGAAGAGGCAGTGAGTGGCCACAACTGAAGAATGGCATTTAAATAATTATCTTGTTATAAGAGCCCAGGCAAGCCTGATGGAGGGGAGAATTTCTCCCATCAGAGGGTGAGTGCAGGTTCTCTTCCCTCCTCATATAAAGGTTTTTATATACCTTATATAAAGGTATTTCTGTTCTTGCAAATTGAGGGCTCAAGTGGCAGCTTCTCACAAAAGATTCTCCTACCACCAGCACAAGGAAGAAATCATGTCTGAGAATAATGGTTTAGCACCACTCTGGCACTTCCAGCAGCTTTCCAAGAAGCATATTACTCTTGGTGGGCAGGAGACGAGCTGCTAAATTGCCCTTTTCTATCCTGCAGCCCCTCAGCAGCAAGGCAAAGCATATTTTTTTGTGTTTTGCTTCAAACAAGACTGACAACACCGGGGCAGCCCCAACAACACCATGTCTGTAAGTCAGCTGAGAGATGAGAGAGGACTTTATTTTGCCAGTCTCCCCTAATGAGAACTTCGCAGGAGCTTGCAGTAGTTCTGACAGGTTTCAGTGTCTGCCATCACAGGGTGAACCAGGATGCCAAAATGGGCTGCAAAACAGAGGCCTGCAGTGGGAAAAGCCCCCTTTTAGTGCTGCTGTGGGCACAATCCTGTCACACTGCTCCCCTGGAAACCCTGCCAAAAAGTTGTAGCAGTGGCAAAGGAGAGTAGGTGGCAGGTGGTGGAGCTTTTATGAGGCTGGCTTTCTTTGCCACACTGCAAAGCTCTCATGCAGGCAGAGTTTGCTCCCTACAGAACTACAGTGGCCACCACGGGCTGAAGTTTCAGGCAGGGTCACTGAATTCTGCCAGCAGAGCTGTGTTTGGCTCACTGACTCACTGCTTCAGAGCTGCAGCCTTCTGAACCAGCTTTTCCAAGCTGAATTACTCACCTGACATTTGATAAATCTCAGTGAACTCCTTTTTGTCGTAAGGGAGAGCCTGTAAAATTCATTCTTCTTCATATTACAGAAATTCCCGCTGTTTCCTCCTCTGGAAAAGCTGAATGCTGTGTTTATGCTGCAAGAGGGCAGCACAAACAGGGCAGCTTCCTGCCCTGACAGATTTTAGACCACCAGTCCTAAATCTGAGATCTGCCTGTTGCATGGTTCTCAGATTTACCTATCAGTGCTTTGCCTGAAAGAGATTAATTAAAATATTGTTTGTAAACTCAGCATGGAGCGAGTTCAATCCCCCAAATTCATTAAGCACTTAGAAAAGGGGGTTTTTTTTACAACATTTTAAGTAACAGACCTGATAAAAAAGTTTCACTTTTTGTGACTGACTTGCAGTGAAGAACTCCCACTATTGTCTCAGCACTTCAGTTTCCAAAATCTCCCTGTTATTCTAACACCTGGCCTCGCGGGGTGAGCCAGATACATCCCAGATTGCTCACTTATAGCTCTTCATACTCTGAAGACATCTCAGTAGGTGATTCTGCAGACCTTGCACTGAATTCTATTGAAAACTGTGAATTAAAGCACCTCACTTTTCTGTCCTTGAAACATTTGTCTGCACAGGTGGTGCACCTTTGGTGGAATGGGGTGAAAACAGACGGAAAATGGAAGTGTACAGAGGTCTTGCATCTTGGAAAGAAAAGAGGAGGAAAAGAAAGAACTGGGAGAAGGTATCATGGAAATACAAATGATATAAACCTCATTTCTTTGCACAGAATATAAGCTTCAGACAGGTAACATATGTGGTCTGAACCAAATGCAAGCACCCAATGTGCTCCATCTGCACAAGCAACCAATCCCAGTGTATTTGGGGTGATAGATGCAGGACTGGCAGGTATTTATCATGGAACTGTCAGGAGATTTGACTACCAGCTAAACAGGAACAATGCTAAAAAGCACCTGCCTCACAGCACTGAAATTTAGAAGCTCATACTCGGGAAGTTGCCTGGATTCCAAAGCTGCTGCATTTGATTTTCACGCCTGTTTTACCATTACTTAAGAGACAGCCAGTTCCAAGCCACCTGACATTTGCTCTGAGAAGCCTGAGCAAACAGCCAAGGCTGGATCGGGGCATCTCTGCGGTGTGAGCTAACAGAGAAATGGACAAACATGTCAAGCCAAAAGCCAGACGCTCTGGGAAGTGCGTTGGGCGAGGCTGCAGCTCTTAATAGATCCAGCGAGAAAGGCTGTAAGAGTTTCACAACCCTGGCAGAGGGCTCATTATCGTGGCAGGCAGCTCAGATTGGTGTTCAAAGCACTTCCCATGCTTGAGGGATGGCTCTGCAGGAAAAGGACATGGCAACAGGGAGAAAACTGGGAATTTGGCTGTCCAAAGCATGTCCCACTCCCAGGAAGATGTGATGTGCACAGCTGCCACACACACATTTACCCTCCTCCCAAAGCAGCAGCCTCCCAGCTGGATTAGGCTGTGGAGATGGAGAGCGTGGGGTTTATATTACAGAGCACAGACTCCTCACAGCTCCGTTAAAAATGCAGCCTGACCTCTCTTCTAAAGCACTTTAGGGAATCTTTGTCCCAGAGCTGGAGGAAAAAGGTAGAGCTATAAATTAAAATTGCATTAGTAATTTCTTTGGTGGTCTGCAGAGGAGGCAGGAGAGGAGCTGGGAAATTTTTTCTGCATTTATAAGGAGTTGTATCCCCAAATTATATGCAGTGCTTCAGCATAGAAACACAGATCCACTAAAGAAAAAAAAAATATGTTTAAACATTGCTCGACAGTGAGGAAATGGCATTACTGAAAGACCTACTGCACTAATTGATGTTTCTAGCACTCTTGGAGTCCTCTGTGTCTTTGATATCTACATAAAAGCATAAACCTCTCCTTTCTGAAATAATTCTTTCAATGAAGTTTCAGATACACAAAATGTATAAAATTTGGGCACTTTTATTTCTGGCTGCACTATTTCCAGGTGATTTCTTGTTAGTGCTTAGAGAGCTTTGATCTACTTTTAGCTTAAAATCAAGTTATATTCCACACAATGGTTTTATACTGGGAAGGTAGTCAGAAATTAATCCACAGACACACTGTTTTACTGCTTTTGCACTGTATTTCCTGTTTTAATGCTAGATTGTTTTGATGGAAGGTAGCAATCATTTAAACATTAAGAACAGTCATCCTGGGGACACAGTTGTCAGATTTAAGGATAAGAAATTATACAGGCAGCTGTAAAAGGATAGGAAGTGAATAGATCAATATTACGAGGTCCAGTAATTCTTTGAAGTATTAAAGTGAAATGGGGGAACTGTTTGCAAGAACAACTCGATGATTTAAGTTATGCAGCAACTCCAGGGGCAGGTGAGGAGCAGGTAGCAACCTCTGTAGGGTCCTGAAAGAGTTAAGGACACCTTGATCAAACAGGTTCTGTTTGGTCTGTTTGCATATCAGGGGTTAATTGTCCAATTACAGCTGCAGGCAATGAAGTCACATTCCCCCAGTTTGCTCCCCACAATTCACTTTTTGTTTACATTTTTCGGGGCCTGAGACAGTCTGGTGTCTTTGAGTTCCAGGCCTAGAGAAGAACTGTTTTCTCTGAATAAAAGGGAAGAGCAGCTGACAGGCTGTGGAGTTTGAGAGTTACACACTAAAGCAGTACTGAGCTGGAAAATATAAAAGCTAAACCTTAAGGCATCATAAGGGCAGGCTGAAGAGGACTTGCAGCAGGATCCCATTGGGGCTGGAAAACAGAACAGCCATGGCAGCCACTCCACCTGCAGGAGAGTCATTGGTAGGGAAAGATCCCTGACATTCCCCAGCCCTTTGGAGGGTCCTGGCAGCACCTTCCATATCTCTATTTACATGCAGGGAGCGAGCAGCCCATGAGAGAATTAATCCTCCATTTCCATCACACAGCTCAGTGTGTTTCTGAGCAAAGCCCTGAGCACACAGTGACGTTCTGCTTGAGACCAGTCCTAGGAGAATGTGGCATTGTTTGGAAGCATTTGGTCAATGGCTTTGGGGGGCTCATTCTGCATGCAGAGCATCCCAACACAGTAACTCAACATTGGCTCCCCAGAAAGATGTGGATATCTGAAAGCAAGCCCAGGACGCTGCACCTGCACCAGCCTGGAGATCTGCTGAGAATTCAGATTAATTCAGGAGAAGGAACACAGCTCACAGAGAAATGCAGAGAGTCAGACCAAAGCTCAGCTAAAAAAGTTTCCTTTTTTACTTTTCCAGACTTTCCTATCCCACTCTGAATTTCAAGTAGAGACATGAGAGTGTCACTTGTTGAGTGGGAAGAGTGATCCCAATCACATCGTTATTCATCCCAGCCAGTTCTAAGCTCGCAGTACAGGTGAGTTAAATTCTTAATCTAAGGTGACTTTATACATTTCAGTGGGATTTCAAAATCCAGCCTGTAGACCTCAGCATTCCAAATGGATACAAAAAGAACTTACTTGGTTTAGTGATTTTTCTGGGACACAGACACTTAAGTTTGCAGCATAAAAGTTTGGAACCTTTAATGATTTTGTGGTTCTTTGACCACGACAAAGCAGCTCCCCCTCACTGTGCAAGTCCAAACCAACAATCCAGATTTCTCTCCCAGTCCCACCAGAGGATAAACTTAGCTGGACATGCTTTTTTATCTGCCTTTGGAAGGTAACTTCCTATCAGAAAAAAAAAAAATCTAGTAAGATTATTTAATTAATTAAGATATCAACTGCTTTTTGTTGATTTTCTTGGTTCTGTTATTCCCAGCCAAGTCTTTGTTGATAGTCCATAGCAGGGTCTGCTAAGACCCTGGATCCTGGTATGAATCCAAACAAAGTTTCAGCTCAGGGCACTCTAAAGGAGGTGGGAATGTCCCAACCTGGCTCAATTATACCAGGCAATGGAAAGCACACTGGGAGGGGGAGATCACTTCAGGAACACTCCTAGGGAAACAGCCATGCTGGTTATCCCAGAGAACTACAAAGGCAGCATCATTCACCTCACGTGTTTAGGCACTGCTTTCTGGGGCCACAGAGCCTTGGGCACATCTGAAATTCAAATTGGAAGGTTTGTCAAAGTCCTGCTCTGGTTCTTAGCAGTGCTGTTAGTCCTGACCAGATTTAAGGAAGCATTTGCAATTCAAAGCATCTCAAGGCAACGACATAATCCTTACAGGGAGTGGAAACTTTCTTTCCTACATTTCCTAGCAGAAAATGGTATCCTAAATTAGCAAAACCAAGACAAAGTGTGGAAGGTCCCCGTGGGAGAGAGGTTACCCCACTTGTTTCAGATTCCAGCTGAGAGGTTCCAGCACCAGGTAACCTCAGCTCCTGTACTTTCTGTGCAGTAACACAGCAGCTCCACCTGAGCTGCTTCCAGCGATAACTCTCCTCACTTTGCATAATGAGGTCCCAGCTATAGCCCCAGAAGTTGTTTAACCCCCAACAGTGACTTATTCCAGGCTATCAGCCAAGTGAATGCTTAAGTGGAATATATGTACAATGATCATCACCAGCTGGCATTCATCTTGTCTCAGAAATTGTTTAGGGCAGAGAGGTTAAGAAGAATAGAGTGCAGGCTTAAAAAAGATTTGTTTCTGAGAGACATTTCACTAGATTCATCCAATTTAGTGCAGAAACTAAGGTTAGGGGGATGCCTTTTAGGAACTATTGTCTCAGGGTAATTTAACACAGAGGTTTTCAAAAGAGGACAGCAGTTAAGCAAAGTTGCAGTTCAGACAGACTAGAAACTCTCTCATTAGTATGGAATAGATCTGAGCACCTTAGAACTGCTGCCAGCCCCTTCATAAGGCAGCTCCCATCCCCCTTCCCTTTAGACTCTCCAAGAGCTTTTCAGGGGTCCTGGCACAGCACAGACTTACTGACTGATCTAAAAATACTCCTGGAAGTGAGGGGGCAAAGACCCCGATCTAGATGAGGTAATTAGAGCTGGCTAAGAGAAAACTCACTGATCAGATAGGCACTAGTGCTACTCAGCATTCCCATCCTAAGGGGTAGAAGTCAAATCATAAACAGAACTCTCAGTTCTGACCCTGAGCTCAGGCACACTCTCTCTGCCCAGACAAAGAACCAGCAGAGCTGCTTGCAGTGTTTAGAACAGCATGAGGCCCTTAATTGGGTTAATTGAGCTTCACCTGCAGCAGGTGGGTGTTTCTGAACACCTGCTCAGACAGGAAACGTGACTCTGTGTGTGGAGAAAATCATCTGCACACAGAGTGGCCTTCCCCAAAACACCAGCAGCAGATGCAAACCAAGGCACAAAATCTGTTTCAAAAAGTGTTTTCAATGTATTTGTTGCAGTGTGCTGCTGTTTTCACTCACGTGCATTTCAATGAGATTCCAGATTTGGATTAATGAAGGGGGAAATCTGTGAGGCAGGAAGGAATGGGAAAGGAAGACAAGCCTAGATTTTGCTGAGGAGCCTCAATTCCCTGGAGAAAGGAGCCAACAGGAACCTCCTGAGTTCACCAAAATCCCTCTACCAGAACAGCTGCACCCATGGGCAGGGACAAGCTGGGCCCTGATTTTGTTTCCTGCAGGGAAGGATCTGGTGGTCCTGACAGTGACAGAGTGAATGTGGAGTTTCTGGCTGGAGACACACGGCAGCAGAGTGGCAGCTCCTCAGTTCATCCACAAAACCCTTCAGAATGGAAAAGTAGCTCCATTTCCCAGAAAGGACAGGGATAAGATATCCCAGGCAGCAATAACCCGGCCTCCCCTAATGTGCTCTGAGCAATTACAGAAACAAATAGCCCCAGAAGCAACATTTGCAGATAGGTCAGAGGTTCTGCCTTCGCTTTGGCTTTGTTTATATCCCATTTCCCATGGCCCGGGGCGACACGAGTGACACAGAGGCGTTGTGACAGCCCCGCACCCTCCAGAGAGGGAAAGGCAGCACTTTGCCATCATTAGGACTTGCTCACGCTGCTCCTGCAGGAGCCCAAACCCTGGTTCCAGCACTGGGGTCCCTGAGCAGAAGCAACAGCAAATAGCCCATCCCTGGGGAGCTGTTCCCTGCATAAATAGCTGCATAAACAGCTCTGCAGTGGCACTCACAGGCTGGCTCTGGGGATTTTATGTCTCCAGTTTCTAATGAGGACTGGTTTAATTTTTTTTTAACATCCTTGTCTCCCCAATAACAGTCGTCTCCAATGTGGAATTGGCTCGGAGAATTGCAGTTCCTTGATCATAAGTGCTTTCAAGTGAAGTGGCAGCGTGATCAACGTGAAGGTTGGATTAAGGTTTAGACTGCAGCTTTTGGGAGTCATACAAGTCACTAATTACACATCCAGCCCTCAGCACAGCAATGGGGAACATCACAGAACTACTTCAGGGAAGATTAAAAGAGAAATAACACAGTTTAGCACTAAAGTAAGAAAGGTCCTGTGACATTAAAAGGCAGAATTTCCCTCCAAGCAGAGCTTTATCTGTGCCTCCTGAGTTCTGTTAAAACCAGGAATGACAACTCCTGAGTGTGCTGAAAAGCCCAGGCCAAGAGCTGGGGTCTGCAAAAGTCACCTTGTAACTGAATTTCCATTTGCCTTCCAAAACACGGTCTTGAGCTGTGGAAAACCCAAGACTACTATTTCATTTAGCTAATATTTAATTTAGCTAAAGAGATCCCTCAGCTTCCTTGGGCAGGACAAAATGGAGCAAGTGTGATTATTGCTCCTCAGGTATCAGGGTGAGATTAGATCTGCAATCAGGCACAGCTCAGCCCCACAACAATATTGGATTTGTTGAGGAGTTTCCTTCATTTCACTCTGGATGTGTGACACCAGCCCGGACCAGCTGGGGAGTGCAGATGTGACAGATGGGGCTTGAAAGAACCTGGGAAAGTGCACAGCAACTGGGACTGCTTTGTACTGAAGAACAGAGATTCTCTGGGACACAAAAAGAAGTTAAAACTGCTCGGCCCTGACTGTTCTCCAGCTGCCACTTAGAACAAGGAACAAACAGAGAAGAGAAATTGGGAATTTGAAGCCTGCAAGATTCCTGGCTGCTAAGAGAATAAACAGTGATTTACACCCCATGGCCAAGCACAGATCCGAGGGGACAATGCAAGGTAGGCACCAGTTAATTGCACCATTTTCTTCCTGGTCACAAGTGTTCCTTTGCAGTTCTGAAAGTGTTCTAATAAAATGCTGTTTGCATTCAAAAACAGCCTTTTTAATCAGTAGCCTTGAAGACTTTCCAAAAGAAAAAAACCTTTTATAGTCTCCCTTGAAAACGTTGATAATTTCTGAAATTATTTTGGATGTCTCAAAGAATGGTATCACAATGATCTCCATTTTTAGCAACAGTCATTGCCTGACAAGGTCAGTTAAAAAAATCAACTATGGTTTCAATTTCATTCTAAAGTATTCAAAGCTAAAATTTTCAATTAAAATTTTGAAAACAGTCTTCTCCCGGCAAGCAAAAATGACAAATTAATTTGGGAAATGCTCTGAAACAAACTCCCCCCATCAAAAAATATCTGCCAGGCTTTTATTTTAGATTTCCTTTGTTTTCCAAAATTAGGTGTCATCTTTCAATCAGCACCACCCCAGAGGATGAGATTTGTGTTCACTACCCTGGCATGTGTAATGATGCCAGGATAATTCGCAGCAGATGTACATTTGGGGAGAAATTATTTTCCTCAGAATCTATTTGTGTGGGAGGATGAAGTATGGTTATAATGAAGGTGCTGTGGGAGCTGAATGACTTTGCATCTCAAGTACAGGTGCACTTGGGTGTAACTTAAACATAGTTTGCAATCTCTCTAAATGGAGCATTTATAGCCAATTACACTTGTCATTCACCTTGCAAATACCTCTATCTAATTTAACATCATATGCAGCAAGCAGAAAATAAAGGATATTCTATGAGGTGACAGCAGAACAGAAGTGAAGGTACCAGCTCTGTGTCTAACACACATTTGGCAGATTTCTGAACTGAAATAGAATGGATTCAGAGCGTGGCCTCCAATGCCCTGATCCTCCCGACATCAGAGGCCTCCTGTCAAATGTAATTTCCTCCAGGAAGACAAGTATCTAGCTGAGATTTCCCAAAACCTGTCCAAGTGATTTAGACACTCACTTCTCATTAGTATTAACAGCAAATGAGCATGAGCATCTCCTCAGTGCCTTCGGAAATCTCTGACACATTTTTATTTTGGTGGCTGTTAAATGACTCTTTGGGCAATCTGCACTAGAAATGACAAATTTCACATTTGTTTTCCTGCACAATGTCCATGTACCAAATGTCAAAATTTTCCCTCAAAAGGACAGCTGAGATGCAGTGAGAGGGAGGGCAGAGACAGACTTTTGCTATGTTTGGATTAAAGGACAAAGTTCACATTCCAAAACTGTCTCCTCAGACCAATTTTAGGATAATACCACACTCATTGTCATCTTTTTGTCACTGCCCTAGGCAGGGATGTCACTGCAATGGGAGCAGGGATGCAGAGGAGCTCCATGGCTCTGTGTCACTGCCTGAATCACAGGCAGTGCCCTGGAGAATGGAGCAGGAAGGAAGGAAAGGCAAGCTTATGTGGGATCACCTGGGCTGTGCCCTGCAGCAGGAACAGCTGTTCCTCTGAGATTCCCTCACATTTTCACTGTTACACCTTAAAGCACATCCAGTCTCACTGTTCTAGGAAACACTAAGAGGAAAATGGGAACTGAAGAACAGCAAATTATTTTCTTAACTGACAACAGATTATACTCTCCCCTTTCCCCACCAAACTGAGGGAGCAGAGAGAGGCTTGGAGGAGATTTCATTCCTGTGATACCCAGCTTCCACTTTTCACCCCCCACAAGGCAGAAGAAAGCCTTGCAGGCCACTTCTCCAACCAAAACACTGCAAATCCCTTCAGACTGAACCACAGACCTTTTCCTTTCCAAGCCCTCCCTGACAAAGTCAGACTTACCAACGAACATAAATGCAAATAAGTGACCAATATTGAGCTCTACAAATCCATTTTATGTGGCTTCTTGATCTGTTATTTAACTGACATCCCTTCCCTTTTTGGCAAATGTATTTCATGTATATATGTCTGTTTCCTATAATCTTTTCCATTTCTCTTATCACTTGTATTTTAATAAAACCACATGTACAGATTCAGTATCTTCCTTAGCAGCCAGAGAGGGAGATATATTTGTTCATTGGGGTTATTAAAATTCTAAATATCTCCCTCCTTTTATTTGATTTTAGTGAGATTCCAGGCATTTTCTCAATACCAAGAAGATTGGATTCATTGGAATATAACTCTGACAGAAGTCTTGCAAGGAAACTTTAATTTTAGATCAAACTCCATTAATTTAAGATATCCCTAGAAGATGTGGACAAGGTGAACCTTTTTTTGTGAACTATTTTCACCCCTAGTTTAAGATGAAGGTAAAATTGTTGGGTTTTTTAGCTTAACACTGAGGAATAAACCCCAAAAGCAAAACTTGAGATCATTATTTTGCTTTCATATATATCTTAACTCCTGACAGAACTCCTGATGGCCATTTGGCTTAAGCAAGTACAGACCTAAAACCTTTAAATCTGACTTTTTGGACATTATCTTCCTGATATTAGTGGAATAAACTACTTAAAACAGAGTTCTGCTTTCCTTGGGGTATCTCTTCTGGTCTGTCACTGCTGCCTTTTACATAGAGAGCACATTATTTAAAGAGGCTCAGCTCAGCAATTCCAGTATTTGTTACCAAGGGAGACTCCAGTAGTGATTTCTCCCAAGCAGCAGTGATTTTTCTCCTGGTTTTCCCTCTGGTGTTGTGGATTTATTCACTGGATAAATTGTTCTACTCACAGCTGTTTGAAGGTTCATCCGGCCAAAGGGGGGGTTGGAGGAGTTTATTCCAATAAGACTCCAAAACCCAAAGTAGTTTTAGTTATTCCCCTTGCACACGAACCTTCCACTCACAATAAGAACAGTGGATGCACTTTGCAGTTTCAGGGAAAGGAAGTGCTTGCAGGGAACACTTGGGAGCAGGGACCAAAATCAGGGCCTGATGGGCCACTTGAAACTTTCTTATCACCTTCTAATGTCACCTCAGAGCTGTCAGCCACAAAAAAAATTACAAGATCAAACTGAAAGAAGGTATATTTACCTTAGATACTGTGAAGAAATTGTTCCCTTGGAGGGTGGTGAGGCCCTGATACAGGATGCCCAGAGAAGCTGTGACTGTCCCATCCCTGGAAGTGTCCAAGGCCAGGTTGGGCAGAGCTTGGAGCACCCTGGGATAGAGGAAGGTGTCCCTGCCCATGGAGGGGTGGAATGGGATGAGCTTTAGGGTCCTTTCCAACCCAAACCATTCTGTGAAGAAGCAAGTTTCAAATTTCCACCAATTCCTTTGGAGCCACAGTGGAAAATCTGCAAAATTAATGCTCCAGGCTGCAGAGTCTTCATCTGCTGCTCAAGAGCTGGAGAGCTGGCGTTCAGAGTGCACCTGTTATTCCCAGGCCTCTCCAAAACAACCAAACAGCAGTTGTGTGTGTTTCTCTGAGAGGAAATTCATCTCAAACTCCCAGTTTTCGTGGCAGCCTTCTGCCACCTGCCTGTGCTCGCTGCATCTCTCCCGGCCAGGCCATCAATCTCCAGTCTCTGCACCACTCTGCAGAGGGGCAGCCTCCTACTCCCCTCACTTGTCCCTGCTGCCATGCAAACCCCTGCAGGGTGAAAAGAGCCAGGAGCAATTCATCTCACCCTCACTAAAATGGTTCTCTACTCACTGAAGACTCTGCCTGGTTTGGCTCATTTTGCTGATTTTTAGACAGTTAGGGAAGCAGATCCCACCGCTGGCAGGGGCTTTATTTAAACCTGATAATGATGTGCTGCAGTGTCAGCTCTTGCTTTTCCATCTCTTTTACCAGGATCACAGTGAATGAGGAATCTCACCATGGTGCCATGAACTCTGTACTCCCAGCAGGCTCTCTCTGAACTCTGTGCATCTTCACATCTCAGCATCTGAACACCTCATCTTTTCCTGGGTTTTATTTTCTTCTCCTCTGAAATCCCAGTGTTCATACAAACTGTTGTGCCCAATCACTGCCGTTTCTGTAAATCATTTCTCAAAGCAATCTGAACTACGAAAAATCAAATCACATTAAAATTTTAATCCAAGTCTGCCAAATGCGTGGTCTTTGGAGCCGAATGCATTCAGCCAAAAATCTGGAGCATGGTGGTGGTCTGGGGGCTTTCCACATAAAGTCCACAGCAGGAAGACCTCTCTGAATCCTTCTGCAATTCCTCTTCTGCAACGCAAAGCTCCCAGCTGGATTTGGTTGGGGGAGCTTGTTCCTTTCTTTGCTTTTGGGGTTTCCTCCACTTCTGGGCTGTGAGTGACAGGAAGGTTCATTTCCATCCCAAGATCATGAATTGAATGCATTGTCTGGGAGCAAATATTGCAATGTAAAATATTGCAAGTGAATGCAGACTGTCTGTTCAGACAGATTCCAGTGATCAAAAATGCCTGTATCAGACTTCATCCCAGTTTTGTGACCAGGCACAGTTGTTACACTCACTCCCAGCTCCAGTGTGGTTTGTTTGATGGGAAGAGAAGACTGCCTGTAGCCTGCTTTGCAAGCAGCTGGAGGCCAGCACAAAGACAGATATGTGGCTGGTGAAGCAAATTCTGTACTTATGTCTCATCCTCTGCCTTTGAGGTACAGCAGCCATGCCAACCCACACAGCATCCTTCCCATAGATGAAGGCAGGAATCCTGTGGAGCTGTGTACTGCATCCATTCCAGCCTCCTCAGCAGCCTCCTGGCACAGCACAACAGAGGAACAGGGGACTGCCACCAGCAGAGAGCCAACAGCTGGACTGCAGGTGTGTGCTCACCTGTCCTGGGATGTGACACAGCAGCACTCAGGTGCACACAAACACAGTGCAAGGGCTGGGAGGGACAATTTCGGGAGGTTATAGGGCAGCACTTCAGGCCTGTGCAGGTACTGAGGGCCCAGGTGACATGGCAGCACCTCAAACCTGCACCAACAAGGCACAGGACTCCTGAAGGGGCAACTTCTCAAAGCTGGGGATCTGGCAGTAGCTCAGACCTGCACAAACACGGTGTAGAACCCTTGGAGGGACCATTTCTATGGCCAGATGATCCAACAGCACCTCAAAGCTGTGCTAACACAGCACAGCACTCTTGGTGAGCCAGTGTGGTGCAGCAGGGCACCCCTCATACTTGCTTCAGCTTGGTGTAATGCTCTGGAAAAGCCAGCTTTGGGAGGTTGGGAACAGGGCACCGCCTTTGGGTGGGACACGCAGGACACAGTGCTCCAGGGAGTCACCCATGTGGTGGGAACTGCTGTTGACTCTTGGTGGGACATGCAGGGCACAGTGCTCCTATGGATCCACCCGTGTGGTCGGGACCAGCATCACCTCAGGGCACGGATCTGGTACCGCCTGAGGGCAGAGACCCTCCATTGCCTCGGTGCAGAACCTCCATCGCCCCATGGTTCAGACCAGGGGCCACCGCAGGGCACAGACCCCTCCAGGTGGGGACCCGGTGCCATCTCAGGGCACGGGACCATTTGTCGCCTCATGGAGGGGGAACTCTCCATTGTCCCAGGGTAAGGACCTGGTGCCGCCTCTGGTCCCGGTCCCAGTGCTGCTCCAGGGCACGGATCCTCAACCACCTCAGGTGCCGCCTCAGGGCTCGGTCCCTCCCTGGGCGGTCCCGGTGTCCCCTCAGGGCTCGGTCCCTCCCTGGCCCCAGGCATTGTCCCGGTGCCACCTCAGGGCTCGGTCCCTCCCTGGTCCCAGGGTCCCCTCGGGGCTCGGTCCCTCCCTGGTCCCAGGGTCCCCTCAGGGCTCGGTCCCGGTGTCCCCTCAGGGCTCGGTCCCGGGGTCCCCTCAGGGCTCGGTCCCTCCCTGGTCCCGGTGTCCCCGCAGGGCTCGGTCCCGGGGTCCCCTCAGGGCTCGGTCTCGGTGTCCCCTCAGGGCTCGGTCCCTCCCTGGTC
>JAHLSL010000039.1:1190806-1234256 GCA_025920805.1 Petroica traversi | reverse complement strand
AGCGCTGTGCTGCCCTCGCCCGCAGCTCTCCTTGCCCAGACACTTCTCTCACTCGGCCGGAGCCAGCCCCGGCTGCTGGTGCCAGCTGCTGCTCCCGCCTGTGTCCGTGCCATCCGCGCAGCAGCGCGGGGCTGCCGGAGCCTTCCCTCTCTCGCTGTTCCTGGGCGCCGGGCTGCGCTCAGCCTGCACGGCTGCGGACATGGCAGAGCAGCGCTACTGCGTGGACTATGCCAAGCGAGGCACCGCGGGCTGCAAGAAGTGCAAGGAGAAGATCGTGAAGGGCATGGTGCGCATCGGCAAGATCGTGCCCAATCCTTTCACCGAGTCCGGCGGCGACATGAAGGAGTGGTACCATGTCAAGTGCATCTTTGAGAAGCTGGACAAGGCCCGGGCCACCACCAAGAAAATCGAAGACATCACAGATTTGGAGGGCTGGGAAGAGCTGCAGGATGAGGAGAAAGAAATAATCAACAAGCACATCTCAGGTGAGGCACAAGGCAGTGCCAGGGTCACTTTGCTCCTCACTTTCAAGTTATGCCAGAGGTTGTCACCCAGCTGTGCCTTTGCCATGAAATCCTCATGGGTTTATTTGTGTGGCTGAGGGACAAAGTGTTTGGTGCTGCTCCAATCCCTGTCTCAGCCCTGTGGGAAAGGGAAGAAATGGTTACTTCTACTGTGACACTCCTTGATTGATTTGTCACAGCTCATTGTGGGCAAGGCTTAGGTGATTTAATTAATGGGCAAATAAACCCGTAAGGAAGCATCAGTTGTTTTCAATTTTCACCTTTTTCTGAGATATTTAATAAATTACTTATTCTTCTAACTTCTGTTATTGGAAAACATTCAGGGTTTTCTTCTCCTCCAATCCCCACTTCTTTTAAAGCTTTTTGCTTTGTAACCTACATAATATGATGAGGGATGTGTGAGGTTGTTCCTGATTGCCTCTTTGAACCTTTCTGCTTTCCAGAAGCCAATTCCAAGACTGGAAGTACCCCGAAGAAAAAGGTGATTGTGCAGGCAAAGCTCACTGCCACAGGACAGCTGACCACAAAAGATCCACCAAAGAAGTTCTCTGGATTCACTGGTAAGAATTAAGAAATTGGTTCTGGGAGATCAGTTTCTTTTAATCTCAGCATCAGAGGTGTTTTAGCTTGGCTCAGATCAGTAGGTTTTTATCTGTAGGTGATTTAAGGGTTTTTAATTCTGCTTTGTCAAAGGCTGTCAGTGCTTTCTTAGGCTGTCAGTCTTCAGAGAACACCTGAAAGATGTGTGAATTTTCTGTTTTACCAAGGTAACAAAGGCTCTGCAGTGACCCACATTGTCAGGCTGCCTCCATCTCCCTGCATCCTTTGCTTCATTCCAGTCAAACTAAAGGCATTGCTAAAGTTATCCCATGTGGAGCTCAAAATCTGGGCAAAACTGGTGGTGAGGGATTCCCAGCTGTGTTCATGGAAAGGAAAACTTGTCCTGAGGAGCAGCTGCCAGCAGGACACTCCTGCTGTGAGTTCTGACTGACTTGACACCCACCTGGAGCTCCAAACTGCCCAGAGCCACCACACAACCAAAAACATCACCTCCTGTAGAGGATTGGTGATAGGAGAGAAAAGGGGATTGGGATATTTCCCCCCATGTTAGGGAAACATCTTGCTGTGAGGGGCAAAACCCTATCAAGTAGGAAAAAAAGTAGGGGAAATTCCTTTTCACCATGGTTTAATCATATTTTGTGGTAGAATTAAGATCTAGGAAATTCTGTTGTAATGTGAAGGGTAAAACTAGTTTAAAGGAGTTTTTAAGAAATCATAAATTTTAGCTCTGAAGCTTTGCCAGCACACTGGGATTGCTCCCAGCTTGCCAGGCAGAGGTAACTTCAGCCTTTGTTCAAAAAACAACTTGTGATGTGTTTGATGCAGCCAAGCCAAAGAATTCAGAAGATGCCCCTGCAAACTCAGCCCCCAAGGCCAGCCTGTCTGCAGCCAGGTGTGACCCCAAGCACAAGGACTGCCTGCTGCGGGAGTTCCGCAAGCTCTGCGCCATGGTGGCCGAAAAACCCAGCTACAATGTGAAAACACAGATCATCCAGGACTTCCTCAGGAAGGGATCTGCAGGAGGTATGGCTCCAGCTTGCAATTCTCAGCCTTCTCACAGTCAGTCTCAAAGTCTGGTCTCGTGAGGAAAGGTGGCATGAAAATCTCCTTGTGTGGTCGCAGCCTTGTGCTGTGGTGATTTCTGAACTGTGGAGTTAATCTTTGTAAAGTGAACTCTTTAAATGGCAAATTCAGACAAAAATATCTCTCAGCGGTGTTGTAGGTGCCAAATTTAGTGCTGAGATCAGATTTAGATGCAAACTGTGGGTATTTCCCCTAAGCACTCCAAGCCCCAGCTGTGGGTTTTATCCCCAGGGTTATGCAAATGGGCACAACCAAGCAGAGCCTGGACATGAGAATAAATCCTCACAGTTATAATGTGCTTTTTTTTTCTTTCCAGATGGTTTTCATGGTGATGTATACCTGACCATTAAGCTGCTGTTACCAGGTGTCATTAAAATAGTTTACAACTTGAATGATAAGCAGATTGTAAAGCTGTTCAGTAGGATTTTTAACTGCAACCAGGAAGAAATGGTCCGGGACCTGGAACAGGTGAGTGCAGACAGCAGCTCTCTTAATTTCTGCTGTTCAGCCCTCTACTTGTGGAAATTCTGTAATGTTTTGGGTTTTTTGCTCCTTAGCTTGACTGTTAGAATGGGAGCTGGTGATTTATTTCAGTTTTCCTTGGCTTTAGGAGTTTTCATAGCATTTTCTGCCGTCTGGAACCTGTAGAAAATAATGTCTGAACAGAAAGCAGGATAAGAATTCACCTGGCAAAGCTTTAGAAAGCAAGACTAAAATTATCTAGGCGAGGTGGGCTGCATCTGTTTGTCTAAACTCCTTTGTCTGGCACATTCCTACAGAACTGATTTCTGTTACTCCTTTTGTACCATCACATATCAAAACCTGGGATTCAATTAACAGACCTGTCACTGGCAGCTGCAGTTGGTTGATACAATTAAGCTGCTACAACTGCAAGTGCTCAGTTGTGCATCGAGTCCCTGTGCACAGGAGCTGGTGATTGACTGTGCACCCTCTGATTCACTGCAAGGTGCAGAAAAAGAGTGAATTAGATAACAAAGGTAATTCTTCATCTCTCTCCATTGCCTTGCTAGTGCTGCCTTCTAGTGACATCACTAGCCTGTCTCACACCCTTGGATTTACAAGTGGATTCATCCTGAGGAAATAAAGGGTCTGTGCTGCTGCAGCAGTGAAAAATAGAGCCATGAGATGATGCTGGTACTCTTAATTACCTTTTTTTGGCAAATTAAACAGCTGAGCAGCTTTTTGTGTCGTGGCAGCTTCCTTGAGTGTTTGATTCTGATTTCTTTATGCAATCCCAGCATCATTCCTGTCCTTTATCCTGACTGAAACCACCCTGAACCCCAGTGGCACCCCCATTCTCTGGCCATGCCTCTCATCCACAGCCTGGTTTTGTTTTTGGAGACAGGGAGATGTTTCCGAGACCATCCGGATCTTCTTTGAGCAGAGCAAGACCTGTCCTCCAGCAGCCAAGAGCCTGCTGACCATCCAGGAGGTGGATGAATTCCTCATCCAGCTGTCCAAGCTCACCAAGGAGGATGACCAGCAGAGTGTCCTGCAGCAGATCAGTCGCAGGTGAGGGAAGGAATTGGCCTCTGAAGGTTTGCCCAAACACTGGAGTGGTTCTCTACGAGCTGGAGTGGGTGAAAAATTAATCATGAGCCACCGAGACTGAACTTAATTAGCATCTGTAAGCTGCTGTTAGTGGTGTGATTGAGACACCTTGACAGCAGTGGAGAACATTTATAGCTCTTGTTCATGACAGAGAGCTTCATCCCTGCCTGTCAGGAGACTCTTCAGTCAAACAAGTGATTTGCAATAACACCCTAATGGTGTTTAGCTGTTAATTAAGTTGCTGTTCTTAAGTATATTGGGAAAAGCCTTCAAGATATTTAGACAAAATTGTTGTTCTGGCCTAGTTTGTGTTGATCTGAGACTGAGGATTTTCTGATCAGTTACTCTTGATTGATTAATTAAGTAAATTTTGGAAGGAACATCAACACTGGGGCCGAATTAATGTTGGCATAAAGGTGCTGGAAAGCCTTTTGGATATTCCCTCTTGCCTCTGAGGTGTCACCATTAACATGTGTCCCTCCACAAAGGGAGGGCCTTTTTTTAAAGAGACCTGCATCAGTTCCTCCTTTTCAGCTGGAAAATTATTCAGTTCACACCTTTGCTGACTCTCCTCTCCTTCAGGTGTACAGGCAACGACCTGAAGTGCATCATCAGGCTAATTAAGCATGACTTGAAAATGAATGCAGGAGCAAAGCACGTGTAAGTGCCATGAACCCAGAAAAGCCTGTTTCCTGAGGCAGCAGTGGCACAGCTGAGGCTCACCAGTGTCCCCTCCTCTCTCCATGGGTTGCAGGCTGGATGCTCTGGATCCCAACGCCTACGAGGCATTCAAGGCCTCACGGAACCTGCAGGACGTGGTGGAGAGGGTGCTGCAGAACCAGCAGGAGGCTGAGAAGGTGCCAGGGGTGAAGAGAACCCTGAGCGTGCAGGCCTCACTCATGACCCCCGTGCAGCCCATGCTGGTAGGTTGGGGTCCCTCCTGGCAGCCTGGCAGGGAGCAGAGACCCCTAGCTGGAAGGGTCAGGGGCCAGAGCAGTGGCTGTGCAGTGTGGGCTCACCCTGCAGGGCTCAGAGTTGTTTAATGCCAGCTTAGAAAGCATTGAAGGGCCAAGTATCCAATATACTTCAAGTATTCAATAGACTCAGTAGTTGCACCTTCAGTGCCACTGCCAGTCTAAAACCTTGCCTTGCTCTCAGTCTTTTATATTTGTTTGCAGTCACTGCAGAAGTTGATCCTTCATCTGGAAATAGTGTAAGCTTTCCAGTGGATTAAAGAGTCAAATAAGTCTGGCTTCCTGTGTGAACAAAGCAGAGTTAAATATTTACTGCTGGGCTGAGCAAACTCCTAGGAAAGGCATGGTGAGCATTTTAAAGCATTTGGAGGAGATAAGCACTTGAAAAGCTCTGATTATCTGGGCATATGCAGATGATTCTAAGTGAATAATTAAGGAAAACTTGGACTCGCTAACAGAGTTTCTGGACAAAAGGGAATTCACTGTAGCTTACTCACAAACTTAGGCACGAGCAGGTTTATTTTCCATGTGTCACCTGGGTTTTGGCCCCTGTGTCCCCAGGCTGAGGCCTGCAAGTCCATCGAGTATGCCATGAAGAAGTGTCCCAACGGGATGTACGCCGAGATCAAGTACGACGGCGAGCGCGTGCAGGTGCACAAGAATGGGGATCACTTCAGCTACTTCAGCAGGAGCCTCAAACCTGTGCTGCCCCACAAAGTAAGCACTCACCCCTCACCCCTCCTGCCAGCTCCTCCACTGCATCCCCAATAGTTTGCTTCTACAGGCAAGGAGGATTCCTTCCCTTCTAGGCTTCTCATTTATATAGATCTGTAGAATCTGGAAAAGCAACACTTAATATTGTAATTGTTTAATTTTGGTGCACGTAGAGCTTTGAAACTAAATTTCATCTGTCTCCTGTAGAGTGCTTTTGGGAGCCTTGATGCTAGCTGGGTGACTTATTAAACTTCTAATTTTTTATTATTTTTTTATTCAATTGTTCTATTTGTAGTCTGCTGTGGGTACCTTAGCAGTGCAGATATACCACATGTGCCTCAGATAATTGTAGAGAAAACACCTACTTTGGAGTGAATCCCTCTCTTCACCCAGTTATTTTTCTTTTCCCAAGGTAGCCCATTTTAAGGACTTCATCCCCCAGGCTTTCCCTGGGGGGCAAAGTATGATCCTGGATTCAGAAGTTCTCCTGATTGACAATAAAACTGGCAAGCCACTTCCTTTTGGGACTCTTGGTGTGCACAAGGTAAAAAGAAAATTAAATATAAATGCCTTGTTGTATTTGGAGGCTTTTACTCTGCTGACTTAAACACAGTCTGTTATCACAGGGTAATTTCAGAGCTCTGGTGCTTGTTAGAGCATCTGTGGAAAAAATAAGATTATTGAGAAGGCTGATATTGAAAAGCTACAGCTCTAATACAGTAGATTTGAGATTAACCTGATCACTATTAACAAAATTTCATCTCAAGATATTAATATTAAAATACTAATTTACATTAATAATACAATAATACTCAAAAATCTTTTGAAAATGTTGCAGTTCTGTCATTGTTTCTCATGGCTTGAGCAATGTATGGCAGCCTGAGAGACCCCAGGGATGCAGTGATTATTCCATATGAGTGTTATGTAGTGCTTGTGTCTAGACTGAATGGGGGTGAGGAAGAGGACAGGAAAATGAAAATTAAACTATAAGTGCTTAAGTTAAAAGTAGCCATTAATCTGCTGTCTCCAGAAATGTGGTGGGTTTTTTGCAGCAGTAGTGACAGATGTTCCATTGCCCAGAGTCATTAATATTTTTAGCATTATTTCCCATTCCTAGGAAATGAACATTTTTTATCTTCTTAGCTTGTGCTTTGCCACATTCAGTGTAAATCTTAATTCTCAGAATGCTTCTTTCAGAAGAGGCCTAAGCTTATCATACCTAAAACATATAGAGAAAAAATCCATCCTTTTGTTTTTATGACTTACTAAACCCTTTTGCTGTGCCTGCAGAATTGTGTTCATTGTGTTTCAGAAAGCTGCTTTCCAAGATGCCAACGTTTGCCTGTTTGTGTTTGACTGCATCTACTTCAATGACATCAGCCTGATGGACAGGTGTGTCTGCAGGGGAGGCTGGCTGGGCTGGTTTCCCTGGATGAGCTGCCTGCAGAACTCCACTGATGCAGCCAGGCCAGTTCACCTTGGGCTGCCAGGCTGGCCCCTCACTGGGAAATCAGGGCAGTGTGGGAGGGACCTTGCTGTGCCAAGGAGTTTCACTGTGGAGCTCTCCAAAATAGCAGGATTAGCTGCACCTCAGCTGCTCATTTTATGTCCTTTAAGCACACTGTTAACATGGAATTTCTACTTTATCACATCCTGGAGGAAAGTAAGAGCTAGCAGTCCTCTCTGGGACTCTAGGATGAATCACTCAGTGACTTTACCAGCCTTTTTTCAGTGCTGCTGTTGGCACTGCTGGTGTCCCTCACTGTCCATGCCCTCCTAGGCCCCTGTGCGAGCGGCGCAAGTTCCTGCACGACAACATGGTGGAGATCCCCAACCGCATCCTCTTCTCGGAGATGAAACATGTCACAGTGAGTCCAGAGTGCCCCTGCAGCCCCAACCCTGCTCCTTTCCCTCTCAGCTTTCTGTAATGTTTAAATCTTCAAGGTCACCCCTGGCAAAATGGTTCTGCTTCTGCTCTGTGTGCAAGATTTCCTGAGCCAACGTTGTATTCACATCTTGTGCTGGTTCCAAAACCTTCAGTGTAATCTTAACTTGGATATCTCAGGTTTTTTGGCTTTCCAGCCATTGTCACTCTGACACTGTCAGGAGGAGTTAAATCCTGTTGTCACTCAGTCTGTGCTGTGCAGTGCAGAGCTGTGACTGCAGCGTGTTTGAAGGGAGCCAGCCTGTGCCACTTCCCAACCTGGCAGCTTCCAAGTGCCACACAGCCCTGAGAAATCCTGGCTGCTAAAACCTGCATTTAGGCAGCAGCATGCTGGATTTTTCCTTTGATTTTACACAAGCCTGATGTCCCTTTATTTTTTGCCATTGCTACTGATGGCACCTTGGCTTTGGTAGAGAGTGCTTGGACGTCTTGGGCAGAAGAAGGTTCACAAGTGCCAAGGCAGTTGGATAGAGAAGGAATTGGCACTGCTTGGGGATACTGATACGGGACATCCTGGGACACAGTCAGTGGGGCAGCCACAGCTCTGAGGGGTATTTTTTTAACCAGACAAACCTTCACTTCTGGGGACATATTCCCAGCTTAGTCACTGCATGTGCAGCAAAGAGAACATGTGCAGGATCCTCTTTGGAAAACTTGTGTGAAATTACCTGTTCCTCTCTTTGCAGTTGCTTTGGGTGTAGTGCACCACTGCCCCAAACAAAAAGCCTGAAGACCTCAGTCCTTTTTACAGTCCTCATCTAACCATGATCCCTCTCCTTTGCAGAAAGCTGCAGACCTGGCAGACATGATCACCAGAGTCATCCGGGAGGGGCTGGAGGGGCTGGTGCTGAAAGATTTAAAGGCAAGTTCACATTCACTCTGTTCTGGTGTCAGCTGGGAATTTGGGAATGACAACAGTCAGCTCTGAGACAGAATCACACACTGAGCACTCTTGAAACATCTCTGGGTTCCTCTCAGTGCTGGCATCCAGTCTGAGCTGCTCTTCCTGCTGTGCTCAGGAGCTGCTGAGCTGGGTAAAGGCCAGGGCTGTGTGAGGAGCTGCTGCCCACCAGGGCATCTCTCTGAGGGGGCTCTGCCTTGCTTTGCACAGGGTAATTATGAACCAGGGAAGCGCCACTGGCTGAAGGTGAAGAAGGATTATCTCAACGAGGGGGCCATGGCTGACACAGCTGACCTGGTGGTGCTGGGGGCTTTCTATGGACAGGGCAGTAAAGGTAGGTCTGCAGATGGTTTAAGTCAGAGATCTGTCTGTTCAGGGAACTCCCAAGGGTTTCCTGTTCCAGGCCTACAGAATGAGGGTGGCTGGAGCCCTGATTCCCTGCTGCAGCCCATCAGGTGCTGGCTGTGGGTTTGCTGTGGGTTGTTGGGCACAGCAGAGCTGGAGGAGTTTGGCTGGGCTGCTGCACAGTGCAGGAGCTCTGCTCAGCTCTGGGAGTGGCCCTGCAGCATCACAAGCCCAAAGCCAGCAAGGGGTTTTGGCTGTGAGAAGCTGTGGCTTGTCCTGTGGAAGGTGTGAGCCTGCTGTCCCTCCCAGGTGGGATGATGTCCATCTTCCTCATGGGCTGCTACGACCCCAAGAGTGAGAAGTGGTGCACTGTGACCAAGTGCTCCGGTGGCCACGACGACGCCACCCTGGCACGGCTGCAGACAGAGCTGGACATGGTGAAGATCAGCAAGGTGAGAGGGGAGCCAGGCATGCTCAGCAGAGGGCTCAGTGCAGGGTGAAGTGCCCTGCCAGGAATGAATCAGTTAAAGCACATCAGCCACTGACACGAGTGAGTGCAGCCAGCTCCTGGCTCAGGCACTGCCTGGGAGCTGTACCCAGGCACTGAGTGGGAAGCCAGGCACCATCTGTTTCCTGCTAGGACAAAGTTCTGTTGGGAAGGTCCCAATTTTTTGTGTGGATTTTTGGGCACGTTGAGATTGGCAAAGGCAGTCACTAGATGGGGCTGTGGGAGGGGAGTGCTGGGTCTGACTCTGCTCTGGTGGCTCCATAGCCTGGGGCTGGAGTTAAGATTTCTTGAGTGACTTACCTTGCTTTTCAAGACTGGAGAGATAAACAGCTGAATTTTAATATTACCTTGACATCCTGAAGGCCATTTGCATCAAGCTTGCAGAATCTTAAAAAAGATATATAGTCTTACATGAATTGCAGTTGGAGCAATTGTTCTTGTTTCACACAGAGAATGACAGGAATTGGGGGCAGTATTTGTGATTTCAGGCAGTATTTGTGATTCTCTGGATGAGAGAAATTGGTGCAGATCATTGCAAGCTTCATCCATGCAAAGGCAGTGTAATTCCTCTGTGCTGATCTTCTTCTAGGTTGTGTTTCAGCAGCTTCTTTTGTAGAATTAAGTTTATATATATAAAGTGTTAGTCATTTGAATTTTGTGCTTTTAATTAACAGGATCCTAGTAAAATTCCAAGGTGGCTAAAAATTAACAAAATCTACTACCCAGACTTCATTGTCCCAGATCCAAAGGTAAGTGCTCTCATAATCATTTAACATTTCCCAGCCCTTATTCTGCAATCTTCTATAAATCCTTGAGAAGGACAACTTAGAAGTTGTCTCTGTTACAAAATGAATCTTCATCCTTGGAACGGGAAATTAAGCACAAGTTTTTATCTCTCAATCTTGCAGGTGCATTTGAGGCTAAGAGCTTCATGAAGAAATCACACCTGCAGCAGTTTTGGGAAATATTCTTGTGCATTAAATCCCTTCCAGAAGTGAGCTTGCTTTAAATTTGAGATATGAGAAATCTAACTTAAAATGCTTGAAAAGCAGCTGCAACCCAGCTGCTGTTGTTTTAGGGAACATGTAGGATCTGTGCCATGGATAACTGAAAGAGAAGGTGTTGTTTAGAAATTGGCATTTTGTGTTAGTGAAGGAGCTCTGGCTTAGTGGAAACTTAGGTTTTTGTAAAAGAGGTGACCAGGAGGGTCAGTTTGTGTACCTGGAACTGTGCTGGGGTGGGGAGTGGGTGGGGATGGGACGCTCTGAGCTCCTGAGGGAGCACAGAACATGACGTGGCTTCCCCCCTTGTGTTCAGAAAGCCCCAGTGTGGGAGATCACGGGGGCCGAGTTCTCCCGGGCCGAGGCGCACACGGCGGACGGGATCTCCATCCGCTTCCCACGCTGCACCCGCATCCGCGACGACAAGGACTGGCAGACAGCCACCAACCTGCAGCAGCTCAAGGTGGGCAGCACGGGGCTTCTGGCACCTCTGTGTGCTTGAGACCACCAGGGCCTGCACTGGAGGCACCTGCTGGCTGCTGCCTGTGCTGGTGATGCCTTTTCCTGGTGTTAGGAAAATGAAGCCAGACACGGTTAAAGGGGTTGGGGTCTTCCCCTCAGTATTTGAATCAGGATCCCGTTTGGTGCATCCACTTCACCCAGGTGACAGCGTGGCAAATGCACCCCCGTCAGTCACACACACCAGTTCTAGACTTTCCACAGCCCAGATCCAACAAGGGAGCCCAATGCTGGGGCTGGGCTGGGCTCAGCTCGACTTTCCAGAATCTGTCCTGCCAGGAGACCTTGGCTTCCTGAGCCAGTGGGAATGTTTGGTGTCCCTGGCTCTGCAGCTCTGGGCTGTTCAGTCTCAGGCCTGCAGAACACTTACAAAACACTAAGCACTAAACTAAGTAAAAGGTTACAAGTGTGCATGCTGACACTTGTGGATACAGAGAACTGTGTAAAAGGTATATAAAAGAAAAGACAAAAATCATTCCAGCATCACTGGCACCTCCTGTTCTCCCTTCACACCAGCCCTGGGCTGGATGGTTCTGCTGTGGAGCTCGGGTCCCTTGAGCTGTCAGGAAAGTCTGTGCTGCCAGTTGGTTCCAGCAGCTCTTGTGACAAGGAGAGGAGTTGCCTTCTCGGAGGTGACCACACAGTCACAGAATAAACTTTAGTTGGAAAAGAGCTTTTGAGATCAAGTCCCACCTATGACCCAACCTCCTCATCAACAGCACTGAGTGCCACAGCCTGGTTTTTTTAAACACATCCAGGGGCAGTGACTCCTCCACCTCCTTGGGCAGACCTGTATTCTCTCCATGCCCACTCAGTTTCCTGTCAGTTCCTGAGACTGGGAGAGGCATTTGGGAAATGCCTGTGGGTATCCTGGGGCACAGGGGCCCAGTGGCACCAGGCAGGACCCCCAGGCTGCAGCCACCCCTCTGTGCTGAGGGGAAGGAGCCTGGTGCCAGCCCCAGCAGTGGCAGAGCTGGGGGCAGCTCTGTGCTCCAGGGACTTGCTGCAGTTTGGGGCTGGCAGCAGCTGCCAGGGCTTGGTGTGCCATGGAAAGCAGGAGTGGTGCAGCCCCCAGGGCCTGCCAGGATCCCCGTGGGGAGGAGAGAGGAACAAACCCCTCTGCAGATGGGCTGAGCCCACAGTGAGCACTGGGCACTGCTCATTCTCCAGGCTCTGCTGAATCAGACTCTTGCTCTGGCAGATGTTGTGGACGTGGCTTTTGCTCCTCCTTGTATTGAGGCAGAGGGGTGGAATGCAGGGAGCTTGGACAGAGCTGACAGGAAAATGACTGCAGAGAGGTGCAGGAAGACAAAGCATCTGAGCAAACACTTCAGGGGGGAGAAAAACAGAGCAGTCCCTGAATCACAAGTTGTGTCAGATGTGATCAATGCTCTGTTTCTGCTGGGCAGGAGCTGTACCAGCTCTCCAAGGAGAAGGCTGATTTCAGTGTTGTGGCTGGGGATGAAGATGAGTCCACGGCAGGCAGCAGTGGCGAGAATGATGGCAATTCCAGGTCTTCCACACCTCACAGCAGTATTAAGAGTCCCCCAAGCAAGTCCCCTGCAAAAGCCCAGAAGGCAGAAGGTAAGATGGTGCTTTCTGAGGGCAGCCTGGGGCTGTGCCCCTGTGCCTGGGGCAGGCTGGCTCTGGGTCATTGCCTTCTGTCAGAGGCTTGATGATCCCACCTTTCACATGGATCTCAGGGACAATGGGCAAAGCTGCTCAGAGCCTTGGTTTGGCTCAGTATGAATTGAGTGGCACAGCTCTGAGCTGTCCTGGGATTGGGAAGAGATGGATGGAAGCAGCTCAGATGATGCTGTTCAGGTTGGTGTTCAGTGCTCCCATTCCTGTAGGTCACAGCCCTTTGCTTAGACATTGCTGGCCATGAGCCAATATTTAATTTGATTTGGATGGAATTCATGTGTATAAAGGGACACATGGCTGGAGGTGATTTCCAGGTAAATTGGAGTGGAACATGAAGCTGATTGCTGAGCAGTTTCACAGAGTGGGGACAGCACGAAGGGCAGGTGGCAGCAGCAGCCTGGGAATGGGGACAGGAGGCTGCCCCACACCATTTCCAGAAGGAAAAATATCTCTCACTAAAGATAGTAATTCATGGATTTTCCAGAAAGGGGGGGAAACCTTTCCCCTCTGCTCTTGACTCTCTCCCCCCCACATTAATACACAACCAGTATCTGGACAGAGCACACGCATGAGCCAAGTTTCTGTTTGTAGAGAACAAAGGAGTCACTGGATCCCCTCAGAAATGTGAGGAGAAACGAGGAGAGAAGAGCAAAGGAGTCACTGGATCCCCTCAGAAATGCGAGGAGAAACGAGGAGAGAAGAGAAAAGCTTCTGAAATGGAGGACAACGGAAAAAAGGTACCGTGAGCTGCCAGCCCCCACTGCGGGCGGGGGAGGCTGGGGCAGCTGCTGTGTGCTCACTTCCCTTCCAAGGAACCTCTGCCCAAGCTCTGCCTCTCCTTCCCCCTCAGCAGCCGCTGCTGGACATTTTCACAGGGGTGAGGCTCTACCTGGCTCCCACCGTCAGGGACTTCGCCAGAATCCGCCGCTACTTCATCGCCTTCGACGGGGACCTGGTGCAGGAGCTGGACACGGCCTCGGCCACCCACGTCATTGGGGACACAGAGGACAACCCCGGGGCCCAGAGGGTGACACCCAGGTGGATCTGGGAGTGCATCCGCAAGCGCAGGCTGGTGGCCCCGTGCTAGCACAGGGCAGGGCTGGCACAGGAACAGCTGGGAGCGGGGAGGGGAAGTAATGGGGAGGTTCCCTGTGGGGTTGTGGATAGACAGGAAATGCCCTCAGAAGTAGCTACAGAATCCAGAGCAACCCTATGGAATGAATTAAAAAAACTGAAGAAATGTCACTGCTCCATCCCATTTTCCTGCCCATACCACAGACCATTGCCCATGTCCAGGTGCTGGTTTAGTCCCCTTGGGTTTTTAAAGTTTGGGTATTTTTATAGATAAATAAAATTGAAGCAGCTTCTCCTTTGCTGTCAGGACTTATTTTCCAAAGGTTCCTCTCCTGTTTAGGAAAACAGACCAGCAGCTCCATGGGACTCTTGGCTGTGGTGCCAAGGTCATTTGTGTTGTCAGGTAATGTTTTCCCCCCACCTCAACTTCTTCTGTACCCCCCACTACCAAAATTTAAATACCTGGGATCCCAGTTTTAGGCTGAGGTTCAGCAGTAGCTGTAGGATCTCTGCTTGTAACAGAGTCAGAAACAAAGTTAACTACATCAAATTTCAACTTTATTATAAAATTATAAACCAAACTTCTGTACCAAAACTAGTAAGTTTAACCATCATAGTACCAGAGGATTTAATAGTGAAAAACATGCCCTTTCAAGTAGAACAGTAACTTTTTTAATCTTTAAACAATGTACAGTGGACATAAAGCACATAAATATTTCCATTTACTTTTATTAGTTCAGAACATTATATTCCTTTGGATCATTAATCAGTTTTCTCCAGGTTTTGACTTTCCTTTAAAAACAACTCACTTGTATCCATAAGTAGAGAATCCATTTTTACAAGGGAAACAAGAAGAGTCCTCCCTTCACAAAGCACATTCTGGTGTCACAGGGTGGGCAGATCTTCTCATCCCTAAAAGTTCAGGCATTGATCTGCAGCTTGATTTATCTGCTGTAGAAAATAAGCCTACCCTCTACAAGGAGAAGTACATCTATCCTTAGGGGAATAATCTTCCTGCTAAATTCCCCCAGCCCTGAGTTTATTGAACAATATGTCAACATGAATTTTCACAGTGAATTTCCTCAATGAGGCTGTTCAGCACTTCGTGTACTCCCACAGCTCTTGGAGGTCCCTGTGCCCTCTCCAGAGCACAGAGTCACTTCTTACCTGCCCTCTCTCTGTCATGATGCTCTGACTCGTTCCAGTTGTTCTCGTGCTGGAACCTGTTAAACCTTAAATCAAAGATTAAAGAACAGCCTGACCCAGGACAGAGGGAGAGCTCAGTGCTGAGTTCACTGAGCTGCAGCTGCTGCTGTGTTTTTGTGGAGTTCTCAGACCACCTCAGCAGTGCCTCTGCTGCTGCCTCCTGAGCCAGGGATTTCTCATCTCATCTCCTGTCTGGCTGCAGCTCCCAGAGCAGACTCTGCATTCCTGCAGCTGGGACTGCCCCTGTTGAAGAACACTCAAGGTGAATCTGCTGCTGACGTTATTCCCACTGCACAGGAGCTTTGGTGCTGTCCCCGCAGCTGCAGCTCAGTGCCTCGGGAGCTGAGGGGACTCAGTGCAGAGTCCCCAAGGGTTTGTGCTGTCCCCTGCTGGCAGCCAGGCCGGGACACGGAGCCGCCCGTGTCCCCTCTGCAGGAAAGGGGAAAGCTCTGCACAGGCGGGCTCAGCCCCGGCGGCCGGAATGAGGGCTCCATCCCCCGGTGAGGGACACTGGGGGCAGCAGGAGGCTGGAACTTGGCTGGGGAACAGCCCATTGAGGGGGAAACAAACCAGTTACAGGCACCTGCAGCAAGAACTGCAAGACTGCTCCAGCTTAACTCACTGCCCAGGAGAGCTGTCAGGGATCAGGCCCACCCTCACCAGCAGAAAGGACAAAATGGCTTTTGATGAGCAGTGGAAGGTAACAGAACTGCAAAACTGAGCAGTGGAAGGTAACAGAATTGTAAAACAGCACTGGGGAGGATGGGGGAAGCTGATCTGCAGTGGGCACCGCTCATGGATCCAAGGGACACAAAGGCTTTCTTCCATTATTCCCTTCTAAAAGAAGAAGTCACCTGTACATAAATATGATTGTGTAGCAGTGGAGTCCTCACTGCTCTGCAGCTCTGTGGTTTCCTCACTAAACCCTGGGGAAGACTCAAGCCTTGGATTTGTAGCTCCCTCAGCGAGTGAGGGCAGTTCAGTTTGAGCCCCACTCTGGCACGTGCTGTGAAGTCAAAGTCAACAGAATCAAACCAGAAACCTCCCTCTGGCACAGAAACAAAAACTCAGAACATGGGGCAAGGCTGAGCCTTCCCAGCCTCCCTTCCCTGACAGTTTGCAATAATACAAAGACAACCTTGATATAAAATTACACGTTTTTCCACAATTGCACTAGGCTGAAATTAGGGAAAGCAGGGCCGTCTGCCTGTCCTGCAAGCATAACAATTTTACATTAAATTAAAAATAAAATTAATAAGCACGGCGACATCTGAATCTTTGAAAATCAACTTGTTGCTGGGTGTAGCCTGAGCAGCAAAACAAAGGACACTTTTTGAGACCCCAGTTCACTTTTATTATTCAGAGGAAAATACAAAGCCTCTGGAGCTGATCTTCCTGGTGGAAAGCTGGGCATCCATCTGTCCTCAAATGACCCTAGGATGGAGGTGGTTGATGATTGCTGGCAATGAGCTCCAAGGAGTCCAGGCACTGTGGTGTAAAGCACGATGGTGCGACGAGCAGAGTCGGGCGTGGCTTGAGCAGAGCGCTTTTCCCCAGGCTTCTCCCGTCCCTCCCTCGCGGCGGGGTCCGTGCTGATCTCCAGGGTGGCTCTCGGCAGGGATGTTGGCCCTGTCCCTACGAGCCCTGAGGCTTTAAGGCACAGCAGCCCTGCCCCGAGGCAGCCCTAGGTCCTGAAGACGTGCACGGCCCGGATCACGTACTGGCGGCAGATGGGGCACTCGCTCATGCGCTTGCCGCACTTGGTGCAGGTCACCATGTGGCCGCACTCCAGCAGCACGCAGTCAATGGGAGCGTCCATGCAGATCTTGCACAGGTTGTCCTCGCTGCTGGGGGGCCCCGCGGCGCCTGAGGGGACAGGAGAGCACGGGGGGGGTCACACAAAGGGGGTCTGTGCCATCCGAGTTGACTCTGCTGAGGGGATTCCCTAAGGGACAAGGTGTGCACAGGAATTCCCCTTGTGGCTGCTCCACCAGCTGGCAAGGAGCAGTTTTAGCTTTTACACGGTGATTTCTGTGAGATGGAAACAAACGCCACTGGGATTCTCAGTGATGAGGCAAATGAAGCAACATGGGTGTCTCTTCCCAAGCACAAGAGGAAATGGCCTCAAGTTGTGCCAGGGAGGATTAGATAGAAATTTTTCCTAATATCCCTTTTCAAAAGGGTTGTCAAGCTCTGGAGGCTGCTCAGGGCAGTGGTGGAATGAACATCCCTGGGCGGGGTTAAAAAGCCATGCAGATGTGGCATTTGGGGACATGGTTTAGGGGTGACCTTACAGTGCTGGTTGGGCTCCATCTTGGGGGTTTTTCCCAATAAACAACCCCATGATTAAGAATTTCACTCACCAGTTTGATCGTCAGTGTCCAAAACTGCAACAGAAGAAGAGAGAGGGGTTTGGTGAGAAGCTGGGATAGAAGTGTTACCAGGCAGGGGCTGAAAACCCTGAGAGAGTTGCTAAACCAAAACTGCTTTTTGCTGATCCCCATGGGAGCTCAGGCTGGGCTCTGATCAGGACAGGTTCAACAAGTGGCAAGGAACTTTCTCCTATCCTGAGCTTACACAACAGCTAAAGCTTCCCAGAGATAAGGCATCCAAAGGGATGTCTCAGTTTTTAAGACAGCCTTGGAATGTGTGCAGTTTGGCTTCCCAGTGCTGCACCTGCAGCAGCCCCTTGTGCCAGCTCCTCTGCTGTTACACAACCCCCAAATGGCTGAGCACAAACACACACAGTGAGTGCAAGAAAAGGATTAACTGCATCAAAAGCACAAGATAATTAAAAAATATAACCCCAAAGCTGGTGACTTAAATCTTGGATCATCCATAGAGGACAAAGCCTAGAGAGATGTGTTTCAGAAAACAAGGCTACTTTGTTCAGCACTGAGAAACAAACATATGAAATCAAACTGTTCAAGTTTCTCTAGTAAGTAGTTTACAAATATGTATCTTTTAAAAGAAATCCCCTAGAAATGCAAACCGGCACCTGGAAAATCAAGCTAGATAGATTCTCTATGCACCTGTGTCCCCTCACAGCAGGTCCAGGAACAGACTTGTGGTAAGAGAGTGAAACCCCAGCTGCCCTTAGCTGGGCAGCCTGGGAGTCACTGCCCTGAGCCTCCCAGCTGCTCTTTGGTGGCAGCTCCCTGCCTGGGCAGGGCATTTCCCTGCTGGCTTTGCCATGAGCCAAGAGATGAGAGCTCAGCCCAGCACCTCCAGTTGTGTGCAGCCCCCACCAGCTGCTGTGAGGGTGAGGCAGTGCCCAGTGGGATCTGCCAGGGCCATGCTCAGCACCAGGTGGAGGATGCACAACCCTCGTGCTGCTGCTGCAGGGCAGGCCCTGTCCAGAGCTCCCAGAACTCTCTCCTCACACAGCTGTGAGTGGTGAGCAGAGTTCAGCTCCTTTCACTCTGTACAAAACACTCCCTCCTTCCCCCTCACTTTGCTGCACCAGAAATGTCAAGTAAGTTCTATTTCCTTGTACAGCTGTGCATTAGAGGCAACACCTGGAGAACAGGCACACGTTTGCTCAGTTCCTCACCCAGATGCTGAAGGTCCTTCTCTCTGTAGAGGCGAGTGACCCTCTCCAGCAGCTCCCACTTCTCACAGCAGCCTTTGTAGTTGACGAAGTTGCGGGCCAGGATCTCCTTCAGCTGCCGCACGGAGAGCGCGTTGATGTCCCCGACGCTCGTCAGGTCCGACAGGGACGCCTTCCTGCCCAGCACCAGGTTATCCTCAGAGTCACTAGACTGGGAGGGAGCAAACAGGGAGTCATTCCTGCCCTCAGCACCTCAACTACAGTTCCAATCAACTTCCAGCATGTGCATTAGCAGGGATGCAGGTTTGGATGGACAGCTAAGTGGCTACTCTGAATTCATCGATCAGAAACCTAAACTAAATAATTTCTGTTATGGTGTCCAAGTGACACCTGCTCTTTCTCTATGTAGAGGACAAGATGGTGCCACAGAAGGGGCTGATTTGGTTTGGTCAGTCTCAGTTATTGTTCATCTCTGGTAGCAAATCCAGCCTAGGAAGCCTGGTATTCCCTGCCATCCAATTCCAGGACACACAAACCTCTATCTCGTCCTCTGCTGCTGCTTCTTCTGCTGCATTCTCAGCTGCTGGTCCACAGGCTGGGCTCGGAGGCACATGGCCATTGGCCTGGAAGAGGAAATAAAGCTTTCAGCAGCTGTGGGTTTCTGGAAGGAAATCAACTCCAGGGCAGTGCCACTGCCATCCCTGATCTCTGGAAGAAGGGCAGGACAAGGCACAAGCCAGGCACACTCACAGGGAGATGTCCCTGTGCAGCCATCACACAAAGTCACACTTGCTGAAGCTGAACCTTTCAGGCCCCAGTACAGAGCTCCAGGCTGGATCAGGAGGAGACCAAGTGTATACACCAAATTTGTATGTGTAAATATAAAGGGTCACACTGTGGTGTGGTATCAGCTCTCAGTGCAAGGCTCTGCAGAACCCTCCTCTGACACAGCTCAAGGTTCACAGCAAGCAGACAAACACCTCCTCAGGCAGGCTCTGGGGTGGGCAAACAGGAGACACCGAGAGGGAGCAGCAGAGCTGGAGAAGAAAAGCTGGGCTTTGAACACTCAGTTAAACAAGCAGTGTAATTTCAGCTGAATCACCCCCAGCAGCCACTGTTCCCTCTGGTTTCCTACTGACAAAGAGACTGTAACGTTACCATCCCACTTATCCAAGTGAGGACTTGTTAATATTTACAGAGCACAGGAATAACAATCAGGATCAAAGAGCCTGAACTGCAGCAGGATGTCATGCAAGTCGAGACAAGAAGCTGAAATGTATCACGAGGGAAGACAGCAGAGCTGGTAAAAACTGGGATGGCAATATCCAGAAAAGCAGGGAATGAAAAAATGAAAATGCCTTTTAATGATTTGTAAAAAACATTCTCCCAGGAGAACTCTTCCTTTGAACTGGATATATTTGCTGAGGAAGCAGAAGGTACACACATTTTCACAGCTCTGGCCCACAGGGAACTGAATACACCCATTAACTCTGTAATAGCACAAGGAGCAGATGTCAAACACTGAGTAAACTTCCCTTAGCAGAGAGCAGAAAGACAAACAAAGCAAGGTCAATAAAAAATAATTAAGCTCAAATGCCCCTGCCAAGGTTCATCAGAACTGCAGGTTCATCATAAACCAAGACTTGGCAACAGACTCAGGGTTTGTCTTCTATTGATCACTAAAAACCTCACTACCCCATCACCTCTGATCAGCTCCAGCTCCAAAACTCCTTCAGACTGTGCTTGTTATGTGGCACAGGAATCAAAGAACAGTATCAAATGATTAATTACACCTATAAATATGTACCAGAAGTCATCAAGTACCAAAGGAAGCAGTCACAGGAGCATTTTGTGGCAATGCAAGTGTGGAGAACTTGCATTGCAGAGCACCAGAGAAAACACATCCCATAGCAGTACTGATGTTCTGAGAGTGAGTGCTTGACATATTCAGCACTGCCCACCAAATTCAATTCCATAATGAACAGCACTAATCAAAGTTAGTTACAGCAAGTCACAGCTTTACACGGCAAAACCACATGTAACATCTTAGTAGTTAATCCAAAAATAGAGAGTTTGCAAAGGATGGGTCTGGCCATCACAGACTGTACCTGTTGGTGTTCCTGAGCTTCTGAAGTTGAGATGGGATCTGCAGACACTGAGGACTCATCATGTGAGGTAGGAGAGGCCAGGTTGGCTGGGGGGTGACTCACAAAGTCTTGCTGTCCGTGGGCACTGCTATTAAATGTGTTTGTTCTTATCTGATCTTCCTGGGTAATTGCAGGCTGCTGGCCAAGGATCAGGAACACCAGGTCCTCCTTTTCCCGACAGAACTCAGTGGAGATCTCGTGGAGGGCCAGGTAATCCCGCAGATCCTTCACCTTCATCTTGATGAGCTCCTCGCGCTGGAAAGCCGTGGCTCGGAAGCGCTGGCAGAGGTGGCACAGCAGGGGCCCCCCCCTCGGGCTGGCTGGAGCACGAGGTGCAGAAGTTCTTCTTGCAGTCCACGCAGATGTGCTGGGGAAGAGATGGGAGGAATGAGAGCCAGCCCGTGCCCTGTGCCAGCAGCACATGGAGGCTGCAGGCAGCACCTCCCAGCCTGCCAAAGGCAGAGGCAGCTGCTCCAAAGCACAACCAAACCCTTCCAATCCATGGAAAAGTGCCCAGCAGTTCCTCTGTTCCTAGAGGAGGAAAGGGATCGATCCCTGAGCAGAACTGGGTTTCTCACAGTTCCTAGAGGAGCCCCATTCCCACTCCATTTACCCAGAGTGAAATGTGATATCCTTACAAGATCCCCTCACGACAGGAATTTTCTGCACCTGCTCAAGCAGTTTAAGCCAGAGGAAATCAGGAGATTGAGGCAGCAGATTTGCAAGTGAATTCCAATCAGTTGTGCACATTGTTCTGTGCATGAAGAAGTTCCAGCATTGGAGGGAACTACTTAAAAACATTTCCCTTTCATAAATACCTGCTATGAATGACCTTCCTCCCCACTTTTTTCCCTCCAATTTGCTGCAATCACAGAATGAATCTTTGTTTCACCGTAAGATGGACAGGGAACAGCAAGATCTGACAGACATCAAAGAATCTGACATTTATTTATACAAAAACAGCTTATTTTGAAAACAATACACACACTTTATACCAGTTAAGGCTAGACAGAGAGTGTTGGAAGTTTTGGAAATATGCCCTAGACATTTAAAAACTTTACAGATTGAATTCTGATGTTAAATGTTTATATTTGATACTATTCTGATCTTGTCAGGGCTGATCCGAACTCAGGGCTTGATTTTCAGAAGTTCCAAGCACTCACAGTCCATGTTGACTTCTGCAGAAACTTGACTGCTCAACCCTTTGGAAAGGCAAATTCTACATTTTCCCATAGGAATAACAGCAGAACAGACATTACATGCTGTTAAAAAGTCCTGAGGGAAGAAAGAAGTGGTTTCAGTGCTGGTTAAAAATGCTAATTCAGTCTCAGAGAAGCCAAGCACCTCTGTGAAATCCTGACATCCTGATCCTTCAGAGCTGTGCAAGGAAAAACACACAGGTGGAGTTGGAGAAGAAATAAATACAAACTCAAACCAACTGGTTTATGAACAGCCCTAGTGATTGAAGAACATCTCTAACTTCCCAGCTGAAAGAAAGCAGATGTTTTCAGGGTATAAACACCCTACTTGCTCACAAAAGCTCTTTCTGCTCCCCTTTTCAGCCTGGAACTCCCCCTGCTCCCCACTTAACACCTTCAGGCCTCTCATTTAGAGCTTGTACTACACTCACAGGCTCTGGAAATAATCCAAATTTCCTGCTCAAGCATTTTAAGACATGAAAATTTCTTTCTTGAAACCTCATTTCAAAATTGCTGTTTGGGGGCCCGCCAACAAAAAGTGACTTTCACCAATCACAAAGCAAGGCAGGAAGGGCAATTTCCACAGAACATCCAGTTTTGAGGAGTTTTCCTTAACTTTATCACCATAAAAACCATTAACATGTAATTGACTTTTTGTGACCCTGTGATTGCAGGACCAATCCTGTTCCTCAGGAAACTTTCAGGGCAGAGACAGGAACTGATGGCTGTGTGTGCCTAGAGCAGGGGGACAAAACAAATCCCCAAAGGCAGACAAGTGGAAAATCACCCTGTTGGTAACACTTGCCCTCTGAATCCCCCATCTCGGATATGGGAGCAATCAGAATTGAGATTAAAAATCCCCAGCAACAAAATCTGCACAGAGCAACCCAAAACCCCAACTTTTCTCTGACATGGGAAAGCCTCCCCATGCCCTGCAGATTGCCTGACTGGCTCCAAAGGGAGCCCCTGCACTGCCAAGGTCCTTCCAGCAGCCAGAAATCCCCTACTTGAGCACTCCCATCTTGAGGTATCACAAAGCAAACAGCACCAGCTCTAATAATCAGGCTGTTCTATCAAACACGTTCTTGCAATTAACACTAATCCTGCCTCAGTTATCAAAGGATGCATTTGGGAAGTGAAAATAAACCCAGGCACGTCTCTGACTTAGCAGCTCAGCACTAGGATTTATCTTCAGAGAAAAAAAGCCCTCCCAGCCTGTAACTGAGCAGCAAGTGTTTAAACATGGACATTTTGGCCACACCTCAGCATCAAACAGCTTTTTATACTTCACTGAACTCTTTCTGAAAGGGCAGTGATTCAAGGCATGGTCTCTTCAGAAGGATTAGTTTTAAATGCTGTTCTACATTAAAACTTGTTCCTAAAAGGTCAGGCCACATCTGACTCTGCTCACTGACAGCACAGTCAGGATGGCCACACAGCCCTGAAATGCTTTACGTGGTTTTTGTTTGTTTGTTGCGTTTGGGTTTTTTTAAAGCAATCTAAGGTTATCCTTATGGTCAGCAGTGCAGAGGGAATTAATTTTTATCCACTGTATTTCAGAATAAATATTAACTGGACCCAGGAGTTCAAAGGTGCTGCCTCTCCCAGGAGAGAATGCAGTTTTCCATGCTCTCCTTGCAGCACAGTGAGATCTCACACACTTCTCCCTGCATAGCAACAGCACAGAGGAATTACCAGGGCTCACAAACACAGCAGCGTGTTCTCAGTGATGCTCTCACCCCCTCACTGACCTGCCAGAGCCCTGGCAGCCCCTCCAGCTTTCCCACCTGCAGCACTGGGCTCCATCACTCCCAGAGATCACTGCCCTGGAGCTGGGGCTGCAGGGAGGTGGGAGGAGGTTTGGGAGCCCCTCTGGAATACACAGCATAAACCTCAGACTCAATTTCCCTGACAGCCTGGAGTGGGAGCAGCTGGACACCAGCACAGGTACAGCCACCAGCTCCCACAGGACAGGGGGAGGCTGCTGAGGGCAGCAATGTTTTCAACAGCTTTAGCAGATCCTCTACAATTTGTGCACCAGAGCTTTCCCTCTCCCCAGTCAGAGCTCACCTGGAGGCACTGGTGGCTCTGTACAAGACACTGTTCTAAGGGCAGCTCATACAGAACAGGTATTTAGGAGATTCTGGGGAAATCAGGGCTGTGGTTCTGCTGCTGAGCTCACAACTGCCTGGAATGGTTTCATTTCAGAATTACTCCATCCACTATTTGCAATCATGCACAACAGCAATTGCTGGGTCCAGGGTAACTCCCCACAAGTATTTGTGAGGACATGAGGCTTAATGAGGACAATGTCACAGACAACATTACAGAGCCTGAGCAGGGACAGCCCCAGTGCACCTGACCCAGCACCAGGAGTCTCAGCAAACTCACACACCCCAAAATAAATCACCAGAGTTTGAATTTCTCAGTGCAAAATGCATCAACATCCTCGTTGTCCTGGGAGCAGAAAGCAGCAGGACTGCCAAGACTCACCATCCCTCAGATGTGTGTTCTCATGCATGAATAAAAAAGTGCAAGCAAAACCAATTTATGAACTTTCCCATATAACCTAAAACGGCTGTGGCCAGAATTCACCATTATTTTTAAATTCTCACATACTTAAGCTCAGTAACTAGAGATCAGACACTTCTTAAGCTACACAGTGTGGACACAACAATTTTCCTCACTGGAACATTTTCAAGCACCATTAAAGGACCCACCATGTCCAAATAATGCCCCAGGCAGGGTTTGCTGTCGATTTAAAAGTCTTGTGGCAGCAATTATTTTGGCATTTATATACCCACAAATCAAGTTTACAAGTAAGATAAAATAGATTTGCGTTTGGTCTGGGGCTGTTTTTGCTCAGCACCTCAAAAAACTTCACTGGCTTTTAGAGCAAAAAGCCTGGAGAACAGGCAGGCAGATACTCCTTTACTGACAGCACAAACATTATTAAACTTCTTGCCACATTATTTATTTTTAAAGGACATTAGTGTTTTAAAACAAGAAATTTAATAACTATGTTGAACAAAATGCTGCTTTAAGTGATTATCAGCTGTTTGGCTTTCTAAGTCTGCTGAAGGACTTCCAGTCCCATTAGTGATGCCTGTTAATTGTGACAGAATGACAGATCCAGAACCTGAGCTGTCTCTGTCTATATGGAATGTCCCCAAATCCAAGGGTATGTGTGGGGGAAGATGAAATAGGAAAGCCTTATAGATATGATTGCCTTGCAAAAGATGCTGGAAATATGGAAAGTAGAATCGATATTGAAATGAAGACAAGGTTTGAGTTGAAGAGTAACTAAGAAACAATGGCAGAGCTGGCTGAAGGGAATCCTCCTTCTGGATAGAACAATGCCCTCTGCCCAGGCAGGGCCAAAGGGCAGAGCAAACCCTGCCTGCCTGGCAGAGATTCCCAAAAGCAGTTTTTTAAGGTTTAAAATATAACCCCGTATGGTAATGTGATGATTCTTATAGGTTGCATGCAAATGTTGTAGAGTTTGTAGCTTGTCTCAGATTGGTTAAAGAGAATTAGAATATTCAGCAGAGAAGATGATTTATTGTATTGTAAATGGCAAATCGGCCCGTTTTTTACTCTCTCTCTTTGCCTCTTTCTCTCTCTCTCTCTGGCCTGCTCTGAGCTGTGTCTTGCAGCCCAGCAGCCTCTCACACCCACGCTCTGTCACAATAAACTCCCATGCTCTAAACCCATCTTTAGAGATCTCTCGTTTCTATTTTACCCTCATAACCAAATCCCACAGAGTTCAATCCTACAGATGTGTGTATAAAACGTGTGTCTATAGCTAAATGAGACTCACCTTGCTGGAGGAGCTGTCGAAGTGCACCCCACAGGCCTTGCAGCTCTGCTCAGAGGCCGTGGGAGAGGGGAAGGAGCTGTAGCCAGGGTTGGAGTAGGCCTGGGCTCGGGCTGCTGGCGGCTGCTGCATCTCCTCAGGGGAGCCATCCACACAGAACCAGTTACAGCAGCTCGCCCACATAGTACCTGCAGGGAAAGCAGTGTCACTCGTGCCAGGGACACAGCTGAGGGGACAACACAGCAGGAAATGCAGCTCAGTTGCCCACCCATCGTTCCTTTTCAACAGCAGTTTGTCAGTTTTGCTCCTTCCTCTGACAAGGGCACACAAACCCCACGTGCCCAGGCCAGCTCTGGTGAGAAAGGACAAATAAAGATCAAGAGAACTTTATTACTAAAACTTCATGGAGTTAAGAGTCTGCAGTGAAGATAAGATAAAATTTATGTAGCACTTGGCTATATCAGATTCTGAGTTTGCTGTAACAGGCTGTATCTATTTCATATCAGCTGTAATACTTATCAGGCTGTAATAATGCATCAGGAAAAGAACACAAAACTCAAATTACATGGCACAGAACAGTTAAATAAAATCAGCAGGATCGTAGATGGCTATTCCTCAGCGTTATCCTAAATCCCTCAACAGATTTACAGCTACAAATCCAAGAAAATAAAATAAAAGCCAGGACAGTGGAGCCACTGATTTCACACACTGCAGCTCTCAGCTGAATTTACAGCACTACAAGGCTGAATCATCACACAGCAGGTCAATGTCAGTAATGTAAGAAAAGTCAAATACTGGCTTTGATAACTTGTTTGGGAAAACAACTGCAGCTGAGACACAAAATCAGTTGTTTATTTTTATTTTCAAGTCAAATTTTATATGTATACACAGAGATATACACACACATACTTACCAAAAATCCTAACACAGTCCAGTGCAAACTATTCAGTTCTGAAGTCGTCCAAGACCACTTCTGCTGCAATATCCCAGAAATACACTGCTATAAACTTGCTTTTGGGAGTTGACAAAGAAATCTGAATTCATCTGGGCATTCCGTTTCTGGAGCACACACCATGTGTCATCACTTACGGGTAAACTGAATACAAATTGCCTCCTCTGCATTTCTGCTCTCACATGGGAGTTCCTGAACTGTTTCTTTTATGTCTTGAAAAATCAGCTCCCTCACTGATAGTGTTCAGCAACTGCTTGATTTTATAAACTTCTAGAAATAAAACATCTCTCAGCTGCACAGCCAATTCATTGCTTTTTACTCAGTAAGTATTGCCACTGCGAAACTCCAGATTCCCAAGGGAACGGGGCTGGTATGAATCCTAAAGGTTATTGGGTATAATATGTTCTTTTTATTAAGCTGTGCTAAATCTTTGGGGCTGATGTGCTTGAATTGGGAAGGTTTTGCACTCTGGTGCTGTTCCAGTGTCTGTTGCTTTAGTGGTATCTTTAATCCTTTCAAAACCTGCCTGAATTTGGCTCGTTAGAGGCCTGGACAGATGCCTTTCAAAGCCCACAGTGTGAGCTGAGCCAGGAGCCCTCCCTGCAGGCTCAGCACATTGCAGTGTTTAAGGGAAAATCTACACATTCACACCATGGATTCGTGGTGTGGCTGATGTGCTCATTGCTGCCATGGAAATGACACTTAGGCTGCCAACCAGATCCCAATAAATAGTGTGGATTGCACTTAGGCTGGCAATGAGATCCCAATAAATCCATGGAGGGAAGCATTGCATGAACAGAAATAATCTATCATCCATCTGTATTAGCTTTACCCTGCAATCACACACTTTAGATGGCAGAGATAAAAGAAACAATTACCCTTTTCTCTCTGCACATTCATTTCCAACCTCTCTGTTCCACTCAGAAGTTGACAGAGCCTTTCTGTTGCAAAACCACAGAATTCCTACTTGAAATTACACTCTTTGGAGGTTTAATTTGTTCCTAGGAATCACAAATCTAAACAACATGAAAGCTGCACAGTCCAACAAGCATTCACAGCAGTGGAAAACTGTGTCCAGAGTTCAGCTCCCTTCCTGTTTCAAGGACCCCTGCAAGCTGAAGGCCACCCACGATAACAGAATACACAACTGCTACTGCCTGCCCCCAAAAACTTTGTTTTCCTAAAAAAAGCCAGCCTACTAATTCGCTCTGGAACATTGCAACATGTCAAACATTGGGAAGAAAACACAAGGCAGTGCACAAAGAGGGATAAAATAAGACAGAGCTCAGCATTCAGCTGGGGTTGTAGCTCTGTGATTGCCAGGATTTAAAAGGCCAACAAAAAGCTCAGATGTTGCTTTAGAAGAACATTAATCCTGCTCAACTACAAAAGCATGGAAGGGAAGTGCCCATAAACAAACAACAACCAGGACTGTCCTCTGATCCGTAACATTTTTCCAAAGGTATTTCTATTCTAAGACAACAGCAAGAAATACAGGTAAGATTCAGCAGCTGCTTCAAGAGGGATTTTCCATTGTTCTGGACCAGTTTTAGACCCAAGGAAATGAACAGTGACACTGGGAGAAAACTCACAGTTGCAAGCAGTATGCTACAGTGGAATTCCAGGATGGCAATTTCCTTGATAACTCTACAATTTTTGCTACAGCCAAATCATTCCCTGATTTATCTGTTACCCATTTGGAGGTACGTGGTCAGCACAGTCCAGGAACCTCTCATTTCCCCAGGGATGGTAAAGGTGGAGCAGAGTCTGAGGGTCAGAACCAGACAGCCCTGCCCTGTGCAAACCCTGTCAATCCCCTGCAAAGGAGCTGCTGTTCTGCATCCAAGGTGCTCCACAGCCACACTGAAGTGGGAATTTAATGCCCAGACAAAAAACACCCAGTGGAAAGAGCTACTTCTGTGCTGTGCTCCAGGGCTGGGAAAATATGTACAGCAACTTGACTAATAACAATGTGACTGCTTGGAAAACTTAATGACAGCATGGATTTCAGGAATTCTCGAGGAACATCTTGAATAAAAGATGGGGACATTACTGCTATCAGCATTATCCTTGGACAGGGTGCCTGTAGTGCCTAATGGAGCCACAGAGACAACTGCTGGAGCCACAGAGCAAAGCAGAAGCTCCATGGCAGGCACCCAACAGCCACTGCTGGCAGCCAAAAACCACCTGCCCTAAATCCTAAGTGCCTGTTGTGCTTGGAGCATCTGCCAGGGCAAAGGGAGAGGAGTTTCAGGGTGGAGACACAAGATCAAACAGTCTGTCCCGGACCTGCAAACACATCCACCCACACGGCAATCAGCACCTTGGGAAGGGGCTGTTTCATCTTCTTTCTTCAGCTGCTTTAAGGAAAGCCAGAAGAAATCCAATAAATGGCAGGAGTTGCTTGCCATGGACAAAATGGTGCCAGCATTCCACCATGCTCTGCTGGACTGCTTCTGTTCATTTGATTATTTATTTTTCCATGCCATGCCATGACTTTCTTCACTGGATTTAAACAGGAGAGTGAAATTCATTTCATCACCTGCTTATTAACACATTCTGCACAATGCCACAAATTCTGTATTAATTTAATTTTGAAGGAAATACCAGTCTTCTTCCCATACACAGTTGAAGACAGAATTCATAATGCAGGCCTGGGTTCTTATACTTCCCATCTTCATTAGGAAAAGTGTTTGAACTCAGGCTTTCACTCTGTGTGCACTATCACTGCCATAACCTTGCTAGCTGGACTATCAGGGATCACAGCCTCCACACAGGGTTTATTACACATGCTGTTTGGATTTCATCAAAGGGTAGGCTGTGGCTGCAGAGGGAAACTGTGGTTTATGTTTGAATATAAAACCTGCCTTTATTTTCCTAAGAGTACAAACAACAAGGGACTGGAGCAAGCAAAGGAACATCTCAGAATCAATGAGCTTCCAGCTCTGTATAATGAAGCTCTCGAGGACTGGGTCTGGCTCCTTTCCGTGACTGCTCAGGAATTCAGCAGCTGGAATGCAGTAGCACCAAGGAGACACTTGAATTAAAGGATCAAAAGGAACCGAGCTCCCAGAAGCAGCTGATTTTCCTCCCACACGAGGAGAAACCACAGCAACAAGTCCTTCTGCTCCTGAGAGGCCTCTAACCGCTGGAACAGCAGGGCTGATGACCCTTGGGGCTACTGCAGATGGAGCTGGGTGCCAAAAAGGGAGGGAGATGCAAGAGAGCAGCTTTGCCAGGGCCAGCTCCCCTGCAGTGCTGTTTGCTCATCACTTCCCCAGCTGCCCTTGCACCTCCTCCTTTAGAGTTCTATCCACAATGAGCTGCTTTTCCATCAGCTCCCCGAACCAGCCAGCTCCTCTCTGCCCCTCATCCATGGAGAGACCCCCCCCTTGCTGCTTCAGAACTTCTCACTGCCTTCAGAACCTGCTGTGAGCAGTCACAGATGCTCTGCAACAACACAGGTCCAGCCCGGCATCCCCTGTGTGTCCTCCACCACAGCAAAGCCCCACTCACTGGAAGACACAACTTTCAACACAACACATCAACCCTGGGACGATGCTGTTCACAAAATCATCAGTTCCTGCCACTTCTCATAGCTTCAAGATCAAGGAAATTGTTCAGGCCAGAAAAAGGCAGTGTAGCCTTAAAATACTCATGTATCGATAGCTCACTTTTAAAATTACTATTTTGTTATTAATCCATTCTGTAGCCCCTTCAAAATGAGTAAGATCTCACTTTGACGAATGCTGTTGAAATGGTTGAAGTATCTAATGAGTTAACCACCTTGGTGCCCCATTAACAGTGTTGCACAATTGCTCATTGTTACAATTTACTACTTTTTTTTTTAATTTTCAACAAACCTGCACTGATAAGAAATGCCTTGCTAAAATTAGTTTCACTAATGACATACCACTTACAAACTGAATTCCCAGTCAGGTCAAAAAATAGTATTTACTTGATAACAGAGCTATAGAACAATCTGCCCAAATGGCACTTATGCACAAAGTATTATTTTTATCAGCCTTTGTCCCAGGCACAGACCTGAATTTCGATAAATGGGAGCAGCCTTATGTTGGGACAGCTGGAAAAGTCAGCAAATGAGCCACTTACAGAAGGACAAGGGACAGAAGGAGGTTGCCAGTCTGAGCATGGCATTTGCAGATGTGGTGTCTCAACCAGTACAGAGCAGGAGAAAAGGAAGAGATGGGACACAAATCTGTCACAAGGAATGTAGATCTAATTTGCTGTATAAAATAACTGAATTGAGACTGTTAGATTTTATGTAGGGATAGGAAAAAATACATTTATGAGTAAAGGTACTCATTTACCTGTGCCCAAGGTGACAGAGTGCACACCCTGAAAAAATAAGTAAATAAATACCAGCACTGGATCACAGCTAGAAACAGGAGTGTTCAGGCGTGAGAGACACAAGAAATTGTGTTATGGAGGGAGGAGACATTTTTCCACTTCCAAAAGTCTGGAGACATTTCCCATCTCTAATCATCTAAGTATGCAACAGCAAGAATCCTTACAAAGACAAATATTTAATTGCTCACCAGTCTGATCAGAACTTTGATGTCAGTTAGAAACTCTCCAGGTGAGATCCTGGTCAGCTGCAAAGGGAGCTCGCTCAGGTCAGTCCGCACTGAGCAGTCAGAACAGGGTGTCCAGGATTTCTGTGTCCCCTTGGTTGGGATCTGTGCATCCAGGAGTGCCTGTGCTGCTGGGGAATCAGGGGATGCCCTTGAACAGCACCCACATCCTCATGTCCAGAGGGTGTCCAGGGCAGGCTGGCACTGGCACCCCATTCCCAACTGGCTACACCTTCCCCGTGGGACGCGCGCAGTCCCTGGCTGGAAGCGCAGCCTGCGCCCTCCAGCAATGATCCATCTTCAGCCCCTCTTCAGCACAGCTGCACCTGTGCTTCTCCACCCTGGAGATGCCTCCAAAGCCTCAGCGTGTGGGCTGAGGAGCCTCAGCAGATCCCAGCAAGGCAGGCAGGAGCAGATCCCGGAGCGTGGCACACAGCTGGATCCGGCAGCGCTGCTGCTGCGAGCGTGCGAGCCCAAAGGAAGGGGAGCTGGCCACACACCAGCATTTTAATGAAGGAAGTGACATCCATTCAGCACGGAGCAGAGAGTAAACAGGGCAGCCCGCTGGGGCAGGGTGCAAGGCAGAGCAGGAAAAAGCTGGAATGGGGCCACGGGCGCTCAGCACAGCCCCACACAGCACAGCCCCACACAGCTCTGCTGAAACGCCAGCGCCTTCAACCGCTGCTGAGCCAGAGAAACACCCAAAGTCACTTCCCACCTGCGTGGTACAGAGGAAACCATGGTGCACACAAAGCCCCTTTTATGCTGCTACAACCTGGTTTACATTGGGCAGACCATTTGCCAGGTAAGCCCTTGGAAAACTGGCACAGTTGAGAGGAAAATTACAGGTTCTTATATCCATGACAAAAATCCAGCAGGTATTCTAAAGCATTTTGCAGCTTATCAGCATGCTCTGAGTGATCTGCAGGCTTACTCCCAGCAACACTCGATGCTGTTTGGAGGTTTACAGACACATCTCCACCTGAAATCCCACCAGCACTGTTAAAAGCACAAAGGAGCTCAGCTTCAAACACCAGTTTGAAACCAGAGAGCTGCAATTCCCATTTGAAAATGGTGCTGTGGGATTTATAGAGCATTGCCCAGAAAGCTAATTCCAAACCAGACACCTTCACACCTGACTCCCAGCTTTGCACCTGGAACTGCAAACTCAAGGCCTGCCCACTTTCCCTCTCCTCTGTAGCACAAGTAACACCAGATTTGCCCCATTCTAACATTAGAAGCTTGGAAATCCTGTTTTGTAAAGAACTGGATACCTAGAGTGAGTATTATTTTAATATAAACTGTTTATTTTAACCCAAAGTTGTGTTTTATATATTGCAAAATATTTAGATAAAAAGCTCTTCATGCTATTAACTTCAGTTAGGTCTGGAGACATCTGCCAAGATGGAAAGTCAACTGCTTTTCCCTTTGCAAGTCAGCAACATCCTTCCATCAAGTTAACACAAAACAAAAAATCATTAGTGAAATCATGTGGCTTTAGAAAATTCTTTTTCTTACCCAGTCTATCTCAATTCCTTAGTCCCACAGCTGTCCCCAAGGGACGTGCTGTGACCTCAGACTTATCTCCCTTCCACTCTCCTGTTGTGCTGGAAAACAATTCAAGAAGCTGCTGTGCTCTTTCACACTGGTTTGATATTCATCAACAAGTCTGAATTAAGCCAGGTGTAATTATAGCATGGACCAAGTCAGGAAGAGAAGAAAGGGCACTCTGGAGAAGTGAGATTCCAGAGTACTGTTTGTTACCAGCATCCTTCACAGATGGATGTGCCTCCATCCTTAGTCTCACACCCAAAAGTGTCACTGGAAGTGGAAGCTCTCCATCAAAACTTCAGCAAGCAGCACTCCAGGAATCCTTGACTATCTCCTCCCAACTCAAGCAGTCCTTTTCATTATGGAGAAAAAGGTCCAAGCTGGTTTTTTTCTCTCTGTTCATTCCTATCCTCACAGGTTTTCTTGGATGTAGCTGCAGTGGGACACTATTAAAACTGTAATTGCAATAGGTAGCAATAAATTCCCAATGAAAACCTGAACATTTCAATAACTGTGCAGCTTCTCTACCCAGCCCTGCTTCAGGAAGGGTCCATCCTATCCAGATCTCATCTCCCAACCCACCTCGACCACCCTTCCATGACAGCCATGTGGCAACAGCTGGGGGAGGATTCTGGATCTGTGTCCCCCTGGAAGCCAGAAAGAGGCTCCAAAGGCACAGCAGGAGCTTTTCAGGGAGTCCTCCTCCTCTCCACACTACAAATACCTCCCTCTCTCAGCAAATTTTACAATTCCCAGAATAGAACCTTGCTGAAAATAAGTTTCTGCTGTGTTACAAAACACTGCTGTGGCCTGAGTGACTTCAGTGTTTGGGTATTGCAAACAAACAGGAGCAGATCCACAGTTTAACCAGGGAACAGCTTGCAATCCCCTCTGCTGGAAGGTGATTTCACCATGGAAGAAGGTTTAGTCACCACAGTCAGGTGGTTTAGTGATACCCTTCTCCTAAATGAGAGGATTCAAGGAACTGGAGAAAAAAGGGGAGGAGAAAGGATATAAGTTTGAATTTTCATCACATCTCCAGTTCCCTTCTTCAGGTAAAAAGAGATCCATCCATTTCCATTGAAATCCTTGCCCTACTATGGTGACAACTACACATCTTGTTTCATTCTGACAACTGGATAAATTACATTTTCATCAACAGATCAGCTTTGGAATGAAACAAAAGCAGATGGGGTAGTTGAAGGGAGGAGAGGTTCATTATCCCAGATACAGCTCCTCAAACTGGGGGGGTTGGACAGGATCAGCCAGAATTCCATTACGTTTCCCTGAAATTGGGATTGCAGCTGTCCCTAAAGCTCCATAGACTCTGGGCTACCACGGTGTCTCAAGCACCCAGAATTGAGAGTGTTTGCTGATAAATTCCAACACCAGTTGGGTATCCTGGAAATTACTTGTCATGGGTTTATTTTTAACCAGTAAACTTCATAATTTCACCCCTCCAAAATCAAAATACAGCCTCAAAATTCCTCGCATGCCAAATCTACTCTCTTCCCCACCTTATTCCAGAAGCTGATGGTAGAAAAATCAACCTAAACCCCATGGAATTTAGACCAGTGGAAGAAACTACGTGCAGTAGGACTGGAGGCACCACAGCTCTGTGCAGACTGGCAGGCAACTTCTAACCTATTTAACTGGAGCCTGAAAAAAGATAATTTTTATGTGACTGGACTGAAACAGTTCTGGATGTATATAACTGAGGCACATCGTAACAAGTACAAACACTGCAGACTCATTTCATAGCTATGCCTATTCCAAATTATCTGAATTCAAATCCAAACTAGGTGCTGAAACAGAATGAAATGCAGCTGCACATCTTCTTCAGCACAGACGTCACATCCGACACGGTGTGGGAAGCTCTGCCCTCCCAGGCTGCAGGAATATTTAGGAATTAGTCAGCAGTTAAAAAAAGGTCCAGGATGTTGAATACAAACCTGAGGGCTGGTTTTGTTCCTGAGATAGTAAGAGATAACATGATAAAAAAGTGGGTTTATTTATGGTTTAGTCACCTTATCTGTAGAAAAGGGAAAATACCCCGCTCTCATCTGAAGGAAGTTAATACAGATGGAACTTTGAGAGGGACTTTGAAGTTGTACTCTTTAACTCCATTAATGTTTTTGTGCCGATCTCCACTTAGCACGGAAGCATTTGATATTCAGAACTGCTTACATGCAGCCCTGGAGAAGGGCTCGAAACTGAGGGAAAGTTCAAGCCTTGGCATCCAGTCTGTGCCAGCAGGATGAGCATGAACTCTCTACAGCATTCTTGGGACAGATGTTGTGGGAAAGTCCATTTCCAACCTCCTTCAGGGTTTGTTTCTAGAGCTGGAAGGTTCTGCATTGGTTCCTTCCCCACCATCCTTGTCTGACTGCTGTGCCTCTCTCCCTCCAGCAGAACATCAAGGACTGAGAAATCCAAAACAAAGCAGCCTAAAAAATGGACTTTATTCAAACAGAAACATGAACAAACCCAACAGCCATCTGGTCCCAGGGTTTTGGTTGCTGAGTTGAGGGGCCACATCCTGAGGAGATTCTGCAAGAGCTCACAGACCATTCAAGTAAACATTTGTCTCTGGGAACTAAAGCCACAATCTGAAAAAAGGTAATTTTCTCCTTTATTGCCACATCTCTATACAGATATTATGGCAGAACATTCAGGTTCTTTGTCAAGCCTTTTAATCCCCTGTGTGAGGCACCAAGAGAGGCAGGATGGGCAGAGCTCACCTAAACCTGCCCAATTCCTGGGATCAAACAAAGTGCTGAATGTGGAATCCCAGTGGGATCCAGCCCAGAGAAGGGATTTTTACCAAAGACTGAGAGGACAGGAGGGAAGGGAAGCTTCAGCAGGGACCTGCATCTCCTGGGCTCCCCACCTTTGCACAGAGGGGATATTTCCCATATATGGCCCAAGGCAGCAGGGTCACATTGCAGTGCAGGCCTTTGGCAAGCCCAGACATTCAGACACCATGAGTCAGTGCTCCAGGAATCACTGGGGTTTACAAACCAATAAATCTCCTGCATTTTGGTTGGTTTTATTTAATTCACCTTCTATTGGGTTTTTTCCTCAACCTTTGCAGTACACAGGCACCATCACATTTTCATTTTGCTTCTCTCTAACTGGCAGGAGCATTTCTTTCCATTCTGGGGGATTTTTGTTTTGTAAAAAGACAGACAAGATTTTCACATTAGACTAAATCCTAGTGTTGGGGCATGAAGAATAAAACCAGACCAACTATGATGAAAGTTGGGAAGAGATACTACGCTGTCCTGAATTTCACAGAGCCATCTAAAAACAAGGAATACTTATTTTTTAAATAAAATCCCCAACTATGTTCACTTCTGTCCTCAGCTCCCAAACAAACAATTTGTCTGGCATTTCAGCACAAGCAGACACAACTGCTGCCAGTAAGAGGCTCCCTATGACACAATCTTTTCCACCACTGACCTGATAACATCCACATGACCTTTCTTCTCTTTTGAACTCTACTTTTCTCAGTTCAATAGTTCAGCAGAAACTGCCTCACTTTTTGATTACAGAAACAAAATCAGATACCAGGTATTCCTATTTTTTTTAAAAAAATTGAAATCTGAATTTTAGAAAATATCACTGGGGGATTATTTTCAGATTAGCAATAAACAAGGTGGAACAATTCAGGGTAAGGATTTTTAGTTTCAGTTTCCAGCTCTGTGAGTTGGGGCCACTTCAGTTCTCTGTGCTTGAGTTTTCCATAAGCAAAATACAGATAATGCCCCATCAGGGAATGGAATCAATATTTCATTTCTTTAAAGCAGTACTGTATTCATAATGGAATTAAATACTTTCAGAGAACTGCAGAGCTCTTAGAAGTGAGGCACTTAAAGGAAGAAATGCTGTGAGTGAACAACCTCCTTGCAATCCTGCACAGCATCCTAACAATTTTACAACACAGAATATAAAAAAACAGGACAAAACAAGGAGATTTTGAGGCCAAATTCATGTTTGATTCAAGTGCAGAAACAATGCAAGTCCAGTTGATTTTTTTGGTGGGTTTTGTTTTTTGTTTGTTTGAACTCGTTCCCAGTTCACAATGAAAATTATGGTCTATATTCAGAATAAAATACTGCTCAGGGGCATTTCAACTTAAAAATAAAAGTATTACTGACAAATGTGGCCTTGTAAAGCAAAAAAAAAAAAAACCAAATCAAAACACCACTATAAAACCAACCAAATAAATAAAAAAGACTGACATTCTTGGGACTTGAGACAAGATAAGGTGTGAAGGAGGCAGCATGCTGTCAGACTGCTGGCTGGGAAAACATCAAGGATTTCAGATTCCAATTCTTTTGTACATGTAAAAAAACCTTAGAAGTTTAGAAGGTTTGGTCAATACACTTAGACTGTTTCCTCCATAATCAAGGATTAAGGCTGATCAGTCAAGCACACAGTGGACAGTAATAGTTTGTGTTCTTTTCTTCACATTTCCTTTTATTAGGGAAATTTTTAGGAAAGCCTACCATGTATTAGATTTAATGTCAAGCTTGCATCTCTTACTCCTGCCAGAGCAATGAAAGCTTTAGCTCATGCTATTAAGAGCCACATCCAGAAATAAAAAAGCAAGCTCAGGCCTCCAGAACAATGTCCAACCAAGTGAGTTTGGCTTTGGGCAGCACAGCACTGAGGGAGACAGGCCTCATTCCAAGAACGATCATCTTACTTCCCTCAGACAAAGTAAAGCCTTTCATGACCCAGCCTGGGCTCTGGCCTACATTCTGCTGGATGAAAAGGCTTCATTATATGCAGTTGAACACATTGTTTGAAAACCTGATATAAGCGGCCTTTACCACAGCAAGAGCTGAACAAACTGGAATCAGGCAAGGTTAAGGGTTCCAAGGGACCAAAATGACAAAACTGAGTTAAATGTGTTGTCTGTTCTCTCTAAAACACACACAGTTTAAAGCCTGAAATAGGTTTTCACCCATGGCAGAGTTCAGAGATGGTATCAGGGTGATCAGATAAGGTTATTTGCAGATTTAAGGTGTCTCTGAAGGCAGATAAAAAGAAATGCTGGGAGTGCTTTGCTCCTTATTTTGCCATACACAAGCAGTCATTTACAGGTGCTTTGAATTCCAGCTGCACTCTCCCTGCACACCTTGTGTACATTCCAAGTTGCTCCTGAAGCCCAGCAGCAAGCTGAAAACATATTTCAATTCTTTCCAGGAATTCCTTCTCTCAGAATGACATTCCTGACTTAGGTATTTCCATTGCAAAAATCTGTGATCTGCATTCAGGTCAGAGGAGCAAGTAACAAACAGCATAAATAACAGCAGGAATAGAAAAGTAGTTTGCCAAAAGGAACACTGATGGTTTGGGCTTTATTTTATTAAATTCAAGCTTCAACTCCCTCTCGTTTCTCTCTGCATAAGAGACAAAATCTTGTTCCTCCTACACCAGAGCCCTCAGCACAAGAAGATGCACAGTGACAGACGAGGTCTGACTGAGCTGACAAGGATTTCCATGATCCCCTGCACAACAGATCAGCCTTTCCATCTGACAAACATAAGGCATGGATTATGCAATATCAGCCTCTGTCTGACTGGCCCGAACCTGGGCCCTGAGCTCTGAGAGCATGAAATAGCACCTACATAAAAACCAGCTTTAATTTCTACTTTTTGGATTATACAGTCAGAGGGGACTTGGAAATCTACACTTTCCTTGGAATCTGAAAAATAAACTGTTTCCAAACTCTCCTGCAATGCTTGTGCAAGGGCCTCAGGACAGGCAGGGATCTGGGCAGCTGTGCCACCAGCCACAGAAGCTGCATTTTAGAACTCGCCCTTCTCTGGAACAATTGGAACTTTCTCCAGGCTGGAGTCTGCACACAGAGCTCAGTGTTTCCCTGCTAGCACACAACAGCTCCATTATTGTTTAACTACCAAAAACCAGCTCCAACAATCTATCAAGCTTGACATTCTATCCGTCTCTGCTGCTAGCCCAGACTGCTGGGCATATATATAGGAAGAGGTTCATGGATTCAGTAAGAAAAGTTATTTTGTTAATCTAAACAGAGATTTCCCTTCTTTTAACCATTAGTTTGCCGTTTTAAAAACTGCTCAGGAACCCAGAAGGCCTGTTTACCCTCCAGATTATCAAATTCAAGTGTCTATAAAGGAATTTATTCCAGCAGATGAATAAAAGCTCCTTTTTAAGAATCATATAAAACAAATTCAGTCCCACAGAGAAGGAACTGCTCAGTGCCTCAGAGCTGCAGCACCAGTTGTGCTTCCAGCCTGGCCACGATTATTTTAACACCAAACTACAGCAGAGCATGAAGCTGCTGCTTATCCCCCTCCTGTCCAGGAACAGCACTGCTGGGCAGTTTTCCAAGCCCTCACAGCCCAGGCAAAGTCCAGGGAAGCACCAGCACTTCCATGGAAGCAAAGTTACCACTGCATGATGCAAGCTCACTGAGAGTGACCTCAAACACAGGAATTACTGAGCTCAGTGACGCCAGCACACAGAGGCTCTGGGTGAAGGACACCTGGCAGCCACCACTGGTCCTTTATCTCTGAGCAAGGCATTCTGACGTCAACAAAAACTGGCATCACATCAGTTTCACCCTGAAATTCTGTGGGATGCAGTCCTTGACCCATTCGGGGAAAAGCCAAACCAGTGGTGTGGATTCAGTGATGCCACTTGTGACACTGCAATTTGAAATTATCCATGTGCATATATAGAATGCATAATGCCCAAAGGAACCATCCTTCTGCAGCAGAGGTTACCACGCAACAAGCTGCTCCCCAAAGAGTATTTTAAATTTAAATTACATTTAATGAGTTTCAAATCTCACTTAACATCAGTCTAAACTAAAAGATTCAAAGCATATGCTTCTTAAGTATATCCTTATAAGCACAACCTTCTGAATATAAATAAAAAGGTGGCAGCATTAAAAAAAAGCTGATGTTTAGTGAATGTTTTAGTCTCCACTGAAATAAAATGTGGAAATTCCTATTCTGAGACTATTTGGCAGAGGAGCCAGAGGACATTAGAGAATGAAGCCTGATTAATATTTTTGAGTAAACTGAAAACCTCAAGAGCAATTAATGTGAAGAAGTTGTAGATTTTACAGGCACTGAGAAGAATTAACAGCATCTCAGAACAACAATTCTTTCTAAAGAAAGTCCCTTATGGGAGCATAAATTTAACAAACCAGAAAGGCCTTTCAGAAGTTAGAATCAGCCACCTCAGTTCTGAGGAAACCAGTTGAGAAAGCAGGAAAAACCTAAAACAAAATCTGAATTCTTCATCTCACAGTCATGGGTTCCTTAAAGAGGAGAGTAATTTTTCAACCTTGCAACGTTGTTGGAAGACTAAATAATCAACTTTAGAGGCACCTACCAGCAGAGGGTTAGAAACCTTTGCATGCAGGTGAGTCCTGGTCCTGACATCAGCCCAGCAGTGACAGGATTGTCCCCACCTGTGAAACAGAGATTCCACTTGTTCACCCCTGCAAAGCATTCCCTGCTCAGGGAAGCTCACACTCCCAGTCCCTGGCTTTTGTAAGAAACAGAGATTCCACTTACTCACCCCTGCAAAGCATTCCCTGCTCAGGGAAGCTCACACTCCCAGTCCCTGGCTTTTGTAAGAAACAGAGATTCCACTTACTCACTCCTGCAAAGCATTCCCTGCTCAGAGAAGCTCACACTCCCAGTCCCTGGCTTTTGTAAGGATGGTCCCTGGGAAGGGGAGGAAAACAGGATGGATGGGAAACCACTGAGAGGGACTGTCAGGGGTAATGACTGGAATTACTCTAGGGAGCAGGAGCCAGGCTGGGGTTTCACAAAGGGCAGTCAGGGGAGGGCTGGGGGAACATTTGCACCGGTAAAGAGATGGAAATGCAGAGCACAAGGCACAGGCAGTGAACAGCAGCATCACACACCCCTTCCAGGGCTCAATCCAGATTGCCAGCAATATCAAATTGAATTATCAGACAGTTTAAAGCCTGTAGTCAGAGCTCAGACTAGAGAGAAGAACCAATGTCCCTAATTTTTCCCTGCCAGGTACCCAGAGGTCCCCTCTCCCTGCTCAGCAGCAGGTCACACACTGCTGTGTCCCAAAAAGGGCGACGTGCACACACTTTCCTGCAGCTCTCATGATCCTGCTGCCCACAATGAGCTTCATTAAGCACAAGAACTTGGTCCAGTTTATTTTGATTTCTTATCTTCAGATCAGGCTCTCTGTCCCTCAGGACTGGTCAGAAGGTTTAAAGAAGAGATGAAGCCAGGGGATCTTTAATTAGGTGTTCTTAAATGGGCTGTTTCTGATCTGAGATGGGAAAAAAGCACCAGCTAAGCACCAGATTCCTTACAGAGCCCAAAAAGGAGGGTGCAGAGTTACAAAACAACACAACCACAGCATTATCTGACAAATGGTACTTGTCAGTAGCTAGAAGTGTCTGTTCCAATGGAAAATAACATGTAGACACATGTCAACAAAATTCCCACCACAGTGATTGATGTTAGAGATCCTGGAATGATCTGTTCAGTAAGACTAATGCTGAATGGGTCCTTTCAACCCACCCTGTGATTCCATATCCTATGAAAACCTACTCTAAGGGACAGGAAAGTGCCCTAACCCTAATTAAACACCATTTTTCCTACAGTGAAACCAACAGACAGGAGAGCATTTTACCCAGGCAGACCTGAGCACACAAACTGCAGTGCTGGGTGAGACACAGCCTGCCCAGCTCTGGGAGAGCCAGAGGAGAGCAGAGCACAGGGCAGCCCATGGAAATCTGCTCACACCCCTCCAGGCAAAAACTGGTTCAAAGTCCAAGCTCCAGGTTTAATAACAGCACTGGCAGATCAGCTCATGCTCCAGCCTAATTGAAGAGTTTTCAATCTCAGTTGTTATTAACAACAAACCGGGGTGCAAAGTTGCACAAGAAGTGAAAATTATACCTTTTAACAAACAAACCAACACAAACCCACACTGAAGGCAGCAACAATAAAGAGAAAACGGAAGATGTGAAGAAAACAGATTTCAGTCATAAACTCAACTAGTGACCACTAACCTCCCAAACCCTCATATTTATGATTCCTTTGTACCCTCAGTGCAGAGCATTGCATTCAGTTCTCATTTTAAGAGCCCAATCCCATGATACCTGACAATGAGAAAGACTGAGCCTCACTGAAAACCATCCTACCTTTTCTAACCTACAATTAAACACAATACTTAAACGATGGCTTAAAAACAATTCCAATTCAGCAAAAACCTGAGCAATTAAGCATTAACCCATGAGCACCAATGTGGAGGAAATCAGCCTTTAATTAAAAGTTCCGTTTCTACAGTTGAGTGCATCTGCAGCTGGATAACCCCACTCCAGGATCCCCAGCCCCCAATGGGAAACAGCAGCCAAAGGTGATTGCTTTAGTTCATTAGACCAAAGTGTGCCACAAAAAAGAAATTATGATTACAGAGAAGGACTACAAGATCCCCCTCCCCATCACTGTGGGCACAAAAGTGTTAAGGAGATTCAGTATTTGATGGTCAACCCAAGGATCTGGAATTTGTAAGAAACATTTAAAGCTCATCACAGCTTTCTGCTCCACTTCTCAGCTCTGGAAAAACATTATAAGTGGGAAAACAAAGGATTAAAAACTCTTGTTTATGTAATCATGTATATGCCCTAATGATCACCTACCTTAAAATCTGAGCTTCTAAGTGTTGAAATACAACCCCCCCACAGTGTAAACACAATAAAACACCAACTCACAATGCACCTGTCACCTCCTATCCTAATGATATGGAGAGCTAAAAAAGCTTCTTGTAGAGCCTCTAAGTTTTTCAGCAATTCCACAGTGAGATCAGAAAGGACAGAAAACTGCCCCAAGTGCCTGCCCTGCTGTGGGACAGCTCTCCCAAACCAACATTTGAGGTTCCATCCTGTGCTCCCCACGCAGACATGCTGTGTGTCAGAGAGGAGGAAGTGAGCTCAAATGAAACATAGAAATAAACTCCCTCTGTGTCAGCCAATTAAACATTACCCTGAGCACGGCTTAATCCAAGAGGCATAAAATTAAACTGTTCCTATCTGCCTTCAGTGCTACACTTGGCTAAGCACGCCCAGCTGTCCTTGCAGTGCTGGGAAACAAGGGAGTTTTTGCAGGGAGTTTAATCTGGAGAGCAACTGGTTCTTTATCAAACGCTGAGCCTGCCCATCCTCAGCCTTTTAACCCGAGGAGACTCAGGCAGGACCCTGTTCTCACAGCAGAGCTGACATTTATTAACCTGCACACACCAAAACACTGCTAAGAAAGGAGGATGAGTCAATGCCTTCCCCACAGGAAACACCTTGACCTGCTTTAGGAGCAAACTGTTCAGAAGGACACTCGAGGACTTTCCTGATAAACTTTCACTTTCTGCAGCAAAGGAAGGACTTGCTCAGCTTTCACTTTGCAGTACGCCCCCAGTTTGGAGCAGAGAATGAAATTCTTTGGGCCCTTAACACCAAATTACACTTTGGCCAGGCTAAAATGCAGAGAGACAATAATTTAAGCAGAGAGCTCTGGAGAAGGCTGGTGCTTATCCAGAATTCCTCAGCTCTCGTAGCAATTTGAGCAGAATAACCTGCTGAACCCCAGAGGGCCTTTGGGAGCAGAACTCAGAACGGGAAGAGTTGCTCATCGCTGCTTTTAACCATGAAGAAAGAAGCTGCACCAGAGTCCAGCTCCTCCTCATTAGGGAAACCCTGAGGGAGCCCCTTGACCCCATCACCCCAAAACTAAACCCAGGTGCTGCACCTGTCCCTGTCCCAACCCCAGCAGCCCCACACCCACAATGTCCTGGCAGCCCCTCTGTCCCCCTCACACCCCAATCCAGAGCCCTTCCCTCACCCCTCAGCCCCTGGATAACCCTCAGTGACAACTCCACGGCCTCATGGACGCCGTATTTACCTGTTCCCCCTTTCTCTACCCTGGCAGCCCCCATTGCCCCACACCCCCAAACCCTGGCAGCACCCTGAAAGCCTCACACACACCCCCAAACCTGGCAGCACCCTGAAAGCCTCACACAC
>JAHLSL010000039.1:1157449-1176612 GCA_025920805.1 Petroica traversi | reverse complement strand
TTATTATTATTATTATTATTATTATTATTATTATTATTATTATTATTGGGTTTTTTTCCTTTAGAAGCCTGAAGAGGGCTCTGGGCTCTCGCTGCTGAGCCTGCCCTGCCTTGCCCTGCCCGCTCAGCTCTGCCCTGAGCAGCAGCAGCACCCAACACCCTTGGATTTTGTAGCTCACTTTACCTGCAGTGCTGCCACTGTGACAGTGAGGCTTCATTCTGCCTGAGGTGACACAGGCAGTGTTATACCCCACGAGTACTGGTATTTCAGCCAGCTGAGCCTTCCTCAGTACCTAAAGCCGTGTGGGAAGGGGTTTCTGGTGTGTTAATCCAAGTGAATCCTAGAAAAGCCACTGCACTGAGTCTGTCCAAGGCAGGGATGGCATCCTGCACTTTCCATGGCTATTGTCCTTGTGCCTTGGATATATTCCCAAGCAGGTGAAGGTGTTGGAGCTGCCTTTGATGGAGCTGCCTGCAGCTGAGGTGCTGATGATGTGCTATGAAGGGATTTACAAATTGCTTTGGAATTGCTTCCTGCCTGGATACCAGGGACCAGGCAGTGCTGCTGGTGATGGGTGACTAAAACCAGAGGACGAGGAAGTTCCGTGTTAATTCTTGCTGCATGAGAGCCACAAGCCACAACACAGATCACAGAATTAAAGACAATGTTATTTTCCCTCCTGGCAGTGTCTGTGGCCAGCCCGTGCTCTCCTCAGTCGTTTCCCCATCCTGTCAGTTCTCCCCTTTGCTTTATAGCCGGGATGTTGGGGAAGGCAAGGCCTGTGTTTGGTGGGAGATGAATCATGAAGCAGAATTCCTTCACTGTGACCGTGGCAAAGAGGGGGGATTGAAAGGCTCAGTTCTCTTGGAGCTCAGTGCTGCTCTGTCTCCTGCAGTCTCTCAAACTGAGCCTCTCAGTTCTTCCAGCATGTTCCAGTCCAGACCCCTGTGTTGCTGAATGACCACGTGTGGGGCCAGGTGGCAGCACCAGAAATGGGTGGGATTTCCCGTGGGATGGGCTCCCAAAGGCCCTGCAAGGCGGAGGAGGCAGTGCTGGGTCTCAGCTTTCCATCCCAGGGAATTCTGGAAGGTGCTGGGCACTGCTGCAGCTGCTGGCCTGGGGCCACTGTCCCTGAGGCTCAGCTGTCTCATGCTTCCCTAAATAGAAAGGGAAAAGGGTCTGAGCACTGTGACAGGGGTCAGCCAGTCCGGCCGTGGGCTTTTTTGGCATGAACCCTCCCCTTCCTGCTCCCCACAGCCTGTGCAGCTCTGCAGGCAGAGGGGAGCTGGGATTTGCCCTAGCAGGTGGGAGAGGATTCCCCTTGCTGCAGAGGGGTGCTGCTGCTTGCAGCCAGGTGTCCCCCCGAGCTGGCCCTGGCTCCCAGCCCTCCCCAGGCATATAAAGCACAGGGGACAAGGAGGGGACAGGCTGTGGTGACAGGTGACGCTGACAGGCAGCAGGAGCTGCCAGGTCCTGCCCAAACTTGGAGTGGGAAGTGAGCTCTTTCCTGAGCCACACGGATTCTCTGTAGTGCTGGCAGATTTTTTTAATTCTTTATGTTATTCCTGTTTTTATTTTCCTGCATTAATTGACTCCTAAGGATCTACAGTGGTGAGGAAAGCTTCTGAGAAGCCACAGCCTTGAAGAGCAATTTAGGTGTTCATTTTCAGAACTCTTCAGCCTGGTAAGCTGCTTTTGTTAATGTGTGTTAATTATATGTCAGTCTCATGGTGGAACTCAGCTTGGGGGAGGAGGCAGGCAACCCAGGCAGTTGAAAATGGGACACAAATTGATGTTTTTTCTTCAAGCTCTCCAGATGGAGGATCCCATCCAGCTGAAAGAGGAGGGCAATAAATATTTTCAGGCCAGTGATTATGAGAAAGCCCTTCAAAGCTACACACAAGCCATAAAGCTCAACAAGGACAAGGCGCTGCAGGCGGTGCTGTACAGGAACAGGGCTGCCTGTTTCCTCAAAAAGGTAAGAAAAGCTCCCCTCACCTGGGCAGTGCTCAGGGGGAGAAGGGCAGGAAGGCAGCCAAGGGCTCTCACTGGCTGTGGATTGGGTGGTTTGTCCATTTATTGAATGGGGTGTTTCCAGCTGCTCTGAAATTACATGTTCTGGGCTTGTGCTGGAGCTTCACTGGGGTGTCCCACTGGAAAATGGGAACAGAGAGGTGCCAGTGTCCATCAGCAATGGGGACATGCCTGGGTATTGCATGGCTAACAAATCTCTCCTTTCTGGTTTAACAGGAGGAATATGCCAAGGCAGCCTCGGATGCATCTAGAGGTAAGGAGGGGGGCTGCTCTGAGGAGAGCTGGGTACAGGTGCTCAGCCTCCTCTCACATCTGCTTTTGGGACTGTGGCCTTAATCCTTGATGTCCCCTAACACCCAAGTGCTGAGGCCACAAGGGAATTCCTGGAGGTTCAGAAGATGTTCCCATTTGGTGTGCTGGTTCAATCAGTGCTTAATCAGGCATTGATTGATGTTAATAACAAAGCAAATCCCAGTTTGCACAGGCCATTTCCAAGCAGCAAACTCTGATGCCTGGTGTTTTGAATCCCTTTTCTCAGCTATTGACATCAATGCTTCGGATATCAAAGCCTTGTACCGGCGCAGCCAAGCCCTGGAAAAGCTGGGGAAGCTGGACCAGGCATTCAAAGATGCTCAGAAATGTGCCACCCTTGAACCCCGCAACAAAAACTTCCAGGAGACCCTGAGGAGACTGGGGGGCAAACATCCAGGAGAAGGTAAATGCCAGGGGAACAGTCCTGGATTCACGGAAATCTTTGCTCTGGGTTACATCAATAGATTTTTGGTCATACTGGAAACTTGTGGCAATATAGGAGGATAAATAGGCTCCAGTAACTGGAAGTTCATACTTGATGTGTGAGGATTGGGTTGAATGGTAACTTAAAAAGTGTGGCAGCTCCCTCCTGAGGCTGGCCTGGTCCTGAGTGTCTTGGAAAGGTCTTGGCAAGTGGCTGGACCAGCTTTGGGTTGGCTTTTTGCTACAGTTACCCTTACAGGGGTGCTGTGAGGAAACCCTTGCACCCCTATGTACTGCCAAGTCTCAAAAATTAAGGTTTAGGACTGGTTCTGCCTGTGCCCATGAGATGGGTAATGGATGCTGATTACTGAGAGATATCTCCTGTTATTCAGCTTTAATTACCTGTGGTTTGGGAGGGGGAGTGAAGAATTTTCCTCGATTTTCTCCTCCTGATGCCCTGTGCTCTCTCTCTTGGCTCAGCTGCGCATTCAGTTCTCCACAGACTCGAGGGTGCAGAAGATGTTTGAGATCCTGCTGGATGAGAACAGTGACAAAGAAAAGCGAGAAAAGGTGAGAGCTGCCCTGGACTTGGCAAAATGTCTGTTTGGTGTCAGAGGCTGCACCAGGGAGCAGAACCCTGCATTCCCTTCCCCACCTCCCCTGGATGGAGTATGAGGGAAGGAGCAGGGAGGTGAACTGCACCCAGAGAGGGGGAAATGTCCCCTGTGCCAAGAGAAGGTGGCCCAACCTCCCAAAACACCAAAGCTGGGACTTCTGCTCAGCTCCATCTCTGCCACTCTCCAGATGTTCCCTCCAAGCAGCGACCCACTCTTCTTGGGCAGAGCAGAGCTGATCCCTAATGCACCTGGATAAACTGTCTGCTGGGGTCTGAGCTGATCTGCCAGGAGATGGCTCCCACCAGGACCTCCCAGAGCTGCACAGTGATGTTCTGGGGGCTGGGCTGTGCCACTGACCTCTGGTTCTTCTGCCTCCCACCCAGGCTGCAAACAACCTCATAGTCCTGGGCCGGGAGGAAGCAGGTGCCGAGAGGATTTTCCAGAACAATGGGGTCAACTTGCTGCTGCAGCTGATACAAACCAACAATCCTGAGCTGATCCTGGCAGCCGTGAGGACACTTTCAGGAATGTGCACGGGACATAAGGCTCGGGTAAGGACAGGGTGCTTGGACCTTCACTGCTGTTGCCTTTTGCACCTGGGGAAGGGGAAATTAGAGTAGTTTGTGCTGTTTGTGAGCAGTGGGAGAAGATTAAAACTCTGCCTTGCGCTGATTCAGGATTCACTGAGGAAAATAATTTCTTTGTCCCAGCTGAGCCTAGAGGGCACAGGTAGGAAAGGCCTTTGCTAACACTGTCCTGCTCTCTCCCTGCTGGGGCCAGGCCACTGCCATTCTCCATTACCTGGGCATCGACAGCATTTGCATGTGGATGTCAGTGGACAATGAAGAAATCTCCCTGGCTGTCTGCAACCTCCTGCAGACCATCACCGACTGCCTGCTGGGCCAGGGGAAAGAGGAGCACCATGGCAAGGAGGAGGCTCTGGTTCTAGGTAACAGCACATCACCTGCTCTGCATTCCCTCTGCCTGCAGGAGGTGCGGGCCCAGCAGGGAGGGCTCTGCTCCTGGGATTCCAGCTCATTCCTTGCTCTTGGCTGAAGTGGGGACTTTACCCTTCAGCTGTCCAGAAGGACAGCCTGCACACAGCTCTTATCCTCATGGTAGCTTAAATGCTTCAGTTCCAGCCACACCATGGTTTGAATGGTTTTGACTGATTTTGACTGAGTTCACCTGCTTTCAGAGGCAACATCTTGTAACTGGCTACTGTTTTGCTTCTATGTAGACACCAAGAAAGATTTGAGGATGATCACCATGCGTTTGCTGGATATGCTGGTCAGTAAGAAAGTGTCTGGGCAAGGGCGGGACCGAGCCCTCAACCTCCTCAACAAGAACATACCAAGGAAGGACCTGAAAGACCACGACAACAGCAGGAGCATCTTTGTCATCGACAATGGTGAGTCCTTCCCTGCCATCCTGTTCTGATCTGGGAGATGTGGAGCTGTGTTCTTGCTGAGTACCTGTAGAACTGGTCCCACCTATGAAATAAATCCTCTCTGGCTTTTCTTGGTGCATGAGAGCCTGGAGCAAAGTTAGACTTATTAGCAGGAAACAGTATTAAGAAAAAATAAACTTTGTGTGAGAACAAGAATTTTTGAGTTTCCAAAGGACTGCCTAACATCTCTGGTTAGTTTTATCCAATGTATTTGCTAATGCTAGGAGGATTTGGTTGGATAAATTATCTGGTTTAGACAGGATGAGATTAGCACTTGCTGAGCTTGGTGAACCCATAACTGATCTATCCTAAAACTGGACGAGGGTGAGGAATTTGTGTGCTGTGTGCTTTTATAGTCATTCCAATGCATGTGTGTGTTACCATTTTGATGGAAGTTCTTTAATAATAATTCAGCAAAAGGAGGGTTAAGTCATCCAGAATCACTTGAAAGTGGCTCAGTTTTCTTCAGTCAGAGCCTCCAGCCTTGGAGGTCAGTAGGTTTAATGACTCCTGACAAAAATAACAGATCCAGCCAGGGGCCTAATGCACTTTTGCTTATCTTGCTCTGAGAGCTGGAAAAAAGCTTAATGCTGCAAACCTGTAACCTCACCAGCAGAAGCTCCTCCCCAGTAAATATCTGAGTGTCTTTTTTGCTTAAGACTTACATGATTAGGCTGCAAAATAATTGAAAACCATCCAAGCTGGCTATTCCACAGCAAGAAAGTAGTAAATGTTATCTTGAGCTTTGGATAGACCCTCTTCCCTCTGACAGCCTTATCACTCCATCCTTCCCAGGCTTAAAAAAGATACTGAAAGTGGTGGGGCAGATTCCTGAGATGCCAGACTGCCTGCCACTGACAGAGAACACCCAGCTGACTGCCTCTGTCCTCCTGAATAAGCTGTATGATGACCTGCGCTGCGACCCCGAGCGGGACAACTACCGCCTGATCTGCGAGGAGTACATCAAGTGAGTCGGGGTGAGCTGGCCCAGAGGGCAGGAGAAAGGGATCTGGAGGGTGACATGAAGTGCTTGAAGTCCACTTGATGCCAGAATGATTTTTGTCTTTTATTTTATTTACCTTTTACACAGTTCTCTGTATCCACAAGTGTCAGCATGCACACTTGCAACCTTTTACTTAGTTTAGTGCTCAGTGTTTTGTAAGTGTTCTGCAGGCCTGAGACTGAACAGCCCAGAGCTGCAGAGCCAGGGACACCAAACATTCTGCTGGCTCAGGAAGCCAAGGTCTCCTGACAGGAGAATTCTGTAAACTAGGGGTTAGCCAAGCCCAACCTCATTATTAGGCCCCCTTGTTAGATCTGTGCTGTGTAAAGTCTATAACTGGTGTGTATGATTGACGGGGGGGGTACATTTTACCACGCTGTCACCTGGGTGAAGTGGATGCATCAAATGGGATCCTGATTAAAATACTGAGATAAAGACCCCAACCCTCTTAACCATGTCTGGCTTCGTTTTCCTAACACCAGGAAAAAGGCATCACACTTGTGTTCAAACCAGGGCTCTGGGAGGTAATGATTTGCTCGAGATCCTGCTGGATCACAGCTTTGCAGGGATTTGCACTCCTAAATACCAATATGGTTCAGCAGCGCAGCTAAGGGAGGATGTTCCCACTGTTGCTCCATACCCTACTCCCTCTATCCCATGCAGGAGCAAAATTGACCCACAAGACATGGATAAGACACTCCACGCTGTCCAGATTGTGTCTGGAGTTCTGCAAGGGCCCTTTGACTTGGGCAACAAGCTGCTTGGCATGAAGGGAGTGATGGAGATGATGGTTGCCCTGTGTGGGTCCGAGAGGGAGATTGACCAGCTGGTGGCTGTGGAAGCCCTCATCCACGCTTCCACCAAGCTGAGCCGAGCCACCTTCATCATCACCAACGGGGTGACACTCCTGAAGGAGATCTACAAGAAGACCAAGAATGAGAAGATCAAAATCCGAGCTCTGGTGGTGAGGATGCAGCCCCACCTCTATTGCCTGCCACAGTCAGCAGCTTAATCCTGGATTTGGGACAGGAGGGAGGGTCTGGGAATGAGACATGGGCTTAGGCTCTTTTGGAGCAGCAACAGGAGAGGATTAATGAGCCTTTCTCACTGATATTCCCTCTTCATCCTCCTCAGGGTCTCTGCAAGCTGGGCTCAGCAGGAGGCACAGACTATGGCCTGCGGCAGTTTGCTGAGGGCTCCACTGAGAAGTTGGCCAAGCAGTGCCGAAAGTGAGCGGCTTCACTTCTTCCTTCAGTTGTTCTAATCTTTGCAAAATACAGTATTTTCCTCTCCCAAGAGATCCTGCCCCAGGTTACCTTCATTTCCTGTGCTGCCTGCCAGCTGACAGTGCCCCCAGAGCCATTGCACTGGCACCTGGAGCTCTGTCCCTGAAGCAGCCCTGTGTTCCTCTTGCCTCAATATCCAGAGGAGCCTTCTCCCTCCTCACTGCCCATGGGAGACACCAGACCTGGTGCCTCTCTCTTTGCCAGAGTGGCACAGGCTAATTAGTGCTACCTTGAATGTGCACAAGTCCCTTCTGAAGGTGAATTTGCCAGGTGGAGTGACCAAGGAGGTGGATGAAGTTAGGAAGTGATTGAATGGGTGGTTGTTCCTGCAGGCATCCGTGTTTCATGGGATGGAAAAGGCAAAGCAGTGGTGAATAACTGTCCTGGTGTGTCATTGCCTGCAGCATTTAGATCCCATAAGCTGGGCCATGGGAGGAAGGTCATGGCTCAAGGGGAAGAGCCCTAGTCTTAGGAGCTGCAGCAGAACCTGAGGACAAATTTGAGCCTTAATCAACCTCAATATCTGTTTTTCATCCCTCTTTTTCCTCTCTTTTTCCAGATAAGTCAGTCCTGGCTCTCAAGATAGAAATGTGAGTGGTTTTGTCTCTTCCAGGTGGTTGTGCAATGCCAGCATTGATGCCCGCACCAGAAAATGGGCTGTGGAAGGGCTCTCGTATCTCACTCTTGATGCTGATGTGAAAGATGACTTTGTTGAAGATGAGCCAGCCCTGAAAGCTATGTTTGATTTAGCCAAGGTCTGTCTCCTTTCCTTGGTCCCTCATTCCTCTGGTACCATCAAGTTCTCCCAGCTCTCCAGCCCTACACTGTGCCCCAGTCAGAAGGAGCTGTGACCCCACCTCTGGTTCAGCAGAATTTCAGCTTTGCCTGTGCCCCAGAAACATCTCAAGGCTGTTCCCATCCTGCTCTTCTCCCTAGGCTGAAGAAGGTTACTCGTACCTTTACTGTCAGAACTGTGTGAAAACCAAAGGCATTGAGGTGTTGACAGCACCTGATGCCCAACACCTTGTTTGACCATGAAAGCTTTTAGGTTTTCCCTGCCATAAAGCTGGGGAGAAAGCTAAGAACATTTCCACCAGCACAAAACACCATCATGGCAGTCCAAAGGGACCCGTTTCCCTGCTGTGCCCTCCTCACTCTCTCACAAGCTTTCATTTTCCTGTGCAGGCAAGTGACAAGACAATCTTGTATTCAGTGGCTACTACACTGGTGAACTGCACCAACAGCTATGACACCAAGGAGCTGGTCCCAGAGCTGGTGCAGCTGGCAAAGTTCTCCAAGCAGCATGTGCCTGAGGAGCATCCAAAGGTGGGTTGGATCCAGCTGGAGATGCTGTTCAGAAGGACTTCCTTTGGTGTATTCATTGTCAGAGACTCCAGGTCTCTTGTCTCCAGACTGAAATTGCTTTGCTCTCCAACCAGGCTTAGCTGGATGGCAGAATGGCAGCTGCCAAGGGCTCATCCTTTCCCAATGTTTCCTCCTCAGGACAAGAAGGATTTTGTGGTGAAGCGGGTGAAGCGCTTGCTGAAGGCTGGGGTTGTCTCTGCCTTGGCCTGCATGGTGAAGGCTGACAGTGCCATTCTGACTGACCAGAGCAAGGAGCTCATTGCCAGGTGCCTTCACTGCTGTCCTGGGAGCTGGGAGTGCTGGGCAGCCCCTGTGTCATGGGGATGGACAGCTGGGGTGGGGCGTTCTGCCTGTGGGGTAGTGTGTGGAGCAAAGATTTAAAACCAAAGGTTTTGTTCAGCAGTGCCTTAAAAATCCATGTTCTGACCTTCAAGCTGCTGTGCTAGAATGCATTTTTTAGTTCTCTGTATTGGTTCTGGCTGGAATAGAGCTCATTCTACAGACCTGGAAACTTCTTACTGTGCCATTTGTTGCTTCCTCATAGAGTGCTGTGTGCAGTGGGTTAAACACCTGGACTTTACCTGGTGGCTCTGGCACTCCTGCAAAACCTGAGCCCCGTTCCATGGGGGCTGTGGGCTGTTGTTGTCCCTCGTGGCTGTTTCACTGAGTATTCTGTGCCCCTGCAGGGTGTTCCTTGCCTTGTGTGAAGACCCCAAGGACCGCGGGACCATTGTTGCTCAAGGCGGTGGGAAGGTGATCGCTTTTATGTTCACAGTTCCTGATGGGCTGTTAATGTCTGCTGGGGGCCTGGGATGTGTCCCCAGTGAGGGAAAGTGACAGAAAAACGCGAGCTGTCCCCGCCTGGGGCCACGCTGACACTGCAATCCCATCTCTGCAAGGCTCCAAAGAAGTGATGTTCTACTTGCAGTGACTGTGTGAGCTACAAGCTCTGGCATGGTGCCTATTTGAGAACAAAAGCAAGACATCACAGAGGGCTAAGGGATGTTTTTAACTTGTTTTAGTCTGTTAAGGCAATCCTGTAAATCTTCTCAGAACACAGAATGCTTTTTTTTCTGTGTGTCTCCAGGCCCTGATACCTCTGGCTGTGGAAGGCACAGATGTGGGCAAGATAAAGGCTTCTCATGCCCTAGCAAAAATCGCTGCTATCTCCAATCCAGACATTGCATTCCCAGGGGAGAGGGTAAGCCTAGAAAATAATAATAATAAAAACAAAAGCACTGATATTCGCTTTAGGAAATGAAAATTGCCAATACATGCCTTCTCTTCCAGGTGTATGAGGTGGTGAGACCCCTTGTCAGCCTGCTGAACACAGAGAGAGATGGCCTCCAGAACTACGAGGCTCTGTTAGGTCTCACAAACTTTTCAGGGAGAAGTGATAAACTTAGGTAAGTTTTACTGCGTTTTAACCTTCCTTCTTCCCCAGGAGTGAATGTGAGTAACAGTGGAACACGCTTGTTGGAGTATGAAGACTGATCAGTTTGAGCTACCTTTGGCAGAGCTACAAAGGTCTCGGAGCTAAAAGATTAATGAAATAGGAAAAGGAGAGTGGCACATTTTCCTATAAAAACAGCAAAGACACGAACCTCATCTTCATTAGAGAGGGAATGAACCACGTGTCTTGAGCTTCAGTGTGCAGATACTGAATCATTTCAAGGCCTTCCCTGCAGTTAATATTTGATAAGTTGCTTATCGCTTGACCTATAATGTGTTTTTTTTACCACTTTTTGACACAGGCTGAAGATAGTCAAAGAGAAGGCCCTGCCAGATATTGAAAACTACATGTTTGAGAACCACGACCAACTTCGACAGGCAGCCACGGAGTGCATGTGCAACTTGGTGGTCAACAAGGAGGTAACTCACTGGGCACCTCCAGCCTGGCTGTGTGCACCTGCCCCTCTGAGGAGCCATCCCTAACTGTGTTATCTCTGGGGTACTTTTAGGTTCAAGAGCGGTTTGTGGCTGATGGCAACGACCGGCTGAAGTTGGTGGTGTTGCTGTGTGGGGAGGATGATGAGAAGGTCCAGGTTGCAGCAGCAGGAGCCCTGGCCATGCTTACAGCAGCACAAAAGAAACTCTGCTCGAAGATGACCCAAGTGGTGAGGCCATAATTCAGACTGAGGGCAGTGTGGGTGTACCCTGCAAGGTCCTGGCTCAGATGTGACTTTGCCTCTCAAAACAAAGATGCAATTTGCTAGTTTGATATTGAATGAAGTTGGGACCTGGGTGTGCATGCTATTAGTCCATTTTGATAAATAACCTGAAATCCAAACCTTGTTTCACCTGGAAATGTGAAGAGATTGATCGATCACCTGCTGAGCTTTAGAGATCCCAAAGGATCTGCCTTCCCTGCACAGATCTGCAGGCTCTGAGAACTCAGACCCTTCATGGCTGAGTGTCTGAAGAGCTGTGGTGGAGAACTCCTGAACCCTGTTGTGATGCACACATGAACTCATTAAGATAGAAATGATTAATCAAGCCAACAGAGAAGCTCAGGAAGATTGGGGTGGGAGAATGTCCTGGTCATCTCAGCTGTATCAATACTCTGGTCAGATTCTTTTCACAGCAGCCTAAACATGAAATATGTTTCATGTGGTGCCAGTGCCATGAAAGATTCTGATTTTTTTGTGACACAGAAATTGGGTTCAAGTGTTTGAAGTCAGGTTTCCTCAGTTAAAAAATGAAATAACCGTAAGTGACATGAGTATTGCTCTTCCTTCTGCTGAAGGAAGCAAAATTCATGTTCTTGGTTGAGATATTCTTCAGATCAGTAGTAATGATCTCTTTCTCACTTCCAGACCACCCAGTGGCTTGAAATCCTGCAGAGGCTCTGCTTGCATGACAACATGGAGGTCCAGCACCGAGGGCTGGTCATCGCTTTCAACTTAATCTGCTCTGACAAAGAGCTGGCGAAGAAGCTGGTGGAGTCAGAGCTCCTGGAGATCCTCACCTACATCGGGAAGCAGGAGGATCACCCCAAGAAGCAGCACGTCATTGGTGTGGCACGGGATTGCCTCACCAAGTGCATGGATTATGAGCTGATCAAACCTCTCTCTCGGGCGTGAGGGAATGAAAAGCACCCAAAAAACGCTGAGTGTGGGGGGAAAAATGGAGAAGTATGGGAAAAAAGTGAGAGCCATGAGGAGAATCTAGTGCCATTGTCAAGGCACTGAATAGTTTGGGGACAGCTTTGGAGGATCATAAGCTGTATGAGGAAAAGGGGGGAATTTGCCTGGGGAATTTGGGAAGTGTCCATCTGAGTAATTAATTCCCAGATGGTTTAAATCCTTTCTCTGCCCCCATTCAGCTGATAATGATGAAAGCTTCAAGGCCCAGCTGTAAAAGAGTTGGTTGTGTTGGAGATGTGTCAGGAGGCTGTTGGAAGGAAACTCAACAAAGCTGAAATCTGTTCTGCATCCACCTCCAGCTCCTGGTACTTCTGGAATTCCCAGCAATGGTGGAACAGGGACGTTTAAGTGCCTTCTATTCTGCAGTCAGAAAATAGGATTTTAGCTGTGTGCTTTTTTTGTTCATTTATTTTGTGTGCCAAAGTGTGAGGATGGTGGATGAACTCTTAATAAATTCACTCCTTTGTTCCATGTGGCATTCCTGTTCTGATTTTATTAAGCAAAAGGTGAATCTAAGGCGAGTCTCACTTGAGTTACACCTGAAAAAAATGGAGTAATCAGTAGCACAGGTTGCATTTTCACTCCTTGCAAAGCATCCAGTGCTGCCCAAATGCAACAGTGTCACCATGAAGGTGTCACACCAAAGCACAGGGAATGTCGAAAATATCCCATTTATGAAAAAAAAACAGAATGAGAAACAACCCACCAGTGAGTCATCACATAAAACTTCCTTACATAAATATTCAAGCACAGGCTCTTCATGTAATCTGTGGCCAACACAAAAAAATAACAGACCCTTGCTTCAGTGCCTGGGGGAAGGTCCCTAAGCACGTAATAAATACAATCTTAATAATGATTTCAATATTAACTCAAACACATTAAAATATTCCTGGTCATAATAAATATCAGTGATCTTCACGATAAGCACAGCATGAGGAAGTGTTGTGGTTTGGGGTTATGAAAGGAACCATGGGGATAATCTTTTCTTGGACATTAATGAAAAAAATATAAATTCAAAGTTCCTCTAGTGTCTCGAATCTGGAAAATATTAAAAAATTTAAGCTAATAGTCTTGATAACCTAAAGGTAAATTCATTTGGAAGGTGATTCCAGCTGTATTCAGTGAATGTAACCACGTTAAACTAAATCACTGGTGCTTTATACTCACCGACCGTTCTTCCAAACCGAGGGAACCACGTTCTGTGGTGGAAAATACGATTTGTTTGCTACCAGGCTTCAACCTTTGGATACCCATTTTTAGGGATTTTGAATCTGGCTTTCGAAAGTACTTTACATTTACTCTATACAGGTTTATCTGACCAGCACCTCTGACACCGGGACAAAATGCCATCAGTATTGAAGGGTAAACTTTCCTTTCTCCCACTAAAGCTTCTCTTTGGAGCAACTAGGTTCCACTAGCTGCCTGCTGCTGAAGTTGTGTGGGAAAATAGCTTCTGTAAAGGCCATTAATTGGCATTTTTTAGCTAAAACACGAACAGAACACCCATTTTACACTGACCAAACCCGGCTCCCTCAGGCCCCTCAAGGCGGGAAACCCTCGCACCGCCTTCTGCTCCTGTAACGCGCCTTCCTATTGGCTCTCGCCGACTCCACGGCAGAGCCGCGCTCTGTGATTGGTTGCTTCCACCGGAGGGGTGGGGCAAAGCGGGCGGCTCCGCCTCGGCGCGGCCCGGCCTGAGGGAGCGGAGCGGCGTGAGGGGACGCGGGACATGGGGACACGGGACACGGGGATCCAGGGGATGCGGGACCGAGGTGGAGCAGCTGAGGGCTCGGGGTGTGGGGGGACGAGGACAGGGAGGCTGCGGGGATGCGGAAGCGGCTGTGGGGGCTGGCTGAGGCGGGGGCGTGAGGGGAGAATATCTGGGAGTCTGGGGTAGGGCGGACATGCCTGAGGAATTGGGAACTGAAGAGCTGAAGGGGACAAAACAGGGAAGGAGTTGGGAAGAGAGGGCAAACGTGTGGCATGAGGGAAGTGAGGGATCCAAACAGGCCTCTGGACCCTTGGAGAGACACTGACTGCAGCAGCACTTACAGGTATGACACGGTTTGCTCCTCTTGCCTGGTTCTGGCTCTCCCGACCTTGGAATGCCGGTTTGTGACCTGTGTTCCGCAGCTTCTGCTCGGTTGTAGCAGGGATGTCACCTCTCCCTGTGCTCCCCTGCTCCACGTGCTTCATCATCCCAAGGAGGATGAGGAGGAAACCTCCCAGCCCCTGGCTCGGGAGCGAGCTCCTTATTGAAGGCAAACAGATTTGCCCAGAGCAATGATGAGCGAAGTATAGTCTGAACTGGTATTGCCGAGACTCCGTGTCTCAGCTCTGACCAGGGCATGATCACCTAATCTTCTCTCTGAGCTACTTCAGGCTAAGCTCGTCTGCAGGGAACAGCTTTGCTGTTCTTCAAACTTTGATGCACCCAAAAAAAAAAAAAAAAAAAAAGAAAAACCTAAGAATTTTTAGCAATTTCTTTTAACGGCAGAAAAACAAAAGTAACTCAAATACTTGTTGCTGCAGCATTACCGTGAGCTTGCAGCAAGGAGGGGAGTTTTGGATTTTCTTCTGTGTGTGACATGGATCACGAAACTCCAGATACTCTGCCACTGTGTCTTCTCTGTAAGTGCAATACAGACTCTGAGCTGTCTGTCCTATAGAAAAGCTCATTACCAGCTCATTCAGCTGTGTTGTCGTTTAGTGATTGCTAGCAGGGAGCCAGGAGTATTTTTGGAATAAAGTGCAACCCCTTTGGGGTTGAGCAAAAGGCCCAGAAAAAGAGATGGGGCTATTCACTAATTTTTTTATTTTTTTTTTTACAGGTCCGGATGACATCTTTATATTGATTTCTCTCTTCCTGTGAAGAAGGAACCATCTATGGGGAATACATATCTAGAAATATGTTATGGTGGTTTTCCCTTAACAGGAGAAGCCACTTTGTTTCTGTTAAGGAAGCAGCAAAAACTCAGTCTTTTCCCACGCTAATTTTTGGACACTGCCACATGAGCTGTGAATGTGCATTAGGTTCACTAAAGAATTTTTAGAAGACTTGCAAAGTCAAGTTCTGGCAATGAGATACTGAACAACTCCAGTGCTGCTATTAATGTTGATGAAATTGTACTGAGCAACACCAAAGCATCCTGAGGGTGTATGTGGTACACGACTGTACAGAAATCACAAATTAGCATGTAAGTCCAAAAGCTGGTTTATTAAAGTTTGTGCTCTCTGAAAAAAACTCTTGTAAGTCTTTAGCTCATCATGGTTTTAAGAACACAGTTAAAAAGCAGATAAATGAGATTTTTTCCATGACCCCAGGTGGTTTTGTAGCTTTGTTTTAGAGCAAGAAACCTGACAAATGAGTATTTCTTTGGTTGCTAAGGACAGGAGGTTTCAAAGGAGTAAAATCCAAGCTGGCGTCCTGCAGCCATCTGCAGGAACACACAAAATCTGCCAGGTAACTGCTGAGCCTGTCACCGTGGTGGGTTTAGTACTTGTTACTCATCTAAGCCTTAAAGGGCAGTTTATTGTGTAAAGGAGTAATTACAGCTGCTCAGAACTGGGAGGCTTCGATGTGGGAGGTTCTGTGCAGGTCTTGGAGCTGGCCAAATCCAAGTTTGGCAGGGACAGGGAGTGGAAAGCTGCCAGGACCTGGCAGGTGGGCATTTTGGGGAGAGAAGAGGCATAAATCCTGGGAGAAGGAGGTGGAGAGGCCCTAGAGCAGTGTGGGATCAGGGAACTGTTGTGTGTTAGTGAATCCTTCTGCATTAGAGGGACAATGAACCTGCCTAAGAGCCCTGCAGGGCTGCTGGGTGAGTGTCCCACAGCTGCCCAGCTCTCCCTGAGCAGCACACAAATAACTTGGAAATTATGGGAAGGATAAAAGGCAAATAAACCTATCCTGAAAAGGAATCATCACTCAAATGCTCATTTAAATGAGCTGTTGCACCGGAGTCACCTGGGTATTAGCAAAAAGTAAAAAGTGATTTTTACTCAGAAAATCAGAAGATCTCCCACCTTGATGTGGTTTTGTTCCAGTAAGATGTGTGTGCTCTTACTGGCTCTTTAAAGGAAGACAGGATCCTGGAGCTACTAGAGAAGGGAGAAACGAGACAGTTTTTATTATTATTCCACAGTGGCACAGGTAGAAGGGTGAGGAAGGTGTACAGAGATAATAAAGCATCAGGAACAAATCTCATTTATTACAGTAGGTGTTTTGGGAAGATTCGAATTACTGCATTTCCCCACGTTATTCAATAACCTTACTCTCTTGCTTACAGGTGAGGGAGGATATTGGAGATTTTTATCTTCTGGAGCAGAGTTAAAGTGGAGGGAAAATGAGAAGCCTGGTTCAGTGGATTAAATGATAGAAGATACATCTTAATCTGGAAAGACCAGAGTGGGGTCCTGTACTTTGAGCAGCAAACTTTGCTCTATTCTCTAAGCACTGCCACGGTGATATCTGGAGCACTGCTGCTCCCTAGAGTCAGGAAAACAACCTTCCATCCTGAAAAATCAGCTGTCAAGCAAGAGCCAGCCATGTCACACAGGTTTTCCTTTCCTCCTGTGTTCAGTGGAAGGATGTTTTGTTCTGCTACGTGGCTGGGGCTGGAATAATTGCAATGTAATGCTCAGACATTAGAGATCCTCAGTCTACAAAATGCTAATCTTACATCCACTATCATCACATGGAAAGAAGAAAGCAGCTTTAGTCTTGTCTCTCTTATGTAAATGGAGCCCCCAGAGGAGCAAACTGTTTTTCCAATAACCAGAAAATAATTAAATTAGGTTCTCAATCAAGAAATAATTTTGCTTTATAAAAGCAGGTAATAACAATGCAAAGACTTATTTAACAATAAACCATTCTCATCAGTTGGCAGTTGCTGTTTTAATCTGGTTTGTCATTGTCTCTCATGCTGAAAATGTCACATTCCTCTTGTCCTCTTGTTCCTTTAAAGAGTCAAAGTCTTAATTTAGAACTGTAGATGAGAATTAGGAGGGTGATGTTCTCAATTCCAAGGTGAAGAGCCTGAAAATGCAAGAGACTGAAGTGCAGAGGTTTAAGCCTGTCTCCTCTGACAAAGCCAGAGCTCACCCTGGGCAGCACGAGGGCCTGGGAAGCTGCCCAGAGAGGAAGAACTTGCCCAGAGAATTTCCCTGCCTCTTTAATTTGCTAGCTCATGCCCTCAAGCACGACCAGTGCTGGTCTTTGATCCTCACATCTGCATTCCTCCTACCCAAATCAATTTCCCCTCCCTTTCAGCTGCTCTTTTAAGGCATTTCTGTGCTGGCTGACAGGCTGGGGCTGTGAGATCCCTCTGCATCTGCCACAGGATGTTTGAACAGCTCCTCAACAAAGGGCAGAGCCTCTCCAGAACGTGCACAGGCAGCAAAGCTGATGAACCACCGCGTCCAAAGGCGCAGAGCTCGAGGATGAACTGTGGCACTCCCAAGTCTCCCACGGGATGTAAGAAGAGCTGCTGGAGGCTCCTGGAAGCCTTTCAGCTCTCAGGGGAGTAGAGTTTGACCAGGTGCTGCAGCTCAGTGGCATAGCCTGTGACAGGGCAGCACTGGTGAGCCTTCACGTGGCTGTAGGCGCAGCGGTAGCAGAAGACAAAGCCGGACGTGGCCAGGGCCGTGGCATTCACGCGCACCTTGCGGCACAGGGGGCACACGCTCTTCAGGCTGGGCAGCAGGGCTGAGCTGGGCTCCTGCTCCAGGTGCACGGGGGGTGGGGGAGTGGGCAGTGCTGTCAGGGACTTGATGGTCTCCTGGTTTTCCGAGGAGTACCACCAGTCCAGGAACTGCAGGAAGAACATGCTGACGGACAGGCCGGTGGACAGGGAGAAGGCGATGCCGCCCAGGGCTTTCCTCAGGGCTGACTGCACTCGTGATGTAAAGCTGCAGCAGAAAGAAGCAGGGAGAGATGGTTATTATTGCACATTTATCCATCTAGAAACCATGGGGAGAAGTATTTGGGGAGTCACTGCTTCACACAGCTCCTTAATGCTAAGTTAGTTGGTCAGCGTGCCCCATGTTTGCACTTACTAAGATGTCTCTGATTTTTTTTTTGTATTTTAAGAAAGATGCAAATGCTGTTTAGTTCAGAAGTCTAAATCAGATGAATTTGGAGTAAAGGGTCCTGGACCACAGAGCATTTCCCTCCTGGATCACCATTTCACTGGACATTCAGTGTGGTCATGCCTAGCTGCTGCTTAGGAAAATCAAAGAACTAAGTTTCAGTCCTTTCAGCAACATTGCTGCAACTCCTGCCCCTCATCTGCTGGAAAAGTGCAGGGGAAGACTGAACAGGATAAAGGCTTGCATACCCAGAAAGACCCCCAAACTCTGCAATTTTATTACCACAAAATCCTTTCAAGCTAATCCCTGCTACTGATTTCCTTATTTTCACTTCCAATACACCCTTCTGGCGTACATTTTGCCAAAGAGAACTTTCACCTTGATTTTTTGGAGAAGAAGGCACTTTTACTTGAGCCTCAGCTCTAAATTAACACACCCCTGGAGAACAGCAGTTGAGCCAGATTCTTCCATACCTGTGTGTTTGAACTGGGGTGCTTTCAGCCCATTTCTTCTCCAGGGCCTGGATATCCTCCACAGTCAGTCTGACCAGGCGAACACCAGCCAGCTTCAGCATGGGGGAATGATGCTCAGCCTTGCCCAGGATGTAGCACAGCTGCTGGATAAGAAACCAGCCCTCCCAGGTCATGTTTACATAGGGGTAGGCAGCTAGAAAGGCTCTGTAGAAACGCTTCCAGGACGATGACGGAGGGTGGATGGAGTACTCATCCTCTTCCCTCAGGCTGGACACCAGCTTCTCCAGCTTTCCTTTCAGGTAAGGAACAAGAACCAGCAGGAGCAGTGACTTCCAGTGCTGCCTCTTTGGCAGGCCAGCTGTGGCCAGAGGCTGCTGTCTGCCACCTCCCATGGGGATCCTCTTCAAGCTGTAGAAGTTCTCAGAGAAGGACGCGCTGCACCTGGCCAGGTAGTGCTGCTGGAGCAGCAAATCCAGGAGGACGTAGATCTCATCAAACCAGTGCCAGAGGAAACCGTATCGGCCAGGATTAGACTCAGCAAGCAACTGTTGCGAAAGGGACATAAACCAAGAGCAATCAGAGTGGTTTGGGTTGGAAGGAGCATTAAAGATCGTCTGGTTCCAAGCCCTGCCATGGGCAAGGACACCTTTCATTATCCCAGGTTACTCCAAGCCCCGTCTAACCCGGATTTGAACCCGGAATGGGCCAGCCACAGCTTCTCTGGGCACCCTGTGCCTCACAGGGAAGGGCCTGAAAGCCTTGTAAAGTGCTAAATTATAAATGACAGCAGCCTCTAATTCACAACACAAGCCACAACTGCCGCTGCCTGCGAGTGCACCCAGAGTTACACACCAGCCCCCTCCTCTCCCTTCACCCGCGGGCCATCCCCTCCTCACCTTGACCAGGTGCTGCAGGGCGGGTTTCACGGCGGCCATCAGGCTGTCCTGGGCCACCGCCTCGAACACGG
>JAHLSL010000039.1:1077514-1157049 GCA_025920805.1 Petroica traversi | reverse complement strand
CCGGGACAGGTGGGAGGGGCACGGGGCGCTGGGAGGGGATGCGGGAGGGTGAGGGGCACTGGGAGTGGGGACGGCGAGAGGGCGGGGAGGGGCACGGCTGGAGTGCTAGGAGGGGCTGAGGGGGCGCTGTGGGGGAACATTGGGAGAGGTGAGGGGCGCTGGGGGTGCTGCCGTAGGGTCGGGAGAGGAGAGTGGGAGGAGGTGTGAGGTACTGGTGGGGTACTGGGGTAGGGTGGGGTGAGATGCTGGTTAGGGAGGGGCTGCGGATGGTGGGAGGGCGCTGGGAGGGGATACCGGGGGAGACGAGGGGTGGAGGCACTGGTATAGGGTGGGGAGGGGATACTGGGAGAGGTGAGGGGCACTGGGGGGACACCTGGGATGGGGTGGGAGGGGATATTGGTAGGAGGTTAGTGGTACTGGGAGGGGGAACTGGAATAGGCTGGGGACAGTGGCTGGTGAGGCTCTGGGAGTGGCTGTGGTGATGTACAGGAGGAGGATGGCGGGTCACTGGGAGTACTGGGCGGGTGGGTGCAGAGGAACTGGAGGGGCGAGGGTGACGAGTGGGGTCACTTTTGGGGGAGACTGGTGTGGGGTGAGATGGGAGTGCTGGGGGATGGACTGGGATGGGGCTTGGTGGGATGGGAATGAGCACAGCAAGCTACTGGGATAGTGGTGGGACCAGGCAGGGATAGAGGGCTGGGAGTGCTGGGGAGGGGAACTGGGGAATGCTCCTGTGACTGGGGATACTGGGAGAGATCTGGGCAATGGTGCTGAGGGGGAAGGGCTGCTGGACAGGGGATACTGGAATGCCAGTCTGGAGTGTGGGTGGGTGCTGGGAGTCCTGCTGGAGGGGCTGGCAGCAAAGCTGCGATGGGGCTTCCACACAGTGGGGAGGTGACAGGAGGAACAGGTGGAATGGGGACTACCAGGGGAGTGTTTGGTCCCCAAGGTGGAACCAAAATCCGTGTGCCAGCACAAATTCAGGGCTGTGGGCACAGCTCTCCCTCTGCCATCCACATTCCATTGTTCTGTTCATCTTCCTGGTTCTCCAGTGGCCTTGAGCTGTCACACAGCTCCTTGAGAGACTTTCCAGGAAAAATGGGTGGCACCACTTGCACTGGAGTTAAACCAGGGATCACTTGAGAGATTTAGGGATTGGTGGTGTCAATGTCCAGGAGCTTGGCTCAATCCCAAGGCCTTTAAATCTGCCACCCTCCTGAGTGGGATCAGTGCTGGGGAGTGGGTCAGGCTGATTAGAGTCATGTGTGAGGTCAAGCAGGTGTTGGTGAGACACAGGATCAGGTTTTCTGTGTGATTTTGGGCTGAGGAGGCTTATTTTGCTTTGGTTCAGTCCACATTGACATTTCAAGCCACTGTTTGTAGCATTAAGCACAGCTGGAGCTTTCTGGAGCCATTCCTCTTTCTCATCTCATCTCGTTTGCTGGGGTTGGATCAGGATGAGCCTTTTGCTGTCAGCTTTGAGCACCTCTTACCTGTTTCCACCTTAGCAGGTGCTGGGCACAGAACAATAGAGAGGAGGGGGCAGTCTAAAGTAGATTTTTCTTCTAAAAACACAAAGCTGTTCATAATGTTCTAATTTACCTTGGCTCTCCTTGGTTTGGATCTGTGTACAAGGAGCTGGCATTTTTTGCAGTCACACAAACAGCAGTGTTTTAAATATCTGGGCTGTTTTGGTTCCATTTGCTGTAAACCATGCTGAGATTGTTAGTGATGAGATAATAGCCAGTGCTGCTGGCAGGCTGGCTCTGAACAGTGTGCAAAGCAAGCTCTGACACACACGAAGCAGCAATCTGTGTGCTCGTGAGGAAAAAAGGGCTTTATCCTGTGCAGCACTTGGAATAGGGCAGATTGGTTATTGACCTGAGCCAGCTCTCATTTACATCTGTCAAAGGAGGCTGGAAAGACACGGCTGTGCTTGGCCCTGTCTGGATGTTTCTAGGATTCTTTGTGTTTCCAAGTATTTGAAAGGAGAAAAACCACAAAATACCCTGTTCTTGGGGTTCAGTGCCCATCTCTGAAATTCAGCAGGGTTCCTTCCTCTCTGTGTGTAGCTTTATGCAACTGGGCTGATGTTGATGGAGTTTGGTTGTTTCCCCCCCCCTCGATTTTCTCTCTAATCTGCTGCTCTGGCCCCAGTTAAAGCTGTATTAGAGTAGCTCAGCTGAGATGTGACCCTGGATGACAAATCCCCACATAATGCAAACAAAGACCATCCAGGCCACGTTCAGTGCTTTTTGCATGGCACTGTGCCAAATACTCTCATAGAGAAAAACATTTTAAGTCTTCCTTTAAGCTGGGATCAGACCCGAAGGACTCTGTCAGCAATAGCATTGGAGCTAGACACAGACTCTGATTTTTATTCTAAAACAAGGGCCACAGCAGCTTCTGCTTTTGGGGGGCTGTGAGATTTATTTTTTTTTTTGCTGGAAAAATTGCACTCATTGTGGCTCATGTGGCATTCCCCACCCAGCCTCTGTTTTGGAAGGAGGTAAATCCTCCTCTGCACAAGGAATGTGTTCCCAGAGCTGTCTCCAGGCATAGTTTGATCTCCAGCTTGGCAGGAGCAGAAAGGGAGAGAATTCAAACCAAACCCAGCGATTCAGCCTAACTGGGTGAGGTGGCAAGCACAGGGCAGGCAGCAGCTTCAGGAAACTGGGAAAAGCAACAGGTTGTTCCTCATCCAGATGTTTGGCAACTGGACAGGATGACCCCATGAGGGAGGGGTGGAAATTTGGGACTTTGCAGATTTCCTGCTGCTGCAGCACTCAGGACCTTCAGGAGCATATGCAGTAATCTGGATCAAAACAACAAAAGTATCAGCAGGCTCCACATCACAAACAGATTAAAAAGTCATCAAGAACACTCTTGAAATGAAAAGCTGTGATTTCAATTCATTTCACTACAAGGCAGATGAGATTTTTTTAAATCAGTATCACCCATGTTTCTAGTTATGCCACACAAAGCAACAAATAAAGCAATTGAAAAACTGACAAATTACTTCTCAGCTGCTGCTGGGAATTCAACTGCTGAGGTGTTAAACTCATCCAGGTAGATGGGGGGAAATGGTGATGGCAATGGGGTGAGGAAGGAAAGGGTTAAGGAACAACAATCTGCCTGCACTGCTGGGCAGTCCTGGAGTTCAAAGCTATGCTGGTCCTTTTGTTGCTGAGCCAGCAAGACCTGCAGGGTTTAGAGGCAAGACAGGCTGCATTTAGGGAACAGATGATTTACTGCTTTGCTGGCAGCCTTTAAGGTCATTGAAGGATGTGTAAGAAAAGGGGAATTGGGGCAAAAACATAGAAAAAGGGAGGAAAGAAATGATAAAATCCTTTTTGAGATGGTTTTAGGGTCATAGTTCCTACCATTGATCCAGACTTTCATCAAAAGCAGTAAAACTGCCCACTCCTCTGCTTGTTTTGAAAATTGTTTCATATTTGTCACAGAGCTAGCAACTGTAAGAATAAAATGATGGACATCCACATATATTTGGGCAATCCCTGTATTCCAAAGCTTTCATTTTGTTCTGTAGAGCAAGAGAAGTGCTGCTGAGACCACTCTTGTGGCTCTGCTGAGCACTTGCTGCTCCAACAGCATTCTGCCATCCTGTCCACAAAAAAAAAAGAAAAGCAGAGCAGCACTGAAATAATGAGCTTTGTGTGTGTGTCTCAGAGGTGGGATGTCAGATCTTGGCAGAGAAATATTTCAATTTCAAGCTTGAGAGAACTGAAAAGTAATGGCTTTTCTTTTTGAGAAAACCACTGTTTTGGATCTACTGGGAACAAAAGGAAGGAAAGGAATGAAAGGCCTGGGGGTGGGTGTTGCAAGTGGGGTTAATTGTGCCTTCCATCAAGATGCAGCACAGGCAGATATCGTTAGGGGGAGATGACAGTTCCCTTTGTGTGAAATATGGACTTCTCACTGCCAGGCGAGACACTGGATGTGCTTTTCCTTTGGAAAATGAATTTCTGTACCCAGGAAAGACAGCTGCAGAGCACACCAGCATCTGCTGCTTATGAGGAGCTCAAAAAATGCCTTTTGCCTGCTGAGGCTGAGACTTTGGGCAGCTGGGCTGAGCACCACTGTGTTGTGTTTTTACCAAGCCCTCGAAATCCCTGGCTTTGCCAAGTAATGCCAGCAGCAGGTGCAGGATGAAGATTGGGGAACTTGTGTCCTGTGCATGTGAAGCTTTGGCTTCCTCCCTCTCTCTCCAACCATCCTTGCTCAGAGTTCCTGCCTCACAAACTGGGTGTTGCTACCAAGCAGCATTTGGAGCTGACTTGTTCTTTTTTTATCCACCTTATTCTCAGGTGTTTTAAGGAACTGGAACCATGACGGACTCCAAATACTTCACGACCAATAAAAAAGGTTGGTGTTGAGCTGGTGCAGTGGATTGGAGGTGGTGGGTGGCTATTTTTACACAGCTTTTTTAACTGCATGCAGGGGAACTTGTGCTTTTCTGGTAGCTCTGTCCCTGTTTCTCTTCTTAATCATCCAGGGAGAAACTTCTAAAGTAGGTCACATGGTGACAAAAGACAAAACTGGGGTTTTATGTGGTTTTGTGATGCACAAAATGACCCAAATGGCTGCTTTTTCAAGGATCAGAAAGCAAAACATTGGGATTTGAGTGCAGATCTGGGCAGAGGCAAAGTTTTGGTTATGGGCTAACAAGTGCCAGTCTAAGGATGGTTGTTAAGGTGAGCATCACAGGGTTAAGTTATGTGAGGAATTTAATATTTTGGATATATACATCAAGCAAACATAATGGGTTTTCCTGCTGCCATTTTCTCCAAAGCTGCAGGTGCTCTGTTTGACTTTGCTGTGCCTTTACTGCAGGTGTGGTGGTCACCTCACCTCAGGACAAACTGCTGCCCTTAAAAACAGGAAGTCTGAAAAGGATCTTTAGGATTATTTTCCTCATTCAGCTGCTTCAGAGCAGGGCTTGTTCTGCTGAGGCTGTCCCAGGCAGATTTTCTAACCTGTTCTTGAACAAAACATTGTTGCTGAGTGCAATTTAAGCCTGATCATTCTCCAGCAGATGTGGAAAATGGTTTGCATTAACCTCTCCTTTGCAAAATGGCTGAGTGCTCCCTCTGAATGCTTGCCAGTGAAAAAACCCACACTGTTGATCTATTTATGTGTCATTAAGCTTCACAATGAGCTCATAAATGAAGCTAATGCAGTTGACATCTTTCTGAGGAGCAGCTCTGGAAGTTCAGAGCTCAGGGCAGGTTTTTGTGGGCTGGCTGCAGGGAGCCAGCCTGGGCTGGGTGAGAGCTGGAGCTGCCTCAGCTCTGCTCCAGGGCACGAGCTCTGGGTGAGTAATGCCAGGCTCTTCCTCAGGCAGGAGGGATGACTAGTGGTCTCTGCACTGCAGCAGCTTCTCGTCTTTTTTGGAGTCCCTGTGTCAGATTTTAATTAGTGCTGCTGCTCTGAGCAAGTGGAGGAATGGAAAGTTGGTGTTAGAATTTTGTCAGGGACGTTTTGGTGTTTGTGATGTGTGCTCAGGCTGCAGCTCCCAGTGGGAATGCTGCTGGCTGTCCTTTCACAGGAAAGCTGGCTGTCTGTTGGGAGCATTATCCTTCTCACACCACTGGCTCTGTCTGGAGCTGGCCTGATAAACAGCCTTTTGCACACACTGCTTTATTTTATAAACTTGCTTTGCCACTTTGGTGACCCAGCCTGAACTGGCTTTCTGCACAGTAACATCTGGAAGAACTAATGCTGTGGAAAAGGCTGCTTTGGGAACCTTGGAATCCAGGCAAGCTGTGTTGCATGCAGCTTTTGTTAGTGGTAGCTCTGTCTTTTTGGCTTTTTTTCCACTGGACTGAACACATACTGTCCTGTTTCAGGAACCACAGCACTTGGGCTCCACTCCAGCTTTCTCAGGAAGCAGGCAACGATGAGCAAAACTTAAAAAGTCTGGGCAGAATTCCCTAGCTTAGTTTGTTTCTTGCAGGCACGAATCTGGCATCTCCAAGTATCTTTTCATGCTGTTATGTAATGGTTGCCTCAGGGAAACAGACACTCCAGGGACTGGTTTGGTGTCCTGGAAGTGGGAGAGCTGCCACACACAGCCTGCTTCTTGTTGCTGGCATTTTCCTCTGCAAGGTGCAGTCATAGCAGTCCCTGGAGTGTTGCAGCTTTGCTTCTCAGTGAACCATGCTTTCCACAAGGTCTGACAGCTTCCAAGTGCTGTTGGACCAGTGTTATGGGAATAGCAGGCCAAGAAAGCAGAAACTCACTCTTGAATTATCGCTAAATGAGACCATTTTCTTCTCCTGAGAGGCTCAGTCTGGTTTTTTTTTGTCTTCTTCCAGGAGAGATTTTTGAACTGAAGGCTGAACTCAACAATGAAAAGAAAGAGAAGAGGAAAGAAGCTGTAAAGAAGGTTATTGCAGCCATGACTGTGGGGAAGGATGTCAGGTAAAGGCAGCTCAGGTTGTCCTGGCACTCAGGTGTGGTGACAATGTCCATGGGGCAGCTCTGAGTTTGGCACTTTGGCTGTGTCCCTGCCTCTTCTGTGCCTGAGTCACAGGGTTCTCAAGCTCCTTGCTGCCACTGAAACCAAGACAAACAACTCTTTTCAGTATGGGTTTACCTCAAAAGCCCTTTTTATTTAAAACCTATCCAGAATTCAGCCATTTTTTATGTCACTTTAGATGATGTCTTCTTGCTGCTTGCTGTCCGGGTGTTTTAGTGTTACAAAGGTAATTCCAAGTTTTTCTTAGCTTTATCTAGCACAACATAAATTTAAGCTACATTTTAAAATGGGTGATTTTTAAATTGAACCTGCAGCTAAAGAACACTGGCATTTACTGTCCCCAGTACTGTTTTGTGAGACAACCAGCAAAACCTGTTTGAGTGAATGCTTTCTCCCCTCCAGCTTCTGTTCCTGGAGCCTGGCAGAGAGTCAGTAATTCTGGATTCATGGCAGTGTGGTCTGTTGCCACGGAAATCAATATAAGGTTGCAAATTTAGCATCATGACTTCATCCCAGAATGAAGGAACATATAAACTGAAAGGGGAAAAAAAACCTCTGATCTTTTCTGCCAGCAGCATCTACCCTTCACCTTTAGATCCCCACAGCAAACCTGGGAGCTGCAGAATCTTTGTGTAACTTCCTGTGTTATTCTGCAGGGCTGTTTGCAGATGGCTGCTTGACATTTGAGTGAAACCCAGCTTGTCAGTGTTTAAGCTTCTCATCACTCTGGGCTTTGCTGGTCTTTCTGAAGAAATTGAAGAAATTTGGCAGGTTCTTTAGAAGTGTCCTGCATGACCAAAACATTTTAAACCAACTTTTTTTCTCTTATTATCAAAAGGGGGAAGAAACAAAAAAGACTCTTGTGGGTTCATTTGCTGGCCTGTCATAGTAGAATTTTCTTGTTTGATGAACTCCCCAGTTAAAACACATCTTGGAAATGGCATTTGTTTCCACCTCCTCCTATGTTAAAGCCATAGAAGAGATTAAATTATTATTATAAAAGTCATTGCAAACTGCTTTGAAAGGGAAGGTGAACTTTCTTTAAACAGCAGGGTGCTTAAAGTGGAACTCCAGTTTTTCAGGCTTCCTTGATATTGTTACTGTCCCCTTTCATGCCTTGCAGCCTGTGGTTTTTATCTTGTGGGTGGGAGTGTGGATCTGCTGGAGGGCAGGAATGCTCTGCAGAGGGATCTGGGCAGGCTGAGGCCAGTGGTGTGAGGCTCAGTGTATGAGATCCTGCACTTGGGTCACAACAACCCATGGAACACTCCAGGCTTGGGGAAGAGCAGCTGGAAAGCTGGAAAAGGATCTGGGGGTGATGTCAGCACGAGTTTTGGGTGTCCAGGTGGCCAGGAGAGCCAAGGGCACCTGGCCTGGAGCAGGAATAGTGTGGCCAGCAGGACCAGGGCAGTGATTGTCCCCCTGTGCTGGCACTGGTGAGGCCACACCTCAGATCCCAGGGTCAGTTTGGGGCCCCTCATGACAAGAAGAACATTGAGGGCTGGAGTGTGTCCAGAGGAGGGAATGGGCTGGAGCACAAGTCTGAGGGAGCTCAGCCTGGAGAAAATGAGGCTCAGCAGGGATCTTCTCACTCTCTGAACTCCCTGACAGGAGGGTGTAGGTGTGGTCAGTCCCTTCCACCAGGAGCAAGTTACAGGATGAGAGAAAATAACCTCAAGTTGTGCCAGGGAGGTTTGCATGGGATTGTAACAGGTGGAGTCACCATCCCTGGAGGAGTTTTAGAAGGTGTTTAGATGTGGCACTTGGGGACGTGGTTGTGGCAGTGCTGGAGGAACTGCTGGGCTTTCCATACCTCAACAATTCCCTGATTCCATCCTCGCTTCTCCTTGTGTGCAGCTCTCTGTTCCCTGATGTTGTCAACTGCATGCAGACTGACAACCTGGAGCTGAAGAAGCTGGTCTACCTGTACCTGATGAACTATGCCAAGAGCCAGCCAGACATGGCCATCATGGCTGTCAACAGCTTTGTGAAGGTAACCTGCTCCCCTGGCACGGCAGGAAAGGGTCCAGCTCAGTGCCTGCCAGCACATCTCTTTGTCCAGCAGCCTTTGGGAGCTTTATCTCTTCTTTGGGGTTGGGCTCCTACAGGAGGGTGCTGAATCCACAAGCTCATGGTTCTTACTCTCAGTTACAGCTGCTGGTTGTTGCAGATGAGATGATTTCAGCAGCCCTGTAAGCGGCTGTGAGAGAACCTGCTCCAGAAAAGGCTGTTTCTATTGTTTTACCAACTTCTCTATTGGAAAACAGATTTTATCTGTTTCATCTTCTAGCCTTTGTAGTATCTGAGACATGGATATCAAACTTCCTGTTTGAATGTTCCAGCTGTGCTCTGGGTGGAAAAGCTTTATCTCTGGTGAAACTGAGAGACAGTTCACTGGGAGAGCAGCAGCCTGGTCACTGTGTTAGCTTTGGCTCTGTTGTCAGGTTGTCTCTCCTTATCTAGGAAATGTTATTTCAGTTCCACGTTGTAGATAAAACCAGTGCTTAGAAGAAGTTTGAGACTCCATGTGGAGTGTTGTAACATCTGAGACTCTGGGAATGGAACTAAGTTGCAAGTTTCTGTTGCATTTCTTCAGGCAGGAAGAGGTGAGAAGACCCAAGCTGAGAGGTGCGTTCTGACCAGAGAGGATGTCCCTGTGTTCCTCTCTGGGAAGGACATTGTCTGTCTTTAAAGTGCAATTCTGTTAGAATGGACTAACAAAATGATACTTTCCATCTCATGCCCTGCAGAGAAAAGTCTGGTGTCCCTTTTGGCCAGGTGAGGGACAGGTGTTAGTGAGGAGCAAGTGTTGACACTGCTCTGCACTAACTCAGCACTTCTCACACAGTTCCCAATTCAAGGTGTGGAATGCACTGGTAGGATGTGTCACTTCTCTTGGATGCTTTCAAAGTGATTTTTCAGCTGCAGGGAATTTGAACAGTGAAAGGTAAATGCTTTTTTAGGTCATTCTCTAGCCTTCCCTTTACAGGCTGATTTTGGAGGAGAGGCTCAGAGATGTAGATGGATTGGATGTATGGAAAATTATGTAGCCTTGAAGTTCAAAATGTTATATTCCTGTCTGCCTATCCTTTCTCTTCTTCAGAAAAACACCTTTAGAGCAGCCTTTGCTTAGGGCTTCATGTGCTGTAACCTCAGGGATGTTTGTGTTTGGCCTTTAAGAGATGGGCGTTGATGACTGTTGCATTGTGATTGCTCCTTTACACCAGGAAGGTTGGAAATCAGTGAATTTCTTTGGCTGAGGGTTATCTGTGGTTAGATTTGGGTGCTGAGAGCTGTCTCTCCAGCTTAGCTGTTGGAGCATGTTGAAAGCAGCTTTGCTGGGAGAAGGAAGCGAGACCTAGATGACGATTTTACAAGATGGAAACATCTTGAGACAGCGTAAAATGTTTCTGTGAAGCAGCAAGCACCCTTTATCCCTGATCTGCAATAATTGCCTGGCTCTTAGCACCTAATCAGAGAGAGCTGCTTAAACAAAAACAGCCTGGCTGTGCTGCAGGAATCAGGGGCTGCCGGTGCAGATTTGTTTGCTCTGTGCAGGACTGTGAGGACCCAAACCCGCTGATCCGAGCGCTGGCCGTGCGCACCATGGGCTGCATCCGCGTGGATAAAATCACCGAGTACCTGTGCGAGCCCCTGCGCAAGTGCCTCAAGGATGAGGATCCCTACGTGAGGAAAACTGCAGCTGTGTGTGTGGCCAAGCTGCACGACATCAATGCCCAGATGGTGGAGGACCAAGGATTCCTGGATTCCCTGCGGGACCTCATTGCAGACTCCAATCCCATGGTAAAGTATTCCCGTGTGTTGCTTGAGTTTGTGGTGTTTGATAATCACAGAGGTGAAATGTTTTTCACTGCAGCTGCTGCCCTGGGGTGAATGTGTTGGTCAGAGAGCTCTTGTTGCCTCAGAAAACAGGAAATATCTTCTGTTGTTTCATCTCTTTGGGCTTTTGCCTGTTTGAACACTGCAAAAGTCCTGGCCAGGTGAGTCAGAAGAGCAAGTGATGCTGCTCCCTTGGTGACAGCTTTTGCTTTCCTGCAGGCTTTGGCTCTTCTTGGAATAAGAGTTTAGATTAATTCATTTGCTAATGCAGATAAATCCACTGGCTTGTAATGAGTGGAGAAAATCAATGCTAATGTTTTTAATAAAGGTAAATGAGTCGTCAGAGCAGAGGTGGAGATCATGACCAAGAACTTCACAGGAGTAAATTACCTACTAAATCAGCATTTAATTATGCTTGATGAAGGGTCCACTTCCAAGCCAGGTGTCTCCTGCTATTATTTTGTAAGTAAAAGGTGATGGCCAAGGAATTGAAGTGCCCCACTGCATCATCCTTTCATTCAGTATTGTTTCCTGCTGGAGTTCAGGGAGTACACCAATATCATCCCAACCCTTGGCAGGGAAGAAAATTCCTGCAGCTTGGTTTAACTCAGGGTTTAAGGATTGCTACTTTTTTAGCTCTTTTAGAGCACAGATTCTGCTTAAAGACATAATCTCACATTATTAATGAGGGCAGGTGTAAGAGCTCTTTCTGTGGTGCATGAGTCAAAGCACAGAATTTCTGTCCTGCTGTAGCTGCCTTTGGGCACCTGAGAGAAACCAAGTGCAGGTGATAAGGTACCACCCCTTTAGCAGGAGAGTGAAGGCTGCTGATTGCTCTTTGTAATTCTTTCCAGAGACAGTAAAACTCGAGGTGTCTGACTGTCACAGGCAGCAGGCTCAGTGGTGGCATCTCAGGAGACACAGACACCTCTTTTCTCTGATACCCAGCTCTTTTACAAGTTGTTCTTTTTATCTGCCTCCCTGATTTTTTTTCCTTATGCCAGGCTTCAGTGTGAATATTGATGACCACTTGAAGGTGCTTTCTTTGTCTAGGCAGCTCTGAGGCATACAGAGAAATACCTGCTGTTCCAATTCAATGTGGAGGGTGTGCCTTGCAGCCTCTGAAGGGACTTCCTTGGACTTCTTTAGTTCCAATTCAATGCTGGCCCTGGTGCTCAGCAGCTCCCAGGCAGCACAGGAGGTCAGGGACAGAACCTCCTCTTCTCCCAGCCTGGGTTCCAGCTCTAATTTTGATCTGATTACAGCCACATGCATATAAGTTGAAGAGCTCTGGCTGAAAAGATGTGGTACTTCAGGAGAAATAAGGTTTTGCTTGCACTTTGTGCTTGTTGATCTCTGGGGGCTCAGTGGTTTGGTAAATGAACCATTGGACAGGAGAGCACAGATATGCATTTAAAAAGTGCATTAATTTAATATAGACTTAAATTAATGGAGAAAAGAGGAAAAATACCAAAGGGTGCTGTGTGCTCCACTTGCTAAATAAACCTCAAAAAGTAGCACAGGGTTTCCTAATAAAACATCAGGAAAACTCATGAGCTCTTTGGCAATGAGGGTGGGCTGGGACAGCTCTCCTGGGCAGGGTCACAGAACCTGCCTCATGTTGTACTCACCTGTTCTCCCCAAAGCTGAAGATTCACAGCAGCAAAATGCAGTTTGGAGGAGTGGTGGTGATGAAGGAGAGGCCTGGGGTGAGTTCTCAGATCTGCAGGCTTTGAGAGGATTCTCTAGCTGTGTTCTGTGCACTGGTTTCCCAGGTTTCACTGTAGATGAGGCATTATATTTTTGCTTTCTAAGGGTACACAGGGAGAGATTTATCAAAGGCTTGAAGCTCTTAGAGGTGCTGATTTAATACAATATTTAATCTGGTTACAATTGTAGTAGAAAAATACATTCTTTGAAGTTAAGTTGATCCTCTTTGAAATTCATGCCTTTGTGGCACGGGGGTGTCCTCAAAAGCCCAGGGATTATCCACCCCTGTTTAAAGTTCTTCTTCCTGGTCAAAGCATCCACCTCATTGCTGTTTTCTGTGAAACTCCAGTGGGGTTTCTGATGACCTTGTGTTGTGTCTGCCAGCTAAGTTATATTTATGTGCAAGTTGATATTTATTAAGATATTTTTCCTTGGAATGCAGTCCTGCCTGGAAGGTCTTTTTAAATAAAATGTGTGTATGAGTATTGGCTTTCAAAAGAAAGATTGCTGGAAGGAATGGTACAGATGGATCTATTCTGATGGCCTGTTCCTCTGTAAATGGTGCATCTCAATCATTGCAACCTGTTAGCCAAGCTCATTCATATTTATATTATAAATGTTTCTCCTCTTTTGATGGCTTGTGGAAATGGGCAACATTAGACACTTAATGAAGCAGAATTTTTGAGATGGGAAATCCACACTTGTTCTCTCTTCTGAGAAATGAGGAGTTGGAGCAGGAGCTAAAAAAGGCTGCAGCTGAAAAATAGTCTTCAAGAAGAGTTTTATTATGGCTTTGTAATTGGTTGCCTCTAGCACATGAGCAAGCTTTAAGCATTTTAGCTGGGTGCTTGGTAGAGGAACATCTCCATCTGTGGCTCACTAATTGCCTCATAATTGTGCAGAGATCAGGGTGCACATTTCTCTGGGCTCAGATCACCTTCATCATAAGGATGTCTGACTAAGTTGGAGGTGACCTTGTCAGGAACATTTTGGGTTTGTTCTTTTTGTTCCCCTATGTTTTTGGACTAATGGCATTGTTCTGTGTTAATAAACCAGCAGCCTTTGGGGATGTTCAAGACATTAAAGTCCTGCTGAGGTGCTGTAGGTGCCCAACCAAAGTTCTTTCCCTCTTTATCTGAGTTTTTGTTGTCAGGACATGGCCTTAGTTCACATAAAGTGATTTTTTGTGCATCCCCTGGGTGAATTAATTCAAACTTCTAATTGCAGATGCATTGATGTGGATGTGTTTGGGGAGGTACCAGGTGGGCTGGGGGCTTTTGCCGTGACAGCAGAGTTATCTGAGATGCCCTGTGCAGACCGTGGCCCAAAACCCTGTACAAGGGGAAGTTCAGTTGCCCTGAAGAAATTTGATTGTGAAGGAGTCTTTAATCTCATTTTGCAGCTGGGTCTGAAGTGCCTGTGGCTGCCCTTTGTCAGCTGGGATGCTGCTGAAGAGGATCCTTCCACAGAGGGAGCCCTCATTTCTTCCCAGAGCTGTCTTAAGGCAAATCCTCCTTTTTTCACCCTGCATTTCTGCCCATGAAGCTCAGCAGGAGCAGGACTGGAGGAATATAGAGCTGGGCCTGGCTGCCTTGGGCTGCACTTGCTCAGTTCTCAGCACCTTTCTGCCTGGGAACCTGGGTATGATCCCACTCAGAAGCCTGTCCTCCCATAATCCTCATGCTCTAACAAAAATATCATTCCAAAATGAGATTTTTGTGCACTCCAGGTCACTGCAGAACACTGTTCACACCCAGCAGTAGCTAATCCTGAGGCGGGAGAGGGGGAAGTGTTTCACACCAGAGATTCTCTGAAGTCATGGATAAACCTTTTTTTATTATTTTTTTTCCTGCTGCTGTCTTGTTCTGGCCTTTGTGTTTCACATCCAATGACTGCTCCTCCTTGGAGCTCTGGAAGTGCTGAGCCCAGGAAAGGGAGAGCAGACCACGAGATGGCAGCAGCTGAAAGCACAAGGAAAGCTGACTATCTTTAGACACTTTATTTTGTAACTACTTTCCTCCTGGTTTTTATCTCTGCACTTGGTTTTCTTCAGGAATGTAAATATTAGCAGAAAAACATGAGAGGAAATCTATCTAAAGCCTTACTGGTCTTTTAATATTTGAATGGAACAACCTTTCTCTCCAAATATTTTCAATCCTTGACCTTCTAAGGTAAGGTTTAACCCATGGAGTAGATATCCTTGCCAATCTATCTGTTATCCACATGGCTTAAGTTAACTGATGTCACCTTCTCCTTGTTGTTTTCCAGGTTCTGTTCAGTTTTTAATTCCTTCTTGTAGCATTTCTTCCTCCTCATGCTGGATCCAAGGTTTTTCAGGTCTGGCTGTTCTGCTCCTGTATTTCTGTGGGCTGTGCAGACTTTTTGTGCTGTGTTTTAAACCCTCTACATCACAGTTTATTTGGAGCATTACTGTTGTGACTCAGCACAGAGTAACCTGAGATCACAGAACTGATTAGTAAATGCACCAAGTGTGTGGAGTGTAATTAAACTCCTATACCTGGGAGGTTTTTGCCTTTGGCATTAATCACACTAAGAAGGGAATCTAAGATCTGACAACTGGAGGTGGTGAGGTCCACCTTGATCTAATCTGAGTTCCCTCCAGCACTATTGAGCTTCCTCAGCTCACAGATGAGACTAAACCCATGTAGATAGAAATCACAGTGTTCTCCTGTCTCTCCTGCTGTGCCTGCAGGGGAGGTGGGTTCCTTCTCTGCCAGAACTTTGGGGTTTGTGTGTGTGGGAGCTTCCTGGGTAACCCTATGGAGGAAGATGATCTTCCTCTTATTTTTCCTATTAACTGGTGAGCAGAGATGATGTTCTGAGGAATGAGCCTATTTATAAACAAAAGGAGCTTTTGCCTCCTGGGCCTGTGCTCTTCAGCAATTTTATCCCTCTCCTAATAAAGCTGAGAAAAAAACCCTTACTAAGAAACTGGTGATCCCCTGAGTCCCAAAAGGACTTTGTGAGAAGCAGTCAGGGATGTGGGAATTGTCTTACACAACAGGGAGTGGGGCAGCACTTTCTCCCTGGGCCCAGGAGATCACTGGTTCCTCATGAGGACTCTCCCAGCCCTGTGATCTCCCTCTACAGCTGGTGGATTTTTCTGGTGGGAGGAGTGAGCTGCTAATGCTGGATGAATTCATGAAGGTTGTAAGGACTTGGAAATCCACATCCCAGTGTGGAGCTGAGAATTGCTGGGAGCTGTGGGCTCTGCAGCATCTCATCAGCCTGGGGCTGCTCCAGGATCACCTCTGTCCCTCTGGATGAAAAACACCCAGGTGTTGCAGAGACAGGCAGGATCTTGAAGTCCTCCAGCCATGTCTGAATTGGTCCTGTGTGTGGTTTGGGTTTTTTTATAATGTTTGTGCTGCAAGTGGAGATAATATTTCCTTCTGGGAGACACTTGATGGCATTTGTGGGCGGAATTTCTCTTACCCAGTGATGGATATGTTGCCGTGAATGAGAATTTTGCTTGGGGCTGTTGAAGAGTGGTGGTGTCACTTTGGAGCTCTCTAATGGATGCTTCTGCTGTTTGCATGAGGCTGCCCAGGAGGAAGAGCAGCACTTTTGGTAAACTGTGCAGCCAAAAGCAGCAACAAGCTGGGGAAGGGATGGGGAGAAGCTGTGGAGGAGCCTGTCTAAACAGTGGCTGTGGTGTTGGGATGCTTGAGAGAGGGAATGAGGGAGATTGGCAGGCAGTGCAGAAACCACTGTGTGTGCTGCAGCAGGCAGCAGCAAAGGCTGAAACAGGGGAAGGAGGGAGAGCTGCCACCTGTTATTGGTGGCACAGCTTCTGGCTACCCACTCTGACCTCGCTGGTTCTGCTGGTGAAACCAGCTTTGGCTTTGGAATGAGCTCCTGCAGAGGAATCTCACTTTCTGAGCAGGTATTTTCTACAGGTTGTCATCCTGAACAGATTTCCGAGGATTTCAAGCATCTGTGTGAGACTTGGGTTTTGGTTTGGCTCATTTTATTGTGAGGGATACAGGTCTTGAGCATCTTCCCTTGGAACTGTGCTTTTTCCCTGTGTTTTCAGTACTGGCAGAAAAGCAAGTTTGTCCAGAGTTTGTCTTCCCAGACCCCTCATCTATAAAGCTTAATTGACAAATTCATCCATCAGAGACTTGTCTCCTTCCAATTGCAGCCACCAGTATGTGCCTAATTTCCAAAGCATTATTCTTGCTGAGCAGATCATTCCAGGATCTCTAACATCAATCACTGTGGTGGGAATTTTGTTGACATGTGTCTACATGTTATTTTCCATTGGAACAGACACTTCTAGCTACTGACAAGTACCATTTGTCAGATAATGCTGTGGTTGTGTTGTTTTGTAACTCTGCACCCTCCTTTTTAGGGCTCTGTAAGGAATCTGGTGCTTAGCTGGTGCTTTTTTCCCATCTCAGATCACAGACAGCCTGTTTGCCACTGGATGGTGCCAGCGAGAACCTCTGCAAGGAAAATTGCAAAAAATAAAGCAAAACCTTTCTGGTGTGTGTGGTGGGTGCCTGATCCAGGCTGGAATCTCACCAGTGATTTCTGGAAGGAGGATAGGAAGCTGCAGACCCTGTGTGTTTAATTTCCTGCACTGAGGGCTCAGCTGTGCCAAGGAGAAGCCCTTGTGATGGAGCCAGCCCTGAGCAGCTTCTTGCCCACCTACCACAAGAGCTTCAACAGCTGGGGGGAGCATGTTTTTCTTCCTTACAGCTCACACATCCTGATTTTTGCAAGGATGAGCTGGAGTGATGTTCTAGTCTGCCACAAAGTGCCATTTTTCTGCAGAGAAGTGCAAAACCCAGTTAGGGCAAGCACACTGTGGGAAGAATAACAACACTTAACTTCCCTTCCATTGCCACCTCCTTAAAATCAGCCCACTTGCAAAAATCAAGCCAGGAGGTCTTCCCCACCCAGGCAGTTTTTGGGATGTGATCAGGAGCTGGGAATGTGTGAGTCTCCCAGAGCTTTTAATTTATATCTGCACATATAAACAAGCAGTGTGGGAGGCTCCTAAGGGCTCTCTGACTTGCATTGTTTTATAGAATCATTGAATCACAGGAAGGTCAGAAGGGACCTTAAAGCTCAGTTTGTTCCATCCCCTGCAGGGGCAGGGACACCTTCTACTGTCCCAGGCTGCTCCAAGCCCCATTCAACACTTCCAGGGATGTGGTGACTACATCTTCTCTGGGAAACCTGAGCCAGGGCCTCACCACCCTCACAGGGAAGAATTTCTTTTGTAAAGTAGGAAATTTTAATGGTTTCTGGGCTGTTTCTAGGGAAGCAAAGTAATGAGGGGTCGGAGAGAAAAGTTGAGATGGGAACAGGAGTAGGGATTGTGTTCTCTGGAGAGCACCTGTTAGGGACCTTCTGGGCACACAGCGTGGCCATAAAAATGAGTGGCCCCGTGGAGCACCCGTCCATGGATGCTCTCAGCCTCCCACCTGGGAGTCTGTGCTTAATGACACAGATGTGCCCTGCATGCCCAGAGTGCTTTTGGAAATGTCAGCACCTCTCCTTTCTCAGAAACCTCTCCTGGAGCCTCCAGGTGTGCAGGGATCGCTGCCTTCCCCCAGCATCTTCTCTGACCCCTTCATTTTCCCTCCTTTTCCTCATTTTCGCTTGACTTTAACAGTGTGGCAAGCCAGAGGTTCCTGTTTCAGGCAGCAGAACATTGTATTTCATTAACTCCATTACACACTTGGTTTAATTTCCAATTAGCATGGGATGCTGGGGAAATGATCTGATTGCTTTGACTGCTTGGTGTTCTGGATGTGCTGAGCTTCCCTCCTTGTCCCCCCAGCTCCTGCAAAGCTTTTCTGTGTGGGCTGCCAGGCAGACACTCAGGTTTTCACCCACCCCCTTCCCTCCCTGGTGCTGTTTTATAGCATTTGCTCTGAGCTGGAGGTTTGAGCTGCCAGAAGGAATCACTTGGAAATCAGTGCTCCTGCCTCTGCAGCTTTCTGTGAGGTCGGGTCTGGTCTCTCTGCTGCACAGGGAGTTTGTCTGGAGGTGGATTTAAAAACTGTTGGGTTCTTGTTAAAGCTGGAATGCAGCTCGAAGTGTAGAGGTTTGGGCTTGTTGTTTTTTTTGTTGATTTTTTTAATAAGAGCCTGGGAGATTTTGATTATCCTCATCCCAATGATGCTTCTCCAAGAGCCTAAATTTATTGGGAAATTCCAGCCAAAAGCAGGTTTATTGTCATTCGGCTCATCTGTGCTCCAAGGGGATGTTGCTGTGGCTTCATTTGAATAATGGCATCATGTACCCAGGGTGAACTGATTTACATCAGCAAGCCAGGGACCTGTTATTGTTATTAATTATTACTAATTCTTCAATCTGCTCTGCATTTTTATTTTCTGGGGGATTTTTAGGCAGATCCTCATTTGGTAGCTCTTAGCTTAAAGTTGGTATTCTTAATTGTGAGTCAAATGAGGCATTTTGCAGTTGAGTTAACTTGGAATTTTAAGCTTTAAAAGCTTTTCCTGTTCATTAGTTGTTCGGGCTCATGTATCCGTGGCTACTGGGTTTAATTCGGTTTTTTCAATATTTTTGAGAACTCAGGTCTACACCAGCTGTTAGTTTTATGTACTTTTAGTCTGCTTCTTCCAATCTATGGAATAAATTACACAACTGGTTGGTTTCTCATCAAAATAAACATGGTGAGACATGTTTTGAAAAGCAGAGAATACTTTGTTTGCTAAAGAAACTTGGGGTTTTTTCCCATCAGAGTGTGAAACTTGTCCAGTTCCATGGAGGACTTTGTCCTATACGACTTGTAAAGCTTTATCTTACATTTATATGTCCCCCAGCAATTCCATCATCTTTTATTTTAAAGTTATTTTAAAGAAAATAACTTCTTGTAGCGTGCCATTTTGTTTCATGTAGCTGCACTTCATGATGTTGTGTTGCTTGTTAAGGAAGAAGTGTCAGCAGTCAAGACTTAAGGTTCAGCTGTGATGTTGCAGATTTTATTTTGGCCGAAAACCATCTCTCTAAATATTTCCAGTGCCACTTCCTTGAGTGCCAAAGCACTCACAGGTGATGTAATGGACTTTTTCCATACCTGAGTGGTAACTCTTAGTGGGGAATGCTTGAGTCCTTGACCTGAGCTCTCAGCTGGCAGAGCAGGAGCTGGAGCTGAGCGGGGCTGGCTCGTGCTGCTCCGTGTTCCTGGGCCAGTGGCAGTGCCAGGGAAGAGGTGAGGCTGTGTGCTGCAGCCAGTGTTTGTGTTGGACTGCTTCCTGGGAGCTGTTTGCCTTTCAGCTCTGCTGTGGCTGTGTGAAAAGCCTTGAAGATGCTGATTGTTTTTGTTGGCACGCCACAGCACCATAACACATCAATATGTTCAGTGCAAACCGCCAGCAAGTCCTTTTTTTAATAAATATTGCTCAAAGTTTGAATTTATCCCCTTTCCTTTATCCCCTTTTGCTTCATTTATCTCCTTGTCACTGAGATAAGGTCCTCACCTTGTGCTGAGGTGGGAGGTGAGGACCAGTTTTAATTGTGGAATGTAAATTGTAGTTCCCAGCTCCTGTGGCAGGACTGAGCTGTCACCAGATGTTCCACAACCCCTCCCAGTGCTTTTCCAACACTCAAGGAGACCACAGCCCATGGTCCTAAGTCCATCTTGCCTTCTGCCACTTCCTCATGGATGCTTTGAATGGAATTCTGAGTGGATTGCCATGTAGTGGCCCATCCTCAGCTTTGAACTGGGCACTTGCATTTTTGCTGGTGTGTTAATACCCCAAAAACAGACCCAAAAGATCCTGAGAGCAAAACCTCATTAACAGTTTGGTCTCTGGGTTGGAGCTGCTGTTCCCTACCCATGGGAGCAGCATTTCTGTGCATCCTTTGTCCAAGGCAAACACAGGGATAGATGGACCCTGCAAGGAAGGAACCAAAACCACAGGGTTTAGGATATCCTAGAAGTGCCCAAAAACATCTAAATATGGCACTTGGGGATGTGGTTCAGTGGTGAGCTTGGCAGAACTGGGTTAATGATTGAACTCAGTGATTTTGGGGGTCTTCTCCAGTCTCAGTTCTATTCTATAATTCTGTTAGTTACTCATTTATCAATTACTGCAACAAATGTAGTGCCTGGCAGTGTGAGTGCATTTGCCAGAGCTCCTGTCCCTCAGTACAATTGACAGGTCCCTTTCTCTGCTGCTTTGGCTCTGTAAATTTTTTTGTCAATGGAAAATTTTATTTCCAAAGCAGTTTTGTATTTTTAAGTGCTTTTTCATAAGGATTTTGAACTTTTCAGTTGCTTTTATGATTTGTCTTCGCTTGTAAACTTCCAAAGTACAATGGTATTAAATGTCTTTTAGTTCATTTTTATGCTGTGTCACATTAACCATTCAGGAATTAGGCAAATTAAATAATGAGGAGAATAAGCAGCCTATCTTGATAAGTTCCTCATTAAAACAGGACAAGAAGACAGCAGCACTGATTGCTAATGATTTTGGTGACAGAAGGCTCATTCAACTAATGAAATTCATAAAATCTTGGATGAAAATCCTATCTCTGACCTCTAGGTGTGAAATGCAGAACAATCAACATTACTGTGCCTGAGCAATGACTTTGGAATATATTGGTTTAATGACAAGCAGGGATGGGAACAAGGCAGGGAAAGTTCTGGTCGTGCTGTTCTTGTTTTCATTGTGCTGCATCAAAAGCATCTTTAGTCATCCAAACAATCAGATGATTTTAGATAAGATGTTTCTTTGCCTTAATCTCATAGGAAATAACACCATAAATCTTCATTTGAGCAGGTATTTGCTGGGAGTTGGGCTGGACACGACGTACATTGTAAAATGTCCTGAAAATGCCTTTTCATAGGGGCTTTCAGTTCTGTGTGTCAAACTCAGCTTAGATCCCTTTTCCTGTAAGTTAAACAAATGAACCTTTAGTCTCTGCAATTTTTAAAATTTAGTCTCTATATTCTGCAACTCTGCTGTTTTAAAAAATCTTCCCATGGAGTCTGCTGGAATAACTGTTGAATTTGAGTATGGAACTGAGAATTAGAAATTTTTGCTTCACTCCCACTTCTCATTCATGTCAAGCTGGACCCTGGACCTCCTCTCTGTGCTTCCTTTCATCTGTGCCTTAAATCGTCCTAAATGCAGCAAGAATATTTACAGGGATGAGTTGTGCTGGAGTGCTTGCTTTACCACAGTTCCATAAACCAAAAGGATGTTCTGGAGACTGTTTGAATTTGAAATATGGGTTATTAAAAATTTAGCAGGAGTTGCCCATTTTAGGGAAATTGTTTGTTTTTTCTCAAACTGTGTGACCTGCCAGGGCTGCTGCAGAGCTGGAGGCTGCCAGGCACCTGCCAGCTCATTTCTGGATCACTGTTAAGCCACGTGCCATGGGGAAATGGGGCAAGAGGCACACACTCCTGAGTAAATAGGGCAGCTGGAGGTGTGGGGACCTTGTCTGTGAAGCTGAGCATCCCCTGGAGCTGGGGGAGGGTGTGGAGCCTGCAGGAAGGCAGGGTGGTGGTGCTCCTGTGGGTGCCATCTCCAGCTCCTTCCCCAGCAAAATCTCTTGTGCTGCCCTGGGTTCTGTTCCTTGCAGTGAAGCTTTGGGCTCTGCAGGTTGGGTGTGAGGTTGTGCTGCATCCAGAGGGCTCAGATAACTGCTGTGGCAGCTGAGAGACCTCCAGTTTGCTCCCTGAGTGTGCCAAGCCTGGTCAGTCCCTGCCAAGCCCCTCGTGCTCTGCTAACAAGGAACTCTCCCCTCCCTTCCCCCAGGTGGTGGCGAACGCCGTGGCCGCGCTGTCGGAGATCAGCGAGTCCCACCCCAACAGCAACCTGCTGGATCTGAACCCCCAGAACATCAACAAGCTGCTGACAGCTCTCAATGAGTGCACAGAGTGGGGGCAGATCTTCATCCTGGACTGCCTGTCCAACTACAACCCCAAGGATGACCGGGAAGCTCAGAGGTGCGGTGGCTTTTTGGTGGCACTCGGGGGCTGTTTTGGTGGCACTGGGGGTGTTACAGCTCTGGAAGGGCTTGGGGTATCAGGGCACTGTGGCAGCACAAATAAGACTTGATAAACTAGGTTTGAAAGCAAAGCTACTTTTGTAGTTTGGGCTGATGCTGGAAACCAGTCCCTTTCCTTTGCAGAACCATTTTCTCTGTGTTTTTGTACCTTTTTTTTCTATGTAAAAGGCTGGTTCTTGTGGGAACTGGCACTGCTAAGAAGGGATCAGCCCAAGACCAAACTTGTTAACAGTGGAAGCAGTGTTTGGAGGATTTTCTGGTTTAAAGCAGAATTTTCCTATTTGGTTTTGCTGCTTTGAGAGGCAAGAAGCCTTTATAGGTTTGTGGGTTTCTAAAGTACGACAGGTCTGAGACTGGAATATTTTCCAGCTGAAAACTAGTCAGTGATATGATAGAAGTGAAAATAAAGGTAAGAAATTATTTTTGTTATTGCTCTAAATTCACCTCTGTGCTTTTACCTTTAACTGCAATGACTAAACCCAAGCAGAAAGACTTTAGGGGTTGTGTAGTGGGGTGTTAGTTTGTGCACTTCAAGCCTCTTCCTCATCTGTCTCCAGAATCACAAAAAGCCAGATTGTGTTCCCAAGAAAACAAGGATTCAGCCAGAAACGTAAATTGGATCAGGGAGACTCTGAGATGATGTATTTAATGCTATGTATTGATAAAGTGATGATGTGGGGATGGAGGGGGAGAAGGGTCACAAGCCCTCATGCAAAATCCTGGCCAGGCCACTTGGAATTTGATGGGTTTCTTCACTGACTCTTTTTTGAGGCACAAAATGCTCTGTTTCTAAGAAGCCTGCCAGTAGTCTTGCTTGGGTTTTTTTTCCTCCCTGAGTTCTGTTTCTGTGCCAGAAACAGCTCTTAATGAGTGCTAGAAACCTGCAGAGATCTCCAGGGTGTGAGACTGGTGTTATCCCAGCTCTGTCAGAGGGACCACTGCTCTGAACACCTGTGAATGTCCCAGTTCCTCTGAAGAGCTGAGCATGAAACTGCATGGGCAGGAACTCCTTTTGAGTTTATCTCCTGGAGTCTGCCAGATTTCACATGGCCCTGGGAAAGTCACTCCTTTCCAGCAAGGCTGGTGTCACTGCCCTGTGTCTGGGGAAACTGAGGCACAGAGAGAGGAAGCAGCTGGGACATGCAGGTGACCTTGGGCAGAGGCAGCTGGAGGTGCCCCAGCTCTGACTTGGACTCCTCTGCTCTTCACTGAGCTCTGCTGCTTCCCTTCCAGCATGGCTGAAAGCAAGTCTTTCAGGGAAAGAAACTTCAGGAGGCACAGATGGGAGCAAGATTGTTCTGGGTTAGCAATGTGCAGGAGGGAGTGGGAAGAAACTTGACAGATGCTGTAAGAAAGACCATATGAACCCAAACTTCCTTTCTTTTTGGGATGGGCTGTTTAGGATGCTTTTTGATTACAGGATCCATTATGGCGGAGATTTGGGAGGATATTTAGGTCACTCTTTCCTTGTGTATTCAGAGGAACAGAAATCTTTTTTTGTTGCAATGACAGCAACCCCCCGAGCAAGCCAGAGGCATGTATCACCTCTGAATGGTTATAGGGAGGCTAAAGTGTTTTTCCAGTAGCTGTTTTTGATAAAGTTATGTTTGTAAGTGACAGACGAGATCACACAAATAGAGCATAGCACAGGAAAAGCAGGAAGTGTGGAATTGTTCCTGAGCTGACTGTGGCAGGAGAGAAACTTGAAGCTGTGAGAGGAGCTGTCCCCGTTTGCTTCCTGCCACGTTCAGGAAAACAGGACTTTGCCCCTTCATTGTGAGCAAAACCAAATCCAAGCAGTGTCTGAGAAGGTGTCTTCAGCCATGTGCAGTCTCCTAAACTCAGATTTGAAATATTTGGCATCCTGAAATCCATTTGAAGCCTTTCCTGTGCCTCTGTCCCCAGCATCTGTGAGCGGGTGACCCCCCGGCTGTCTCACGCCAACTCTGCAGTGGTGCTGTCAGCAGTGAAGGTCCTGATGAAGTTCCTGGAGCTCCTTCCCAAGGACTCTGACTATTACAACATGCTGCTGAAGAAACTCGCCCCTCCTCTGGTGACCCTGCTGTCTGGAGAGCCTGAAGTTCAGTATGTTGCCCTGAGGAACATCAACTTGATTGTGCAGAAGAGGTAAAGGCTCAGGGCTGCTACTCCTGTGTTGTCAAAGGTCATCTGGTTATCTCAGACCTCCAGATACTGCCACATGCACAGAATTCCTTTTAATCCAGGCTCAGATCCCTTGAGAGCCAGATTAAACAGTCTCATGACTCTGGCAGCCTGAATTGATTTCCTTTCCAGCATACTTGTGATACCACTTTCATGCAGTATTTCTTTACCTGCCTCTCTTCACCTTCTCTTTATGAGCAGCCAGAATTGCTCTTTACAAATCAAAATGGCAAACAGGGGCAGTTCACAGTGACCTGCAGAATGTCACTGTGCCTGTGTTACGCTGCTGAGCACAGAACCACCAGGCTGGTGACATCCTGGTGTGCAGTAGGGTTGGGTTTTCCCCACCAGTTTGTTCCCACATTTGTGTTTTATTGCTGGTGATCCTTGCTGGAAAGGTGAGACAGCTTGGATATCTCACTTTGTGATTATATTCAGGGCAGAGTTACTGTGCACTGGCACCTTGCAGGTGAAAGTGGAAATGAATTTGGAGGTTTTGCATTGAGATAAGGATGTTCTTCTTTCACTGAAAATAATGTTGTTCACTGCCTGTAGTGGTTGGTTCAGCAGTTCAAATAGGGAAAGCAGACACGTGGCCATAGAAAGACTTGAATTATGCATTTTTGTATCTAAACAATCTTCTTATCCAGACCTCTTTCTCCAAATTGGTGTTTGCACGTCCTAGGCATAAAATCAGACTCAGAGAATGGTTTAGGTAGAAAGTGACCTTAAAGATCATAGAGTTCCAACCTCCTCTGCAGGTTTCACCTTCCAGGTTACTCAGAGCCCTGTCCAGCCTGCTCTTGAACTCTTCCAGGAATGGGGAGTCCACGACCTCCCTGGTCAACCAGGGCAAAGTGACACCATTCTGTTTCTCAGTGAATTTTGGGGTAGATCTCTAAAGAAATGATGCCTTTTGTTACAATAGTTTGGTGTTTTTTACCACCCTTGAGTGACACATTATGTTCCCTGCAGGCCTGAGATCCTGAAGCAGGAGATCAAGGTGTTCTTTGTGAAGTACAACGACCCCATCTATGTCAAGCTGGAGAAACTGGACATCATGATCCGCCTGGCCTCCCAAGCAAACATTGCCCAGGTCAGCTGCTGTGCTTTGGGAGGGGAAAATCCTCTCCAGGTCCTTGTGTGAGGGTGTTTGCAGCCTTTCCCTGGAGCTATCCTGCCTGTCAGGCATCACTGTGCCTGGTAGAGTGCTCTGTGCAGTTCTTTAATGGGAGGTGGTGGAGTTTCCCCCATCATTTAAATGTTAATAGCATGGCATGGCTTGCATCGTGACAGTGAGGTGGATCTTGTTTCACAGATGACAATTCCAGGAGGGGAACTCATGGCTCCTGTCAAATGAGTCACTGCCAGTGCTGAGGTTGGAATGAGAGCCTTGTTTCAAGTGAGAGGGGTGTGCCTGTAAGGGAGGCATTCAGAAAGGCCAAACATTATTGAAGTGTGAATTTCAAGTTAGTGAAATTGTTAAATGCTTGCACAGGCACTCTTCAGAGCTAAAAAAAAAATCCTGCTTTTGCTTAACTTGTTCCAGAGTGGAAATAGCACAAAGCTGAAGCTGAACTGAATTGAGGTTTGCTTTACAGTGTAGATTCTTCTTGTGTTTGATGTTGGTTTAATGCAGAGGAGGTGTTCTCGAGTGTACCCCTGGCCATGAGGCCTAACACTAATGCAGAATGATTAATGCCTCTGGTTAGTGCTATTATTGTCCTTTCCTAATTGTCACAGAGCAGTTTCATTAAATGTGACATTTTGAAGCAGCTCCTTCAGCTCTCTCCTGATGTTTTTTGGAACTGAGCAAGGTAATTCATGCCCTTTTTGTGCTGGGGGCATGGAAAATATTTTAAAACTCAGTTTCTATGAGAACACACTCAGAATTTTCTCTTTACTCTTGGTAGGCTCCACACCAATTTGAATTTAAAATGTTCCAATAATATGGGCTGTTTGCATGAAAGGCAGTGGTGTCTGGAGGGCAGTCTGAGATCTGCAGACTAATGAATGAATCTCTCCTGCTTCTGAGGAGGCATTCATAAAACAACACAAGCTTTAGCAGGAAGATGTCCTGGAATGAGACCTGAGAGCAGCTTCCACCCACATCCTGCAGTGCTGCTGGTGGAGATTCTCCATCCCTGTGCCCATCCTGGACCAAGGGTGGTTCCAGCCCAGGCCTTGGGCAGGGTTTGGGAAGCATCAGCTGCTCAAGGCGGTGCTCCAAGTGCTGTGCAGCATCAATCATCCAAGGAAATAATAAAACTTCCAAACACAGATGTCCTGTCTCCTCCTTGCAGATTTATCTGTCTGCAGTCTGGCCCTTCATGGCCTCTTTATCTTGTCATTCTTCTGAGCAATTTGCTTGGATGAGAGATTTTTCAAAGGGCCGTCTGGCTTTGTGCTGCTTCACTCTCCCTGCCCATCTATTTGTGACATCACGATTAAATCCCTGATGTCATGTTTGGCATGGGAAACAGAAATAAATTGAGCTTTAGAGGGAATATAAATTACATATGCTCTTTTCTTGAAACAATATTTTGTAAGCTAAGTGATTGAAGACAAAGTTAAAGGTCTGTAAGATCCCAGCAGGTCCTGAGTTTAGCCCTTCATCCGTTTCCATTAGCAAAAACACTGAGACAAAATAATAAATCTTATTTTTAAGAGGGGAAGCATCTTCATGCTGTTATTATTCCCTGTATAGATGTTCCAGAGTGTCCTCAGATCTCTTCTGCATCTTCTGTTTGGATTCACCAGGGATCCAAAGGTTCATCTCAGCACAGAAAAGCAGACATCAGAAATGGCTGTTGTCGAAAGCTTTGCATGCAGCAAATGTATTTTCAGTGCAGGAAGGAACAGAAACCTTTACGTTTGACAAGGCTGATTTTTCCCCAGCTCTTGTTCAAGGAAATTGAAAATAATTAAGACCAAGCCACCTTTTGACTTTGTCCAGCCTGCACCAAGTGTAACCCCAGCAGTTTGGGTTACACACCAGTGTGACCAAACCACTGGGCTTTGGAGGGCGAGGCTGATGGCAGAGTATGGCTGTGACAGAACATCCTGCTTGTCTTCTGGTGCCCAAGCAGCACCTCCTGCGAGGGTGGGCTGTTCTCTGAGTGTCCCCAGGGGCTGACATTGCTGTGGTGTCCCCACAGGTCCTGGCAGAGCTCAAGGAATACGCCACCGAGGTGGACGTGGACTTTGTGCGCAAGGCCGTGCGCGCCATCGGCCGCTGCGCCATCAAGGTGGAGGCAAGTATCTCGCCCTGGGGCTCTCTGGGATTCTCTGCCAGGTTCAGAAGCAGTGATGGGCTTTGCCACCTCATTTCCATGTTGCTGGAACTTTGGTGTTGGCCATCAAGTGAGCTGGATAAATCCTGGTTGTGGGCAGAGCACCACTGGACAGGGTATGAGCTGTGAGGGCATCACGGGAGGGTGGGGTGCTCCTCTTGTCTTGCAGGCAGAGCAAGGCAGGTAATTCAGCCTTGATGGAATATTTTACTGCATTTGCTTCAGTGGAACAATGACCATTTATCCACCCAACTCAGTTAATAGCTGTGGCCTGACTTTTTGAAGGGGGAGCAAGAAGAGATTGTGCAGAGAAACTTGGTATTATGAAGCATTTTATGTCATCCCTCCTCTCCATTTCGGCAGAACAGAACACACAGGCAGAGAATTGCAGAGATTTGGGGCACTTAAATGCAATTTATACAAACAGAGTGACTCTACTTACGTAAATCTGTGTAACTTGTGGCTTCATTTGGAGTGTGCTCATTTTTGCTTCGGTGCTTATGCAAACAAGTTCCCAGGAACCTCTACAGTTATCCAAAACAAGTCTGAAATGTCCTCAGCCAGTGGAATATCCACCTAAGTGCTCATAATAGAATATTGTTTTTTTAGTGATGTGTCTGTTAATTTCCCTGCAAGTGAATCTGAAATGCCTGTCAGGAGCTGAGAGATCCTGTGAAGAGAGGGAAGATTTATGCTGTGGTGTTGGTACTTTTCAGTAAACTGATGACTGAGTGCAAAATGTCACGTAAAGTGCTCTAATTTCAGCTGAGCTCATTTAGCTTTTGCTCAAGTGCGTTCCCATGAGCATTGCCTGACAGCAGATTTAAATAATAACCTAATCATGCCTGGCTTAGTGTGGTGTCAGTGCACAGGATTCTCTTGCTTCAGCTAAACTGCTGCAAGCCCCTGCACAGAGGACACCAACTCCTGTCCTCTGGAGAGAACCAGCTGCCCTTTTGTGCAGCTTTCCCTTCCTTCCCTCAGTTCTGAAAGGTTTGTCACTGCCAGGGGCTTTCTTTGAAGCGTGGCCCCATGGAGCAGGGGCTGCTGCTTCTGTTTCATGTCTGCAGTTCAAAATACCAGAGCACTCCTTCCATGCTGCATCAGGCAGGAGCCTGTCTGCATGGAGCCACAGCAGTGAGGGTAGAAAACCCCCCTGAGCAGGGGAAAGGGCTGCAGAGAAGTTTCAGAGGAGCTGGTGGCAGCCCTTTTGGTAGCAGTGCTGTGCTGAAGGGGTGGGAGTTTGTTTTGGCTCTCAGCAGGGACTTTCTGTAGGATTTGGCCATGTGTCTGTCCTAGTTCCACACAGAGGGTGGTGTGTTCCTGCAGCATCAAAGTGTTTTTAGAAGTTTTTACCCTTTCCTGTGCTCATCCCCCACATTTTTCCTCATCCCTGATACCACAACAGTCATATTTGATAATCAAAGGACTAATAATAATGCCCCAGTGACCCTCTAACTGTAATTGTGCCTCTCCATAAGTAATTTTAACCTTGATTTTTAGCACTGCTCCATTCAGGATGCTGCTGCGAAGGGTGAGATTCGTTTCCTGCTCTGACAAGAACCAGATTTAAAGAGGGCAAATATAGAACAACTCATTTGAGTGTCCTCATCCGTGGGTTAATCCCTGTCCCCAGTGCATCTGTGTTTACTAGAGGCTGTTTACACTGTGAGTTATGACTAATGGAAGAGCATCCTCACAGCCATCAGTGTCCAAGTTCCCAAGGCTCAGAAATCTGCTTTTTGACACAGGACACAGCCAGTGGGAGCTGTTGATGGTGAGGATTCACAGAGCACCTCAGCTCTGCCTCCAGGGATCTACCTTTGGTCTAATTGTCACTCCTAGGAGAGTGAGACAGAAATAAATCTGTCTGCAGAGAGGTGCACCACAAAGCAAATGTGGTGTTTCCTTTGCTCCTAGTGCTGCTTTGGGATAAGGAACCAACACCCACATTGAGCAGCAAGATTTTGCCCAGGCTTGAGTAGTGACATTGTTTTGGGGGATGTCAGAACATGCTCATTTTGCATGGATAGGGCTGGTTACTGATAGCTGAGCTCAGACTTAGTTTGGCTTGGTCTTCAGCAAACTCTGGTGTAGCTGCAATTGTCTGCCTTGTGAATTGGTTTGCTCCAGTGGCAGCATCTCAAGAAACCATCGTGCCATGCTTTGATTGTAAGGAAAACAAGCACCACTCCTGTGGGAAAAGGAAATTAAGAGGATGCAGTAAGAACAGGAATTCCTCTGGAGCAAAGGGGAAGCGGAAGCAGCCATCTTACAGGGATATTTGTCTTGTTTCCAGGAGACTCTGCCAGCAGCCTGGTTCTTAGAAATCATTGAGGCTTATGGCTGAGTGTGATATGTGCTACTTCAGTAATCTTGTGGGCTTTCATTTGCTTTCTGCTGAAAAACAAAGCAATTTTGACTTTGGTCGCTTGTCCTTCCTCACTCCAACTTGAAAGCTGGTGGAGTTGGGGCACTCTTTGATCAGTTTGCAGAGCTCTGCTGTCCCCAAGGATGTCCACCTTCAAAAAGCAATGTGTTTACAAGGGATGGGGTGAGCTGAGATCTGTTTTGTTGGAGGGACTGCTCTTCTGGGCATGTGCCCACCACTGCTCATTTTCCAAGGGACTCTTTGGCTAAAAATCATTGCTGTGTATTTCAAAGTGGGTGTTGTGCTTTTCCTGGAAAAAAAAAATCATGCTTCAAAGTGTCTAAAGAAAAGAAAGCTAAACTTTAATTTGCTTTTCCTTGAATTGTGCAGCTCTTAAATTTAAATTGTGGAGGCTCTAACAGGGCTGCACTGCTCCTTGCCAGCAGTGATGGTGCTGTAGGTTCTCTGGAGTGAGCTTGGGACAGATTTACCACCATCAGGTCACTTGTTAAAATATCAGATAAAAGTTACAGAGATGAAGAGGTGAAATTTCAAGCTCTGAAGCCTCTCTCTTGCAAGGACTTTGAGCAGGGCTCCCACTGTGAGCAAAGTCAAAGTGTGTGGAGCCAGGTCCGTGGTCAGTCCCCTTGATGTGGAAGAGCCTTCCAGGTCCCAGCCCCAAATCCCTGGTGGAGCAGAAGGGATCAGAGCAGGACATGGTCAGGTTGCCATTCACTGCCCCTGTAGTGCCACAGTACTCATAAAGCTGTGCTAAGGAGGGAGAGGTATCATAAAAAATTATTGCACCAATCACCCATTTTTATGTGATGCCTTTCTTCACTGTGACACCAATTGTATGGGATTTTTGTTCTGTTTGGTGTGAGTTTCAGAGGAGAGTGCTGTGACTTACTGCCAGAGGAAATGCTGGTTTGTGGTGTCTCCTGCCTTGGCTGACCCCCTTGTCAGTCTGTTTGTGCTGCCAGGCCCTGTGTGAGATACCCACGAGGGCAGGAAATTGCCCTTGAAGGTTTTAGTCTCTGCCCCAAATTCTTGAGCTTTGTCCTTGAGATTTTTGCCCATTCTCAAAGAACTGATTCCTGTGACTAAAATGCCATTTCACTCCTCCTCCTTCTGCCCAGCCTTTAAGTGCTCTGTAAGTCGAGGAGGCTGTTAACTCACTGGAATTGAAAAATCCACCTACATGGCTGTTGTTTGTGCCCTCCAGTGTTTGTCTCCAGCCCGAATCCTTTATGAGTGTTCCGAAGGCAGTGTTGGGAGCAGTCTGCTTCTCACATTAATCACCAGCTGTGTAATGAGGCTTCATGTGTGCTCTGCTAATAACCAAATCACTGCCCTTATTTGAGCTCTCGGGTGCTGCAGTTGGTTGCTCCTGTGATGCCCAGCCTCACTGTGCTGTTTGGGAACAGACCTCCCTGAATTATCTGCCTCTAACTCTGCTCCTGGTTCCCGGAGCATGACAGTGTCCAGTCCTTGTTATCTTGCAGTGCCTGTGAATTGAATTAATTAATGTGAAAGCTGCACTCGGAGCAGCTGAATTTCTATTTTTAGCTGTGTATTCACATGTTGTTTGTAACCTCACCCCCCAAAATACTGAACCTGTTGCCGCTGGGAGCTGCTTTTTGCTGCTGGTTTTGACAACACTGCTTTCTCCTGCCTTCTGGCTCTGCTAGAAACCTTCCAGCAATCCCTATCAGAACTTTCCCAGCTCTGATTGCCTGGCAGGGGAAACCTCGGAGAGCTCCTTCAGTGGCCTGGATCAGCCCCAGGGTGATACAATTAGCAGTGCAGGCAATGTTCTCAAGATCTCTTACGTGGTGACATAACTTTCTACTGGCACAGTTGTTTCTCTTACTTTCTACAGGAGCTGGAGCCAGCTGGGCCCCCACTGTAACAAACAACCTTTTGTTAACCTGTAGTTCATTTCTGGACAGAGTTGGTAGCTCCTGTCCTCTTGTTTTCCTCCTCTGGGCCTTTTCTCATCCACATGCCTTGTTCCTCAGTGTGAGCAGGAATGTTTCAATTGTGTTCTTGTGTTCTCTCCAGCAATCTGCAGAGCGTTGTGTGAGCACTCTGCTGGACCTCATCCAGACCAAGGTCAACTACGTGGTGCAGGAGGCCATCGTGGTCATCAGGGACATCTTCCGCAAGTACCCCAACAAGTACGTGGCAGTACCCCGGGATTTTGGAAGCACTTGGCTGCCATCATCAGAACAGAGCAGAACTCAGCTTAGCAGGGCTCTGAAGCAAAGGTGGAAGCAGTGATCCCACTCAGGTGTTGGCTCTAGATGAGGTGTCAGCCTGGCTCGTTCTTAGTTTGAATTGAAAGGTTTTTCCATATTGAAGTCCAGATCAAAAGCCAGTAAAGCTCTTGCAGAGGATGCCAGAAGGAAAATCTGGCCAAGGTTATGCATCAGGCTTTTCTGGTTTTAATCCCTTCTAGAAAGCCTTGAAGTACAGAAGTCTCTTCATACAGGGCTGTGGAAATTCATGGCTCCCATTGTCCAAGATCCCAGTCAGGTTGTGCTGAACAAAACTCTGCTGGCTTTTCCCACTGACTGTTCCCTCTGGCTTGGGCAGAACTCAGCTTCTCTTGTGCTGGTTCTGCAATAAAGTTTTATCTCCTCAGCCACAGAACTGCAGCAATGTTTTTCAGCAGAGACTGCATGATCATCTACAAAATAATATGGGACATCTGCTGGTCTCCCTGGCAATTTCTGCTGTCAAGCTCAGATGGGATATATATATATATAATACCACACATGGGAATAGGGGAAGCTAAATTAGTGTGAGGTATTGCCTGATTTTCAGTAGAGCCTTGAGGGAAGGGTAATACCCAGTTCAGGCTGAGGATCTGCAAGGCTGCAGGATCTGGTTCAGACTCATGCTTTGAACTGTTGGATCAAATGCTCTCATTAAAAAACAGAAAAGGAGGCAACTTTATCTTGAATTCCACATCTGGGTGGTCTTGTTGTTGGATTAAACTACAAAGACCCTGTGAGATCTCAGTGCTCAGCTTGGAGAGGAAAAAAAGCCTGGAAATATCTTCTGTAGTTGAATGAAAATGCTGCTTGTTATGTAGAAATACGAGACATTAATTCAGTGCAGGATTCTCTGCAGAAATATGTGGGCAGAAATGGAGTAAAACAAGTCCAGTTCACCCCAGTAATGTTCCTGCACTCTAACAAACCAGGTATGAAAGCATCATTGCCACCCTGTGTGAGAACCTGGATTCCCTGGATGAGCCAGATGCCAGAGCTGCCATGATCTGGATAGTGGGCGAATATGCTGAGAGAATTGACAATGCAGATGAGCTGCTGGAGAGTTTCCTGGAGGGTTTCCATGATGAAAGTACTCAGGTAAGGTTGCAGAGTGCACAGTACCTGTAGTGTTTCATGCAGTAAATGTTACTGCAGTGGTCAGACAATACCTGTCAATAAAAGCTTTGATATTTGGCTGAAATGAAACTCTTGGGAATCTGCAGTTTTGCTTTGTTGCCCATGTCTCCAAAACTTCCCTTTTTGACAGTATAAGACAGGATTGGAGGGGAGTTCCAGAAGTTGCATACATTTTGGGGAATAGCTGTACTGGGGACCAGAACTTAGGTCGTGATGGGTTGCATGTATGACACAAAGCTCAGCCTGCTGCTTGGCTTCTTGTCTGTGAAAGTGTTTTGCAACAGGCAAGAAAGAGGCTGAGTCTCATTATACTGGGTTTCACTGGCAAAGAATAGTGTGATGCTGTGAGGGAACTCAAATCTTATGTTTTATACCAGTAAAGGATGTGGAGGTTGTGAGACTTTGAATGGATGAGTTTTTAATCTCTGCTGTGCCCCTCTCCCTTAGGTGCAGCTCACCCTCCTGACTGCCATAGTGAAGCTGTTCTTGAAAAAGCCTTCAGAGACTCAGGAGCTGGTCCAGCAGGTGCTCAGCCTGGCCACACAGGTAAGCCAAGTGAGCAGAGCCCTGCAGACTCTGTGCTGTGTGAAGTCTCCCATCTCCCAGGCCAGTCAGCTTTGCAGTAGAAAGGATTGAAGGCTGTTCCCTTCTCTCCCAAAGAGACTCTATTTAAAAGCTGCTCTGTGCCTGTTACCATCTGGAATCTGCCTTCTCCTTCTTAGCTCTTGCTTTGTCTCAATTCCTTCCCCGTTTCTCACTAAATGGAAAGTTAGGGACAGCTTAGAATTATCAGGAAACTAAAATTCTTTCTCCTTGAAGGTGCCTTGCAGTTAAACATCTGGAGCTATAACAGAGGGAAAGAGCCTGGCAAAGCCTTTGTTCTGTGAACAGCCCAGGTTAAGCAGTGCTATGAAAAGGAAAAAACTGAAGTTTGGGGTTTTTCCTTTGTGTTTGGATGCTGTCAACCAACGTGGCAGCTTTGCTGGAGGCTGCAGCAGTGGGTTAAGATCACGGATTCATTATGCATGAGGTGCTGAGTTATGAGCTCAGATCACTGCAGGCAGGGCTGGGCTGGAGCTGGCAGACACAACTGCTGTAGCTCTAGAGGACAGAGTGGAGATGTCCTAGTGGCAGGGGTGGCTAAATCTCAGCTGATCTGCCTGCACTCCTTGGCTGCAATGACTGGGGTAAAGTGCCCAAAAAGAGCAGCTCCTCTCCAGACCTGCTGTGTCAAGTGATAAAAATAGTCTGCCAGCTGAATGGGCTGTGATTGTTTCTGAGCAGAAAAGCTGGAGTCAATCATCAGCTGGCCTTTTTGATTTTCTGTGCCGCCAGAAATCGCGGCTGGGGACTTACTGAACTTAAAACTTGTATTCATTCCTTTGGGGAGTTGCACTGGTCAGCAGCAGCAAACCCATGACCTGCTTTTCTTGCTTCCAAACCTGCTATTAGGCAGGATGGGAGCTGCTCTTCAGAGAGGAGTGGGCCAAGGGCACACTGTATCATTTGTCTGAGCCAACAGAAGAAGGGTACTAAGTGTTAAATCCCACTGTGCTGAGTCACAAAACATTTAATGACACCCTCGGAATATAACAGGAGTCTGGTTTTTTTCCTCTGTTTGTCACAAATGTTGATTCAGTCTGGCTTTTTGTATTTTAAATGAATAATAAGTCAATGTAGGATAGCTGGCTGTAAAACCACTGTAAAACCTCATTCTTCAAGGTCTGATTTCTAGGTAGAGGTGGTGTTTTTCACTTGAGTGGGAGAGTAATTACACGTGTGTTTCTTTCCCCAGCTTAGGTATTGTTGCACTTTGGGTGGCTGAGGGTTTGTCTCAGACTGCAGGTGTGGTTGTAGCAGGTGCCAGCTTCATCCAGCCAGCACTGGTAAAAATAGCAGTGCAGCAGCTGGGGCTGGAAGGAATGCAGGAATTGGGGTCTCAGACCTCTGCATTGCTGTTGTGATGGGTGGGGAGCTGAGCTAGCCAGAGTTCATTGGTGTTGCTCCACATGCACACCCTGGAGAGGGGAGAATTGGGAGAGAAACTGGGAAAGATTTGAACCTGTTTTTTCAGTAGGTGTAAGTTTCCAGTGTGGTTTTTTGGCTGTGGGAAGAAGCAGTCAGCCTTGAATCTGTAGGTGTGAGTAGGAGAATGTGGCCTTTCATGTGTGCCCTTGCAGAAACCCTGCCTGACCCTGAGTGCAGAGTCTGGGAGGGATTGTTAAGGCCAAAAGGTGTAAGAGTCCACAATTCTACCATCAAACAATCCAGCTCTGCAGAGACAAAGTGTGAGACAACAGAGAGATTAATTTAGGTCCTTACAAGCAAAATGAGCTGAGCTCAGGCTCATTCCAAGAGGAGGTTTGATAATGTCTTGAGGCAGATTGCAGATGCAGGTTCTAAGAGGTCAGCAGCAGCAGCAGAGAGGAAGGCTGCTGAGGTGTACTGTATTTTGCTGGAGTTTTATCAAGGAAAAAACCTCAGGAACATTTATCCTGTTGTTCTGCTGATGTGAGGATTAAAAATCCAAGCTCTTGTTTCCGTGAGCAGTTCACTACAATATAAAACCACAGCACCTCCCTCTCCCTAGAACATTATCAGCAAACCCTCCCCATTCACTTTGCTGCTCTGGGCAGAGCTGCTCAAAGAGGAGAGGAGTAATTAGCACTTCATGCAGAGGCAAAAGTGTCTGCAGTAAAACAAGGGCATTATTGACAGCTGGAGAACTGATGAAGTATCCTAAGCGTGTATCATTAACATCTCTCCATACTTCATTAGATAACTAAAAGGCAGGATAAATAAGATCTCTTCTGCTATAAAGAATATGGCTTATTAAGATGTGGCTCTGCAGCATCTTTTTGTCCAGCAGTGCCCCTGGGTAAGTCATATTTCCAGGAAGCTTAGATCATTATGCAGCATTGTGTGTCTCCTCTTAGTATGTAACAGTCATTGCCACTCATGTTCTTTTCTCCTGGATTTCTCCTAACACTTAGTGGCAGGAAAGTTTGGGAAGCAGTTGGCAGTTCTGTGGTTTGGGGCAATTGTGGGATGTAAATCATGGGCTTTTTGCTCCCTGGCCAGCTGAGCAGGAAGTTGGACGTTAACACTTTGCTTCTCATTTTTAATTTTAAGATGTTCATCTCAACAAGCAGTTTGTAGCATCACTTTGAAATTGGTGGCTGTGGCTGCTGACTGCTTGGGGTTTTTTAATCCAGCAGAGCCACTGCTAGAGGAGTAAAGTGATTGCAGGCATTAGTTCAGTGCAGAGCTGTGAGTGATGCATTGCTTTGTCTCAGGATTCTGACAACCCAGACCTGCGGGATCGTGGCTACATCTACTGGCGCCTTCTTTCCACGGACCCAGTGACTGCCAAGGAAGTGGTGCTCTCTGAAAAGCCCCTGATTTCTGAGGAGACTGATCTGATTGAGCCAACCCTTCTGGATGAGCTGATCTGCCACATTGGCTCTCTGGCTTCCGTGTACCACAAACCACCCAACGCTTTCGTGGAGGGGAGCCACGGCATCCACCGCAAGCACCTGCCCATCCACCACGGCAGGTGAGCTCAGGGAACCCCTGGGATCATGGCAGGGTTGGTTGTTTCTTTCTACAGTTCAGAAGGTGGCAAGATCTTTTAGAAAACCCCAGTGGGATTTTACTGATAGTTTGCAGGTCATTCAAGGGGCTGTTTCTTGCACAATGTAGTCCTGGGTATGGAGTTTCCAAGTTCCTGGGTCACAAGACACAGGAAGTATCAAAGTTTCTGTGTGAGGAGAAGCCGTGATGTTTTTTGAGAAGACATGGGTTATAGGTGCTCTTGACATGAGTTTGAGTAGAAAAGCAGAAGGTTTGGATGACTGGTGCATGGAGGACTAGAGTGGGAGCAGGCATCTTTCAGAAGCTGATTTTGTAGGAGCTTTGCTTCAGCAGCAGCTCAGCTTTACAAGCCTGTCTCCTGGAATACAGTATCACTCTCCTGGAACAGGCAAGCACAGGGATCCTTCAGTGCTGGAACATGAAATGGAGAAGGATTGGTGAATCTCCCATTCTCACTTGGTGCCTGTAAAGCAAGGGAGGTGCAAAAGCCATCTAAGCCCCACCACTGTTAGGGCTCAGAAGAAGATGGGTAGGTTGACAGATCTGTCTGACCTTTGGGAGGTGGGGGAAATGCTCTGGCTCATTGCCTGGTGCTTCTGTGCCTCCCTGGGATCACAGTTCTGGCAGCAGATTAGTTCTGCAAGAGCAGGCACTGCCTTAGTCCCAGCTGGGGCTGTGCTGCTGTTGGTCCTGTTCCCATGGTCCCTCGTTCAGGTGAGCAGTTTGCTGTTTGCACTAATGGCATTAATTACAAAAAAGAGTGTATTTGCAGCAAGAGGCAGAGTAGCTAGGCTTACCTCTTAATAATATTCCCAAAGTGACATTTGGAGTGCTATTTTTTGCTGTTGCACTGATAAATCAGTGTGCGATGCTGCTTCTTTTCTATTTTCTGACACCACTTCTCTGCTATTCTTAGCAACTGAAGCTATTTCTGTGGTGGCTGGCTTTGGGAAGCTGAGTTGTTTTCTCCCTGCCTGTGAAATGAAGTCTGGCTGCACTGACCCAGAATCAGCAAGCACAAATGTACCAGTTGGACAGGAAAAGTAATGACCACTTTCCTACCTCTCCTAGTCATAGATTTGTCTCAAAATGAGCTGGTTTTTGGTGTTATCAGCCTTCTGTACACTTTGTTCCAGGTCACTACAGAAAAGAGCGTTTTAGGGGATTTAGCTCGGAGAATTCAGCTTTTGAAGGAGCAGTTTATTATCTTCTTGCATGTAGTGAGTATGTGCTTAGCTCTCATTGCTCATGCTCAGTCTGCTGACCTTAAATATTTTCTGACTTTGGCTGAACCATTGCTTCAAAAAAACCCCAAAAAATAAACCTCCAGGCCTCAGTCAGCAGCGGCAAGCTGGGAAAGGTCTGAGAGGTGCTCAGCAGAGTGTGCTGCACACTGATCATGCTGATGCACTGCTGAATTAAAAAATGAGTGGAGTTAATTTAATGGCACATCAGGCTTCTCTGATGAGAGCTCACCTCAAGAGGCCCCATTATTGGCATTTTCAGCATCAGTTTAAGGCAAGTTAAGAGTGTCCAGTGAAAGATGAGTTCAGACAGTCAGATGAGATGATTTTCTGTACAACTCCTGCACTCCAGTGACCATTCTGGTGGCTGATCCATGTGGTGGAGACTGGTGGCACTGTGAGATGGGAATGGGGAGATGTCCACAGTGAATGTGGTTTAAGAGGGTCACGACAGCTCTGCTTGAGTGGTGCTTCCCTGATTACAACCCTAGGAGGAGTTCTGGTTGGCAGAACACACTTACAGGGCATTTTGATTCATTTCTTTTCCATTCAGAGCACTGCAGGACAGGTTCCTTGCAGCTCTCAGCTGATGGGAAGACCCATTGAGCAGCTCACAGATGGTGAAATGTTCCTGCCTGTTCAGTGAGCCCAAGTGTCACAGAGCTGCAGATGTATCCTCAGGGTGGGGGAAAATCTGATGGCTTGGCAGTGTTTCCTTGTGTGGTGGCTCCCACCACCCCTGCTCAGCCATAATTCAGCTGGGAAATTTGGGAAGATGTTAAAAGGGCTCCTGGGAGAAGCCAGTCTGGTTAGACTTGGGCAGGAGTCTCTATTTCCCTGTTTCACAGGTGGCTGCAGGAAATTTTTGATTCTGGTTCAGGCTGTGCATCCGTTGTGAATCCCAATATCTGGGAACTGCTGGAGGCTGAGCTCACAGGGCCAAATCTCCAATTCCCATGGCCAAATCCCAGACTGTTGGGAGAAAGCTTGCATCAAGTCGTTTTGCCTTTTTTAACCCACATATTATTTATTAATTTATTTTCTTTCAAAGGAAAGAATATAGGAATCCTTTTTTACAAGTGGAAGCCTTGGAATTTTGCTTTTTTACAACAAACCAACTGAGCTTTGTCCTTCCCTAATTTCCTGCTGGGCTTTGGGGCAGCAGCAGTTACACAAGACACAGAGGGATTTCTGTGTCTCCATCAGGAGAAGGATGAGTAAGTGTTGAAGGGGTGGAGTGTTACAGGGATTATATCCTGGGAAGGAGCCGAGTGGTTTGTGCTGTGTTCCTGTTCCAGGCTGGGGGTGGATCACAGCCACCAGCTCTGCTCAGGAATGCTCAGTGAGCACTTCAGCACACTCAGCACTCTCCCTGCTGAAGGCAGCAGCAGAAAGGACAGCTAATATTAGTGCTATTGGGGCTCTAAAGCTTTTAATGCAAAGGAGCTTTGGAGCCTTCCTGCTGCTGCCTGGTAACTAAGTCATCCTGCACTCATTATGCTCCATCTTTTCCTCCTGGTTTTCCTCCTGGCACTGGGATTGGGAGCAGCTTATACTCTGCTGACTCCTTCCCCTCAATAGCTGAATAAGGATAAGAGAATTTTGGCTACTCCAAATCAGGAGCTGCAGAGCTTTGCAGAGCAGCCCCAGTGTTAAACACCTTGTCAGGGCACTAATTCCCACAGCAGTCGTGTGCACTTACCTGCTGGCTGCAGCAGAAATCATTTTATCAGTTATTGCTGGAAACAGGGTATAAAATTGGATTTTAATTATCTAAAATGTGAGCATCTCTGGAATTAAAGAATAAATACATTGTAGTGAGTTATCCAGGAGCTACTGGTATTTTTTTACCCTCTCCTTGTTATCAAATTCAGTGACAAGTGGATATAAAAGGTAGCCAGACTGCATATGATGATAAATTTTGGAAGCTGTATAATGAGTGTTTCTAGACTAGTAATTAGCATGCCTCCTAAATCAGAGGAAAGGAAATTATTGATAGAAGGGAGGAATCAATTTTAGATTGAGTTTCAATTAGAAAAGACTGATGGACCTTGTTGCTGGTCAGGAGAAGGTGATTAATCTAGATCTGAGGGAAGTAGTGGAGTTTACACTGGTTAGAGTAAGGGCTTAAGTGTTAGATCTCTGAGAAAATCTGGATCATTTATTTTTCCTTGTGTTTTCATGTCATTCTCAAGCCCAGTGGACTGAAAATCATCTCTGTAGGTGTATTCTGAGGTAGGAAATGCTGATTTTTCAGTTCTGTAGCCCACGTGGCACCCATGGCTCCCTGTTTTGGAGGGGGTCTTTGATTCTCAGGGTGGGTGGGATTCATCCCTTGCAAGATTCCTTTTGCTGGGCTGAAAACCATGAACTAAACAAGGAGAATCTTTATGCTTACAGTGCTGAAGATGCACTGGTGCAGGCCAATGGCCACAGCAGCTGCTGGAATCCCTTTTTGGTGGCTTTTGCTGCTGAGCCACCTCTTGCTCTGTTTCCCCTTGCTGGGAGCCTGGAACTGGAGGCCAAAGGTGACTGATATTTATCTTTTCTGCTTCTGTTCCTCCCCCCCACAGCCCTGATGCTGGTGACAGCCCCGTGGGCCCCACAACCACCACGAACCTGGAGCAGCCACAGGTCATCCCCTTCCAAGGTGACCTCCTGGGGGACCTCCTGAACCTGGACCTGGGGCCTCCTGTGAACGTGCCCCAAGCCTGCTTCATTCAGATGGGAGCTGTGGACCTCCTGGGAGGAGGGCTGGACAGCCTGGTAAGCAGCACATCCTCTTTAGCTGATGGGTGATAATTGGAGCTGTGCTTATCTCTGCAAAGCCTTGATCATTTGTGCTTTTCGTGCTCAGTGAGCTGAGCTCCCAGTGCTGAGTCCTGAAACTCCAGGAGGATTTAACCACAGTTATTGTACCAACTTTCAGCGGGCTTTTCCTGCTCTGCATTGAACTGCTGCATGCTGTAGAATCCCCATGGTCAGTGGATACATTTGTTCTGTGCTTTTTCTGTCTGTAGAAGAAAACCAAAAAGTTGCTTTAAGGATGTAAAGTGGTTCACTGCTTTCTATTTGAATCAAGCTCCCTTTCAAGAAGGCATTTATTCCACCCAATTCCCAGCCCTCCTGAATTTCAGTGCTAAAGCTCTCAGGCTGTAACCCTGTGTCTTCTCATTTGTGTATTCTCCAGAGCATGTCATGGTTTAATATCAGTGACATTTTAATTGCAGTGAGGTCAAGAGGGAGCTCTCTGTGCAGTCCTGCCAGAGCTGCTCTCAAGGCACCTGCCCTGGCACTAACAGGGTCAGGCTCCAGTGGGAGCAGCCACACCTCCCTTCTGCCCTGGGCAGCGAGCTGGGCATGAGCTGCAATGAGAAAATCTCTTAGCAGGGAGCCAGCAGCAGGAGAGGTCAGTGCTGAGCCTTCAGGCTGGTGGCAGCCAGGCAGGGAGGAGTGCTGTGTTAGGGATCAGCCTGGGAGCTGTTCCCAAAGCACAGCACACAGATCCCAGCTCCCTGCTGGCCTCCCCACAGGGGAACACTCCTAGGTGTGTTTGCACCATGGAAATCAAGTGAGGCTGCCCCAATGGACATACTTGGGTGTTTTTCAGACCTGCAGAGGGTTTCTCTTGCTTGAGGTTTGGCTTGTGATGAGTTGGGCTGAGTTATCTCTGCCTGGTTCAGGTGCACTTTCAGTTCTGAGCCAAGCTCTGAATAACAGAGGTAGGAGGCAGCTGGATGAACCCCAATTCAGCAAATCTTTAACTGTCAAATACATATTTTTTCAAGCTGCCATAAACTTACTAAAGCAGATGTTAAACACATTTCCAGCTCCAGTGCTTCATGGGCTAATGAGCTGGAAACAATCTAACCCTTAATGGCTCTGGCACTCCCAGAGGGCAGAGGTGCTGTAGGCTCTGCTCTGTCTAACCAGAGGTTGGTTTGGTTAGCAGAGACTCTGCTCTTACTGAGGATTAGCAAAATGGTCAAGGTGGAGTTGCTGGGAAAGCAGGCAGTGAGCCCAGAGCAGTGCCCTGTGCAGCCTTTCCCTGCACTGCAAGTCGTGCCTTTAAAAACTTGGGAATTAAGGCATTGCAGGAGGTGGTGCTGCCTGTGCTGCCACAGGATGGTTTGTAACTTAAATTCCTCTCTGCTGCCTTCCAGGCCTCTCACAGTAACCCTTTGTTCCTCATTAGTGTCACACAAATAAATGGACACAGTAGAACTAAAACTTGGTTTTGGGAGAAGAGCTGTCTGGCAGCTGGCATTAATGGGCTTAATTTAGTGACCTGCTCTGACAGTGGAGCTGTTAGTTGAAATGGTACCAGGCTTTTACTTAATATTTTTCTCATGCCTTAAGCACATCCGTGGGGTTATGGAGTGTGATCTGACAAAATGATCCTGTCTGGATGGGGAGTAGCTGTGCCTGGGGCTGCATGGCCAATGCTCTCTCCATTGAGTGAATGGGGAAGCACTAAAAAAAAAAATCTGAATCTTGGTGTGGTTTTTGAAGGTGGATGCTTTGTATTGGAGTGATGTTGCATCAAATGCACCAAAGCTCCAGCTTTTCCTTCCCTTGGTCAGTCTCTTTTCTCAGGTGACAGGATGACAGGATAAGAGAGAATGGCCTCTGCTTGAGCCAAGGGAGGTTTAAATTGAATATTTGGAACTCTGTCTTCACCAAAATGGTTTTCAAGCCCTGGAATGGGCTGTCCAGGGCAGTGGTGGGGTCACTTAAAAATCGTGTAGATGTGTAGTGGTGGCTTTGGCAGTGCTGGTGGAATGCTGTGGAAGTCTTTTCCAGCCTAAACGACTCTAGGACAATAAGCTTAATTAGTGAGTGAATGTGATCTGTGCGTGTGTTTGTTGCTGTGGGCATGTGTTTAACAAGTCTCAAGCTGGGTTAACCCTAACCTGGTATTACCCAAATTGCTGGGGTGTGTCCTGGGCTGCAGGGCTTGCCAAGAGGATTGGCATTTGGATCTCAGGCTTGTATTAAACCACATTTGTGCTGTGCCAAAATCAGTCTCAGGCTGCAGATCCCACAGGCCTGATTGCTGTGTGTGGGGAGGAGCTGAGACACATCCCAGTGTGCCCATTGAAGGGCTGAGCTCTTCACCCTTCCCTGGGGATCAGAAACACCTGGGGGGCAGCAATGCTTGAATTGTTCTGCTTTGAAATTTCCCTTTGTGTTACTCCTGAAGTTTATTTTAATGCATTTCTTCCCTGGCTTTGCTGGACTGGCTGGGGCTGCACACTGTGACAGTGACATTGCCTCAAAGGCAAGTGCAGAGCCTCAAAGGCAGCTGGAGGTCTGCAAGAGGCTGCTGGCAGCATCTCAGCCAGTTTGTCACACCCACTCAGTGTCATCTGTTGATCCCATCTTCTGCCCCCTTGTCTATGGAGGGGGTGTCTCATCAGGGGGATGTTTTTGCAGGAAAGTCCCAATGGGACTGACCCAGAAAGACCAACAGCAGCATTAACTTCCATGGAAAATGCCATTCTGCATTTCCATTTCTTAGAACTGCAGGGTTTTATTTTTCTTCCAGGCATTTAGGGACTGAATGGTGTACAACTGCACAAACACCAAATTAATATTGTTCATTTGAATTGTCCTCAGCATTGCCAGATATTTATGCCCATGACCAGTGAGGCTCCAGCTGCTTGCAAGGTTAATTTTTTTAGTGAGTAAATCTTAATTTATCTCCATAGTGAGTGCTGTAATTTGTATTAAATGTAACATACATACACAGATGCTGAGCATGTGTTAACAAGTAAAAAGAGGAGAAAAAGGACCTTTGGTGCAAGAGCAGTGCTTACAAGCAGAGCAGACTTGCTGGAGGACTTTTGGAAAGCTGTTTTCTAGGGAATGGGTTGTGCCCTTTTTGCCACCATGGGCAGATCTTGTTCTTCTCTGCTCAATTTTCTTTTTCTATAAAATAGTGACTAAGCCCACTTTACACCACTATTTGGGATCTCCAGCTCCACAGTGTTAAGTGGCCATACCAATCATTAAAGGAGGAGAAACAAAATTTGTGGGAGAGCAGATTGCTGGGTGCAGAGCTGTGCATTCCAAGAGCTGCAGTTTGGTGCTTTTTTCCCCTCGAGTGGCTGCATTTCATGCAGGTTGCAGTCACTCTCCCAGTTCCTGTGCAGTGGTGCAGTGCTTTGCAGGATGTCTGTCTGTGCTGACATGACATTTTTGCCTTTCAACATTTTTGTGTGTTCATTTGTTCTGCAAATCCACGGAGCATGAGAGCTCTGGGGCCACATTGTGTTTCCTGGGAGCCCCTGCACTGACTGGGAGCAGGGCACTTGAAACCTGGGGGGCAGAGCAGTAAATCTGCAGGGATGGACAGGCTTGGATTGTCTGTTATGTAAGGATTTTATTTAATACTCTAGCTACTCATCTACAAGAATATTATTGATTTGAGACTGGCAGCTGGTCAGGTTGATTTATGTTCTGAACTGAAAAGCTGTTTGATAAACACTGAATGTCCACAGTTTTCTGTAATAAACTGGAAGTGGGCTGGTTTGGGCTGTTCCAGGTGGGTTTGTGCCCATCTGTGTAATCAGGCTGGATTTAGGGGTCTCACCCCAAGGCTCTGTTCCCCACGATTCAGGGCTGTGTCCCAGCATTGCAATAGGATGGAGGGTGGGAGCTGAGCCCCAGCTCAGAGCTCCAGGCACCATAGACTTGGCAGCCTGGGAAGAAACCCATGTTCCAGCAGCCTGAAGTGCCTGCCTCATCCACAAAGCTGTGAGCAGGGGCTGCTGGTGTCCCTCCCTCCCTGCCTGGCTGCTTTCAAATGGAGAATTCAGTGTGGCCTCAATGGACAGCTCCCTCAAGTGCTGGAGTTGATTAGGGACTCACCAATGTTTTATAAAAAAGTATCAAAGTGACCTCCAGTTTGCCCTGAGTGCCACATTTCTCTGCTGGCTCTGCAAGTGATTTGCAGTGTATAATCTTAGGAAAGTTACTTCATTTACCTTTTCCTGGAACTACAGGGTGAGAGTGTCTGTGCCAGGTCAGCCCCACATCCATTTATGCAGTGATGTGATGTTTTCCCAGAGTGCTTCTCCAGCCTTTGGCAGGGAGCTGAGCCACTCCTTTCATCTGGGCTGTTGAGGTTTGATGAGCTACAAAGGAATCTCTCAGGATTCCTGACAAAGGACACATCTCCATCGCTGGGCCAAGGCTGGTGTGGAAAAGGAGCTATTTTGGTGGCCCACTCATTCATATCTGATTCAAAGCTGTTGTAGCTGTTACAGGACTGCTTTGTGAGCTGCCTGCTTTTTACACTTTGGAGGATGAAAATGGTTAGGACTCAGTTTTCTTGCTGCTGGAAATCGCTCAGCAGGGCAAAGCATTAGCAGTGAGTGCAGTGAAATGGTGACCGTGGTACTGGCAGTGTGACCTGTCCTCCAGCAGCTTTGCCACAGCTGTCCCTGCTTTGGAGAGCAGCCCTTCTGCTCTGCAAGTGTGCTTGGTGTGCAAACACACAAAACAGACAGCAAACAAGGCACTACAGTACCTCTGTGTGAGCCATGGTGGTATCTGCAGTGAGATCCCTGCAGCCATGCATGGCCTGGCCTGCAGCTCAGGGCTCTCTAACAGCATTAGCTGCATCAGAGGGGCTGCCAGCAGCCCTCTCCCAGCATCTCACCCCCTTCCTGTGAGGTGAATGCCTTGTGTTCCTTGCTGCTGTTTTACTGAGTGCAGGCAGCACCTTGAGCTGTGCTGCTTGCTCCTGATTTGTGGGGTGAGGGAGCGAGCAGGCAGCAGTTGTCCCCTGTTAACCCATGAATTGTGGTCCATGAAATGCTCAGCTGCCCTGGAAGCCCTGATTATGCTGTGGACACAAGGCAAGGCAGTTGCTGAGCAGTGGTTGTTGAAGCTGTCCCTGGCTCCACCCTCCCTGTTATTTTTTGGTGCTCCAAAGCCTCACGTCATTTTGCAGAAGTGATTGTAGCCCCTCAGGATCACATGAACACTTCAGCAGAGTCGCTTCATTACAAGCTGCTGTTAAGATGCAAATAAAGCCTCCTAATGCAGTAACTCCAGCACTGCTACACTTCGTAAGTCAGCATAACTGCTTCCACAGGGCTGGAATTGCAGGGCAGGGGCTCTCCAACTGCAGAGCAGCTGCGGCGCCGTCCAAGCCAACTTGTGCAGAGTAAAGGTGCTGATGCAGTTTGGGAAGAGGTGCTGGCACTGGTTTTATTGGTGCAGGGTTGAGCCCAGCCTCTTCTTAAACCCTTGTGCCTGCTTGGGTGCTGTTATGGCAGGGTTGGTTTGGAGGGAGTAAAGAGAATTCCTGTTTGAAGAACTTCTATGCCTTTGGGGGCCGAGACTCCCTGTTTGTACTCTGCTCATCTCCTGAAACTGGCAGCTTTGCCTCTTGCTGAAGAGCACAAAGCCTCTGCCCAGGAGGAAGAGCTGCCAGTTTGGGGATCAGGATCAGGGGTCTGCAGTGCCATGAATTCCCTTGGAACATCAAGAGCCAGCCCTTGTCCATCCCACCTTCACAGCAAACATTTCAGCCGGAATGAACTGACAGCTGTATTAACATGGTCCTCTCCTCTGTGGGGCTGTTCCTGAGTCTCCTGAAAGGCAGATCCAGGTTGTCCTTCTGGCAGGAGTGTCTGTCTGCCATGAGACAAATGGAAACGGTTAACCAGAGCTCCTTGTCCTGGGGAATTGCTTCAGCAGCACTTCATGCCTGACTAATATCTGTTTCTTTCCTTCTGCACTCTGCCTGTCACTCCATATGGGAGAGGACACTCCGTGGGTAATTGGTTCCTGTTCCCTCTGTCTTCCTCCTTCCCTCTTACTCACACACATCTCTGTTACCGTCTCTTCCATCACTCTGAGTTTGGAATAAAGTTATGATTTGGGCATCTCACAGGAGGAGAAACAGACCTGCAGTTCCTGAACGGGGAAAGCGTCGGTGCCATGGGAGGGTGACAGGCAAGAAAAACAGTGAAAGAGCCTTTTTGCTGCTGCAATGGGAAGTGCAGCCCAGATCTGATGTGGAACTCAGCAGTTCTTTATTAACTTCCCCCTTTAACTTCGGGCGCAGTAGAAATGCTGTCACTTCTCTCCTCACTCCGGGCAGAGGCAGCTCTGCCTGTAGGGACCTGGAGGAGCTGCAGCTCCTTGGCACTGGTTCCGTGGCTCTGGAGCACATCTGCAGTGCTTGGGCCCCAGCACAGGAGCCAGGAGAGGCTCAGGCTGGGCTCTGCAGAGCCCTCAGCCACTAAAGAGGGGCTGCAGCAGCTCAGAGCTTCCTGGCATTGGGAAGAGATGTTGGGTCCAATCTGGAAACACACAGCTCCTGATAAATTCTCTGAGCCAGTCAGGGGTTTTTGTCTCCTTTTTGTGAGGGCTGGAGTCTTAACTAAAGCAATAAATCCACATTCTACTTTCCCCCTCAGGTGTGACATTAAGGGAAAATGGAAGATTTGTGGATAACTTGAGGAACCCCAATTTGTCATTCCCTGTCCCTTGCAGCCAACATCAGTGTACGAGCTGCTTCGAGGTTGGGTTCCTACCCTGCAGCTCCTTCTGATGATGAGTATAGTAGGAAATGGTAGAATAGTTAACATCTGGCTTGATTATGCAGAATTATTCAGTCGTTTCCATAATACCCTTTGTAAAATGCTTGCTGCTTGATAAACCAGCCTTTCTCCTGCTGCAGACAACAGTAGCAGAAATCCTCTGTGCATACAATAATGTCTGGAAATGAACTGCATTCTTTCTTTTCCCCCGGACTTCTCTGCCTGTCAATATAAAGCCTGAAGTTCATCTGCATGCAAGACTATGAATAGGGATGAGGTGTAATAGTTGCATTTATTACTCCTCAGTGAGCCAGTAACAAGATGTAAATGATCTGATATATTAATCTAAAGCATGGCTTGGCTTAGAGAGCAGTCAATAGAACAAAACTCTGCTCTGTCAGGCTGGTACTGTGGGGGAGACTTGACAGTGTAATAAGCCTTATTTTATAAGCTCAATATTAATTGGATTTGCATCCTCTGGCTGGCTTCCTTTGGTCTCTGACTGATCCTTCTTTTGACTTTGGAATCACTCACTTCTGTCTGTTATTTCTTAAGTAAGATAAGCACAACTGGACAGCAAGAGCCTGAGTTGCTGTATGGAGAGGTGGCTGTTGAAAAAGAGGAGGAGTCTCCTCAGCTTCTGCCATGACCTCAAGTAGGGATAAACTGAGTCCCACACAGAAAAAAGGCTCTTAATGCCTCTTAACAAAAAGCAAATTATGATTTGTCCTTCTCTAACACCCATTTAGGGTGGTTAATGTTGCATCAGGTGGCTGCTGTGGGGACTGGGGGAAGGAGAGGTGCCAGGGGATAGGAGAGATCCAGGGAAGCACAGGGATTTGTTCACATTTTACAGGTTTTATGGAGGCTGGTTATCATCTGGTAAGTCAGTCTTACACCTTTGCTGCTCTTCTCAGGGCAATTTATCCTTTTTATCTGTGCTCTGATGGAGAGAGGTATGAAGCTTTATGGTCTCTCTTGACCAGCATAAAACACATTTGCTGTGAGATCGCTCAGGGAACAGGCTGAAAGGGATCAGACCAAAGTTAATTTCCAAGTTTTTCGTGCAGAGGGAAAAGGTCAGAACCTTTTTGGCTCTAAGCATAGGCACTCCTGGAAACTTTTCCTTCAGCTATATGGTGCATTTGTTCAATATTCTGACACACCAGCACTTACTTGAACAACATATCTGGAGTCTTTGCTGACCCAGTTTGTCTCATGCTTTTTTAAAAGCAAACTAACTCCCCAAATGCTAATCAAATGGAAGAGCAGAACCATCTTCCAGGTGAACTGTAATGTTCTGGTCTGCCAGAACATTAGGAAAACCTAATGGGGCTGGCTCCTGCCTCGCTCCTGCCTCACCCCTGCACTCGCATTGTCCTCTGTGTGTGTTGTCAGGTCTGAATGTGACCCCGGAAAACTCTTGTTTGAGGCAAAAAAATTACCCTGGTCTTCAGAAGAAGAGCCTGGGACACAGATAAGCCTGGAGATGCCTCTGCAGTGAATAACCACTGCAGATCTGTGCTTCTTTCCTCCTGGCTATCAGTCATCTGTTAAGTGCATTTTAAATATTCACAGGATTGATGTACTTGTGAACAGCGCTTGTAGCCAAGCCTTGGAGCCTGCCCTGATCTCTGAGTGTGTAGAGTGATGTGGAGGTTTGAAAACTGGCCTTTGTCACTGGGAATGTGGTCTGGGTGCTGTGTAAGGGACCTTGTGGGGGGAGAGCTTCTAGGGGGGGCTGCAGAAGAGCCCCAGAGAGGATTTAGTGCTTATGGAGGGCTGTTTCAGTCACTTCAGATGTGGTTGTGTAGCTTGGCAGAAATTAGTACTGAAATATCCTGGTGCACTGTGAGGTCTCTGTGCTGTTGGATGTCTGTTAGATGATGAAGCTGTTTTCCCCTGTCTGAGGGACGGGAGCATCTTCAAAGCCCCCCCTCTCTGAGCTGTTTTAAGAGCCAGCACAGATCCCATTCTCTCTCCTCCTCGTTGTTGAAAGGAGCCACATGTCAGAGGAGCACAGCCAACACTCATTGTGTTGCCTGTGGTTCAGAGCTGTTCCCTAGAAAACTAAGGCTTTCAGGAAGTGAGCCTTCCTGTCAGTTTTATTTTTATGCCATTTCACAGTTACCCCACTGGGTTTTGTGGAGCTGCTTGGGGCCTGCTGGCAGCAGCAGGGCTAAGGGGAAAGCACCAATGCATGAAATGTGAAGAAGGGAGGTTTTGGTGCAGATAACAGGCTCAAGGAGGGATAGATTGTTGTTCTTATTAACCTGCAGAACGCTCCTGACCACAGTGAATGCATGGGGTAGTTCTCCAAGTAGCTCTGCTCAGCCAGCAGCAAGCAGCCCCTCTGTTCCCTGTGCTTTCCCAGCACTGCCTTTCTGTCTGTCCTGTGGGAGTTACCCATGCCCGGATCTGACACTCGGCTGAAATGATCTCGGTCTTCCTCTCCTCTCTCTCCTTCTCTCTTTCAGCTTGGCAGTGACCTTGGCGGGGGCATTGGAGGAAGCCCGGCAGTAAGTGCCATTCCAATTTTTTCCCCAATTTCCAAAGCTGCTCAAAGCTCAGGGTTTTTCATTGTAACCTCACCTGTTATGTGCTGGAAGGTGCTTTCCAAAGCCCCGACAATGTTTGAAAATGAATAAATGCAACTGAAACACAGAGCTCCCCATCTATGTTGATTTGAGTCCGGCTGCCAACTGGGCTTTCCTAAGAGCAGCCAGGGCAGAGCTGTTCCCTCTCTCTGCTTAGCTCTTCTTCCTCAAAGCTTTTAGTTGGAGCAGCAGCATTAATGCTGGCAGTGCTTCATCCTTGTGCAACTGCTTTAGCAGCAAAAGGCCAAGGATGTTTATCCCTACTCACAAATCCTGGTCTGTAACCCTAACCCAGTGTCAGCACAGACTTGCCTCAACTCAGTGCTTTCTCCTCCCAAACTCCACGTGAGATTTTTACCTGGATAGCAGGGTCAGGTGCTCTGAGCTTTCCTACTACATGTGGTCAGTGCTGCCCCTGCCACCTCCTCTGTGCCTGTGCTTTGGGAGTGTCCCTGTGCCTACAGCACTTGCTGGGACATGGGACAGTTTCTGTCCACTTTCAAAGCACCCTTGGCTCCAAGCTCATAGCAGCTTCTTCCAGAAAAGCACAGAAAGGGTCTGAAACATGACTTGGAGATGCAGTGGGCAGGAGGGAGTGTGCTTCCAACCCACAGCCAGAAACCCTAGAAAGCTCCAGGACTCCATACCCAGTAGCTCAGTGAGGACAGCATGCTCACTTCTGGAGGGAGGGCTTGTCAGAGACCCTTGTTATGGCTGCAGTCATTCTCTCTCCTCTTTCCCTGCAAATCTGGCATTCCTGTCTTCCTTCAGCACCAGGGCAGAGGAGAGCTGGTGGCACAGAACACCTGTACACCCAGGCAGCCTCAGCAGGACATAGGAGATGGTTCCCTGTGCTGGAAATACCCCCAAAGCCAGGGCTCTGCCCTCCTGGGCCAGCAAAATCCCACCAGGCAGTTGTGTGCTGCTCACTCTGCCTGATTCTGGGCTGCTGCCTGGGCAATGCTGCTCTCAAGCAGAGCATTCATCCTGCTAGCAAGAGAATTTGGGAGCCTAACTTGTGTGTGACTGTCCCAGCTGAAGCTGGGCACCTAAATGTTAATATTCCAGCTTTGGTGCCCTCATTTAAGTCCTGGAAGGGAAGGATTGCCCTTGCAGGAAGGTTGTCCTCGGGCAGGCTGTGTTTCATGTAATGAACCTTTTGGGCCCCAGTGCTGAGGGGGCAGAGCTCTGGCTTTGGGTGGGAGCACACGACATGGTCATGACTCCCTTGCTATCTCTGGATATGCAAAATCTTGCAGATTCCTGAAGGCTGACGTAGTTGGGGGGAGGTTTGAAGCATTTGCTCTTTTCCCTGGGTTTATGTAGGGTAGATCCACAAAGCACATTGTCTTACGAGAAGGAGAGATGGAGAAGAAAGATTCCTCCACAGTGGGAATAGATAACTGGAACTATAAAAAATGATGTGGAAGCTTGGTTGAGGTGACAGCCGAGTGCAGGGATTAGCTGCCAAGAGCTTTGGAATTCAAATGCATAATTTAGCACTATTGATAAATCAGCGGGGAAGCTGCAAATGGCTTTAAAATATTTAGGATATTGCCCAAGTTCATGCTTTATTTAATCAGTAGTGCTCACACGTGATGTTAATGAGTGCCTGTTCTCTCTGACTCCTCCAGGTGGGACAGACCTACGTTCCCACCTGTGTGCCAGCCACCTTTGCCCCTTCTCCCACCCCAGCAGTGGTCAGCTGTGGACTCAACGACCTCTTCGAGCTCTCGTCTGGCATAGGGATGGCTCCAGGAGGATATGTGGCTCCCAAGTCTGTACGTAAGGAAAAACAATCACCCCCAGTTTATTGCCTTCCCTTGGCCTACAAAACTGACATTGCTCACTTGTCCCATTTATTGTGGGTTTCTAGTGCTAAAACTACAACTCAGTTCCATTAGAGGTGCCCTGGGCTTTCCCAAGTAGAGTAACTACATGTTGGAGACCATGTTAGTTATGAGTTACAGACTTCTGGCATTTTAGCAGTTCCCTCATCTCACCTGTGACAGTCTGTCTCAGACTTGCATTTGTGTCAGAGCAGCTTTCCTGCAGACCTACTTCTTAACAAGCTTCCCCAGGAAACTGAGGGCAAGATCCAATTTGCAGCAACTTTCCTGGCAGGTTTGTTTATTTGGAGGAATCCAACGTGACAGTGGAGGTAAAACCATGTGATGGGGGTGATGGTGCTGCAGGGGAATGCAGAGAAATGTTCTGTCAGTGAGAGATCACAGAGGCTTTGGCTGAAGCATGGAGCTGGGAGTGATCATGAGATACAGAACACATTCTGGAAACTGGCTGTGGGGCAGCCACAGGGAGCTCAGGCTCCTGAAAGGGAATAAACCCAAATTAGCACTCAAATAGTCCATGGGTGGATAATCTTAAGCCATCCTCTGAAATGGAGGACTTCAAGGTACTGCAACCATACTCAAAGTACAAAAAGCCCACAGTAGTTTTGAGCTAAGTACTGCCTCATTTTGCACCACTCAGATCTGGGTCTGGGATTTTCCCATGGAGGTGATTTGGGAATCCAGAACCCAGCAGATAATAGTATCAGCCCTGTGATTTGATTTGGTTCAAACTTTAGTGTTGTCCTCTAATAGCCCAGCCAGCCCTTGGAGAAGTCCAACAGCAGTCTGGGTGAGTCTCACATTGATGTGATGGACACAAGCAGTCCCTGCTCTTGTGCACACTGATGCTGTAGTAATTTGATTTTCTTATGTAGTGCTGTGAGCAAATATGGATTTAGGAGCAGCAAGCTTATTCCTCAGTGGTGAGCTCCATCCTTTCAACACCTCATGTCCCATCTTCCTGTAGTGTTTCTTTAGCCTCTGTGGCCTTCATGTGCTGATGTAGCTGGATTTCTGAGCTCAGGGCTTCTGTTCAGTGGAGAACTGTGCTTGTTTGTCATCTTCAGGCCAGGCTGCTCATGCTGAATGACATCTCTTGTGTTCAAGGTTTGGCTGCCTGCAGTGAAGGCTAAAGGATTGGAGATCTCAGGCACATTCAGCCACAGGCAGGGCCACATCTACATGGAGATGAACTTTACCAATAAGGCTTTGCAGCACATGACTGACTTTGCCATTCAGTTCAATAAGAACAGGTAAGAAATGAATAGCAATGCACTGTGTTCAACAGATTGCTGCTCCTGGGAAAGGAGCTTGTGCCTACACTGCTAAATTTAGGCAGTTCTTGTGCTTAGGTGTGTAATGCAGTCCTGGAAATAGCTTGGATGATACAGCCTGACCTCTCCATCACACCAAAATTGTGTGAAAGGGCTGCAAACACAGACTGATAAATCTGAGAGGAAACAGGCAGCAGACAGTGCCATCCTTCTCCCAGCTCTGTAACAGCATCTGCCCCATTTCACCTCTGTGGAGTTTCTCAGCAGCCTCATGAGTTGTTAGGCAGCTTGGTGGGTTTATAGGCAATAAGTGTCCTGGGGAAAACAGAGCACAAGCAGGCAGGACCTGAGCTGCACAAATATCAACCCGTGATGCCTCTGCCTCCAGACTGAATTGCTGCGCTACCCCTCAGACTGGCTGGAAGCACAGGACTCCTTAATAAAGCTGCTTGTCACTGAAGGAGCTGCAAGTTGGGCACATGTTCTCCCTGTAACAGGCTGCAGAACAATTCTGTCTGAAGCAGCAGCCACTTTAAAGTTTAAAGCTTGGATGATACAACTGAAATTGTTCCTGGAAACCCATCTCAGCCAAAGGACATGACATGGCAGCCCAGGCACGGTGCCCTCCCACAAATACCCTTTCCAGAGAGCTTATCCTGTGGTTTGCTGTGTGTTATCTTCAGCAAGGACCAGGCTACTTCTTATCAAAACTGCAAAGAGTATCTTGTGACTGACATGTTCTCTATTCCTTAATATCACTTCACTGGAAAAGGGTTCTTTCTACCAAAGATCCACTGAAACCATCTCTTTAAACTCACTGTTAGCCTTGCAAATTCAGGATTTCTTGGGATGAATAAGATTTACTTAGAAAAGTCATTATGCTAAGTAAGTCTTAGTAAATGTTCTCCCTGGACTGCCATATTTTCTGGGGAGTTTTGCTAAGTTGCTATATGTGAATGTTTCGTGCAAATTGGCCTGGAAAAAAAGGCATTTTGTTTGTGAATTTTTTTCCCCCATACATCAAGCTGTGTTTTAGCCACACATTCATGGTACTTTGAGGATGTAGAAAGTTTAAATTCTGTACAGTAAACCAGCAGTTTTTCCTCTTGCAGCACGAGCTCCATACACAACCTACTACTATTTACTCTCTTACAAATGCCTCTCCTGTCAGTGCTTTCCACTGTGGCTGGTGCAATAGAAAGAGCTGCAGAGGGCTGGTTCTTTAAGTGTAAATATTAAGGTTTGTGATTGGGAAGTTTCTGTTGCTTTTCCCTCCTTTCCTGCTGCTGCTAATCACATTCACTGCAGTCTTGGGATAAAGCATTAAAAAAAAAAAATGAAAGAAAGCTAAAGCTCTGCTGTGCTGTAATATCACAGCCCCTTAGGAACAAACTGCAGGTTTGGTTCCCTTCTAAGTTCTAGGGAAAACACGAGGGTTTGTGTCCTTGGCTACAGAAGGCAAATCATGTGGCTCAGCCCTTGTAGGAATATTCCTCTTTCAGCTCCCTAGGGCTGAAAAGTAGGGAAAAGCAAGAATGGGGCATTTATTGGTTTCTGAAAGAGTGACAAACCTGATAAATGTGGCTGACTGTGCAGAGACAGCATCAAGCTTTTAGTGAATCAAATAAAAATACACACCTATCCATCCTGCAAATGCCCTGAGACCTCTGAGCTGGTGTGAATTCTGCTATAGAGAAATGCATTTATGAGTGGACGCCAAAACATCTGGGCTTCCATCTGCTTTTGGAAAGTGTCCAGGTTTAGGGCAAATATTTAGGAGGACAGGACAAATATTTGGACAACAGAAAGCAGCTGCTCTGTCGTGCAGGAGTGCTGTGTTAAATGTGAGCTGCTTTCTCTGCTAAGCAGAGGTGCCTGTGGAATTAAAATCTTCCTTGGACTGAAGAGGCAAGTAAACATTGCTGGGACACATCCCCAGTGAAGGAGCCTCCAGGCAGGCAGCTGGGCCAGGTGCTGCCATTGAGGAGCAGGCAGCTGGATGTGCTGATCCATTTGTTCTGCAGTGCTGTTCCAAGCCACGTGCTCCTCCTTGGCTGCTGCTTGTGGTGTGCTGGCTGCAGGTCCCTGTGCCACAGCTCCCAGGGATGCAGCAGCCATGCAGTGTGTGCTGCAGCCTCCCTGCAGTGCTCTGGAGCTCAGAGCAGGGGAGCAGCACCTGGCTCTGGGTGCAGGTCATTCCTTGCTGGGCAGGCTGGTGCCATGTGGGTAAGGGGAGAGTTCCAGGAGCTGGTGCCTGGGGCAGGGTGGTGAATTTGTCAGCAGAATCACCCTGAGTGAGTTTCCCATGCCTTGTCCTCCTTTTTTGGCTCCTCTGAACTCTGTTCCCTCCTGGAGTAACAGCAGGGGCAGCTCAGGAGTAGTGAGAAGATGAGCCAGCTGGTGCTTGACAAAAGGAACATTATTTTGGGCATGTTTGGGACAATGCAGGGCTGCTCTCATCACCTCTGTTTCTCTCTTGCCCAGCTTTGGAGTCATCCCAAGCACCCCCCCTGGCCATTCACACACCTCTGATGCCAAACCAAAGTATTGATGTCTCCCTGCCCCTCAACACTCTGGGACCAGTCATGAAAATGGAGCCACTGAACAACCTCCAGGTAAGGATTGTGTCCTTCTGGGCAAGGGGGAGCTCAGCTGGTGCTCAGCCCAGTCTGTTTGGCCCAATTCAGTGTGGTAAGATTCTAATCACAAAATACCACGGGATTTGGGATTTGGGCCTTGAGTCTGGCCAAAATTTAGTCCTTCCTTTTCCAAGCTTCTCTCAGAAAAACTGAAATGGAAACTTGTTGAATTTTATGCCTTTTCAAACACCTCAAACCAGCTGCTTGGATCTGTGTAGATTAAGGGCTTTGTTCCTGTACCACTGTTCTGTAAACTGGACATGAGGTTTGGCTGGACTTAAGAACTGGAGCAGGTCTGAACAGAGAAAGTGCCTGTGGTGGAGCAGGCAGAGAGCTGTCAGTAAGAGTTGAGCCAATTAAAGGAATTGCAGGAGAGATGGCAAGTGCTGAGTGATTAATATTTCTCTAGTGCTCTTAAATACCAGGGTGCTTCACAAAAGCACATGCCTGCCCCAGATAGCTTAATCCAAGGCAAACTTGGATTGTGTTCCAGGAAAGGCAGAGGAGAAATGACATGAGCAGCTAATGTTTCATTAATGAGGGTGTTGGTGCACGGCAGGGACAGCACTCCCTGGAGGAGCCTCTTTATCAGATTGGGCTGTCAATCTGATAAAGACAGGACAGATCCAGGGAGATGTTCCCCTCTGCTTTGGACCAGAGATTGTCTCCAGTGGTCTGGAAGTCATCAGGCAGGCAATTCTCTCCTGAAGGAGGTTCTTCCCCAGTCTGTGGAGTGGAGGTCAGCAACTTCTGCCTCTGCTCTGGGTCCTCCAGGGCGATTTTCCCAGCATCCCAAAATGCAGTGAACTTGCACTGCAGCTCTCTCACCTCAGGGCTCCAGAGGAGGAACTGGGTTGGGTTCCTGCAGAGTAGCACCCCGTAGAGGGGAGTATTTTGAAGCAGCTCGGTCTCTTTTTAGTTCAAGAGAATGCAATGGAAGTTACTATTTATTCTGCTTGAGAAACTGTTTTTTCCCCTTCTTTTGACTTCCATTCTGGGGCTTATGACTTATTGATGAGTCTTTGGGCAAACAGCTTGAAATAGCTTCTCTGGCACTCAAAGGAGCAGTCCCACTCTCGGGCTCTGAGCGCATCATGCGACGGGGGAGCAGCACAGACACTGAATGAATTCCATGGCCTGTCTCCCACAGCTGGCCCTCCAGCCTCTGCAAAAGCTGGATGCCCTCTGCAGCCAGGTCAGGGAGGTGAGGTCAGCTGTGGTAAAGCCTAAGGGAATTTGGAGGTGACAGTCCCAGTCAGCCTCCACAGCACTGGGGACTCTCAGCAAGGCTTTCTCAAGTCGCTGCTTCCTTTGATCAGGAAGGAAGTGAAGTATTTGGGTTATTAAATCTCTACAGGGCTTGGAACACAGTTTGTTTCTTGTAGCATCTCCTGCTAGAACAAAGCTCAGAGAAAACATGTGAGGAAACCTCCAGCCACTTTCTATTGAGACAGTGGAGCATTCATTAGTGCCAGACTCAGTTGTTAATTTGCTAACGCTCTCATTGCCATAGAAGTTGGCTGCCCTTTTACAATTGGGGAAGCTGCCATATGGAGTAATAGTATATTTCTCTGCAAAGGGTTGAATCACAATAGCAGATGCCAAGTTAAAAAGAGCACTCCCCTTACTTTTTTGACAGCAGTGGGCTTGATGGAGATCTATCAGTGCCCTGACAGCCAAGGCTCTGGTTTTGTTTTGTGGGTTCATGTAGAAAGGATTTGTCTTGAAACATTCAGAAATCACTTTGGTGACCTACTTAGGGAACAATTTATAGCATGATATAGGAGTAGGGAATACAAATGCTCCTGTATTCATTGAAGAACCAAAACACTCATCAGGTTGAATTTACTTAATGTGTTTTTTCCTCAGCTAGGGAACATTGAAGCAGATGCAGGGCTGGTTTGAACCTGAGGACCTTATGTTCATCTCCTATTCTGGTGGGAGTTTTTTGGTTTTAGTAACAAGAAAAATAAGTCCTGAAGTAACCAAACTGATAGCTTTCAACTTTTTGTCATGTTAATTAGACACTTCAAAGACTAGTTGTACATTCCTTAGGCAACTATTTCAGAAGCAATGAATTCATGTCTTGTTCAGATTATTTTTGTTACCATTTCTAATCTTTCACCCAATACAGCTCATTTAATCTTGACATTTGTAATCATGGAGAGAAACTAAAATATTTGACAAGGTAACGAAAAGACATTTTTACAAGAAGATGAGGAAGACTGAAGCATTTTCAGAGGCTTACTTAGGTAAAATCTAGCTGAAGACTCTTGTGGTTGCTAGTCACCTTGCATCTTGTGATGCTGAATACCAGGCTTCTCCCTTGCATCCCAAACTACTCATGATCATTTTCTTGACTTGTTGGCTCAGCTTTAACCCCCAGTCAAGCAGAGATTTATCCAAAGGGTAAAGCTAGAAGAAACCCCAGTCCCTGCTCTCTGGTTCATATTTATCACTTCTGTCAGATTAAAAAGCTAAGAAAATCTGACTTAGTTATTTGTGTGCTCTGACTTCTGGTGGGGGACACTCTTGCAGTGCCTTGTCAGCATTTTGGGGGCTGCCTGGTGCTCGTGGGTGCTGTGGTCAGAACATGGCACCAATAAATAACAAAAAGCCCTTGCCCAAAGGTCTGTGAGAGGCTGTGTTTGTGACCCCTCTGGGTGTTTGACAGCCGCAGAGACATTTCTGGGAGCTGTGCAGGTTTCCCTGTACACTGCTCCTGCAGTGTTGCCTTTCCACAATCAAAGCAGTGGTGACACTGCTGGTGACATGTGGGCTCCTGGAGTCACACCAACTGCAGGAGGTGAGCTGGGTGAGGTATCTTTGCCACCACGTGTGTGAGACCTTCAGCTCTCAGAGAGGAAGGTGGGTTCTGAGCAGGGATTTGCACTGGTGGAATATTAAGTCTTTCCAGACTTTCCTTCAAGTCAAATTTGGAATTAGGAAATGCCTGGGCTGAGAGCCTTTCTGTGCTAAAGAGAACCACTGTTCCTAATAATTGGCATTTTAACAGCTATGAAATGCTGTGAAATTGGAATACCCATTGGAGCACATGAGAATTGCTCCCCTAATCCTGGAAATGGATGAAGTGGAGCCAAGCTGCTGTCAGAGTTTTGGAGCTCAGGCCTGGCCTGTCATGGCACAAATGTGATAATCTCTTCTGTGAGATTCCAGTCCCTTGCAGGAGACAATATATTGAAAATGAGCTGTACTCATTTTGGCACTCCTGGAGCAGCAGCAAGTCTGCCTGAGGCTGGAGCCACTCTCTTGGGATCATTCAGAATGCACCATCAGTGTGTCACATTCCCCTGCATTGCCAGCTGCCAGCCCTGTTTGCTGCAGCTACACAGCATGCAGCTGAAAAAAACTTGAATTTTTCAAACTGTTTATTTTTTTAATTATGTAAAATGATCTGAGGATGGAAAGGGAAGGCTCTGCCAGCTGCATTTCTCCCTGAAAGGGGGCACTTGGAAACACAGATTTGCTGCTGGGCAGCGTGAGGTTCAAAACACTTTTGTTTCTTGAAATGAGTTTGGCAGAACGGTTTTGTAGAGACAGAGGAGGAAGAAGCAGCTTCTTCACTGAGGAAATCAGTGCTGCTAATGCAGAAGATGATGCTTATCCTTCCAGTCTCAGCTCTGCTGTAACTCATCACCTGTGCTCCTCCTCGCTCCCGCGTCTCGCAGCGCTCAACTGCTGGAGCTCTCATTCATCAGAGCTGTTAATGCATCTCAGGTCACAAACACAGCACTCAGAACTCAGAGACAGATTTCACACATCCAGCTCTCCGTGGGAATCGTTGTGAGCAGCAATTCCAGCCAGCAGATGTTCACCCTCCAGAGCCTGCCTGATAAATGACACAATATCTGCCCGTGTGTGAATGGTGTCAGAGCCACTGACCAGCCACCACAGAACACCTGTGGGTAGCTGGATGGGAAAGATGCTGCTTGGGTTTGTTGCCTGGGTTATTATTTAACAGTCTCTGCTTGTGAGAGTCTTATTTCAGCAAAGAACCCTCCTGGGAATGCTCTGAATTAAGGACTTGGATCACAGCTTGGCATCTGCGGCCAGTTCCTCACTCGGCTGTGCAAAGCTGTTGGTTTGGGGGTTAAGAGCACGTCTGCCACATGGTACAGCACATTTATAAATTGTACATTTTGAACCTCAAGTGCAGCAAGGCACACGAGAGCACAACCCTCCCAGTAACTCTGTGGTCCCTGACCACTGACGTAACCCAGCCTTGCTGTGCCTGCACAGCTCCAGCCCCAGCTCCAGCCTCATCCCTGTGGCAGAGGCTGCCAGCACCCCTGGGATCCTGAGATCCCTGCCTGTCACACAGAATGAGTGGAGGAGCAGCATTCCCTGGGGGCAGAGCCAGCAGACTGTCACAGAACAAGCCGTGACCTTGTGAGGTAAAAAAGGCTCTGCAGAGGAGAGTTGTTCTTGCCTTAGCAGTTTGGCTGTTACCAGGCTCTAAAGCAAAACCCAACTTAAGTAAATCCTTAATTTAGTGTAGGTGCTAATGGGATTCCAAGTGGGTATGTTGTGTACTTGCTGCTGATGGAAAGCATCTGTGTTGCTTTCAGACTTGACTTTGAAAGTCAGTTCTGTTGCTCAAGTCTGGGATTTAAAGCATCAGAAACCTACACTATTGAAGAAAATAACTTGACATTGTCCTTATGAAGTACTTTTCCTCCAAAATACCATGTTTGGGATGTCAAAGGGTTGCACTGCATGAGAACTCAGCAGAAGGGTGCTCATGATGCAAGGTGAGCAAATATATTTCAGAGGTTATTTGTAGAGGTGCTGCTTCCTCAAGTCAGATCACGAACAAGACAGAAGTAATTTGAAACCCTGAGCCAATTTTTAGTGGGCTCACACCTTTTCAACAGTCAAGCATCACACAAAAATCTGACACCTTTTGACTTCTATCCCTCAGAGCTTTGTAGCTGCTTGACTAAATTCACAAGGTACTAATATTTTTTTTCCCCTCTCTAAAAGATCACAGATGGAAAGCCATTTTTATTAAAAACGCTTCTGTTTCAACTCTGAAATGTCTGAAGCTAAAGGTCTGGCTAAAGATTTAATAGTTCGTGTCCAGGTCAGGAGGTTAAAGCTGCAGAGCCCAGAGCAAAGTTAGTCTGGACTGGAGGGTTTGTTGAATGCAAGCAGAGGTTCCTTTCAAGCATGACAAACCTGGAGAGACTTCTCAACTCTTGCTATCACATCAAATGGCATTGCCTGTCTCAGGACAATGTTCCCAGCTGAGGAGCACTGGATTTTTTTTTGGAAAGTCACTGTTATTATCTGCTCAGCTTCTTTTAGACACTGCTGTGGATCTGCTCTGTGCCTGTGGCTGTTTTTGCAGCTTGTCAGATGGCCCTGGATGCTCCTGATGTGGAGCATGACCTTGGAAAGCTGTTACCAACTCGAGGTCTCTTCTTGGTGTGAGCTTCCCCATCCAGCTGTCTGCAGGTGCCTTGTCATGGAGCAGATCTTGTGGAGCACAGTGGCTGTTTGGGGGAAGTGTGTGGTGAATGATAGATAAAATCTCATTTTGAGGAGCTCTCCAGTCATGTCCCGGTTCTGTAAATTAAGGAGAGCTTTTACCATCCTGTGAAGTTGTTTGTGCCAGCTGATTCCTGCGTGGTTCCAGCTGCTTGCAAGGTGACACATGATGTCACTCCTGAAGCCAGTGATGCAGTTTGGGAGGAAGGCTGGCATGTGGCTTGATTTTTCTTTACTGGGAAGAAATTGCACTTCAGAGCATCTTAATTGGGTAGCTCTCCAGAGATAGCCAAAGCAGCTTACTCAGTGTGTTTCTGCAGAGTTGAGAAGCAGGTCAGCAGATACCTTTTTATAGCATCCCTCTAACTGCAGGGACAGGGCTGGCATATTAATTTGGAGTGTGCCTCTAGAACCGTGACTGGAGAGAAGGAGCTGCTTTCCAGCCCCTCTTGTAAGGAACTGCTGTTGTATGGCAACAACAATTAGCTACAAAAGCTAAGTAATCTCTGTTGTTCTGAGGCAAGGCAATTAATCATTAAATCAGACTTGGAAAAGATCTTGGGTCATGCAGTGTAGTCCCTGCTAAGCTTTGTTCCTCTTATTGAGAGCATTGTCAGGGCTGATTTTAAATAGTCCAAGCACTAGAGCTCCTCTCTTCCTCAGAGGAATTTAGTGCTGCTTAATAATTCTCACTATCAGTTTTCCCAGACATTTAGCCTAAATTTTCCCTCTCCTGGCTCATCTCCATGACTTCTATCCAAGCACAGCATCTGGAATGGCTACACTGCTGTCCCTCCCCCAGCTCTCCCCTCCCAGACTCAGAGGTGCATTTTTGGCTCCTCACCCCATGTGTTCCATCACATTTTGCAGTGGTGAATCACTGAAGTCCACCCACCAATCTGCTTTTACCCCTCTGGTGCTTCTGGTTCAAGCACTGAACACTCCAACTCGTGAGCATGACGCCAGCAATCAGACATGGAACAGCTCCCTCTCACAGAGAGCCAATCCCAGTGCTTTTCCTCAGTTGCACCATCATTTACGTGGTTTTAGTGGGCTTTAGACTAATCCCTTCCTAAGCTGGTTTGCACTGTGGGAATTAAATAAAAGCTGCTACCTTTAGGGATGGCTGAAAAGTAGGAACACCACAGATTGTCACATTTACCTTTCTGCAGTTCTTTGCACTTCTGGGACCTTCCAAGTGCCAGGACAGTTTGTTTGGGAGCTTGATCTCCTCCCACTTGTCTCTGGTTTGCATGCAGTCCTGACTGGTTCATTCCCCTTCCTTGTCTGTCCACAGGTGGTTTTTACCAGCATTTGTGGGTGTCTTTCTAAACTGGCCCCTATGGGACAACAGGTTTTCCCAATAAGACACTAATATATGTAGTTATTAATGTCAGTGAAGTTTGTCTTGCCATAAATCTTCGTAGCAGCAAATTGATTCCTTTCGCTCAGCATTTGGCATGGTCTGGTTTGTGTTTCAGCTGGGTGACAAACTGGAGAACCCCCTCTGGGCTTTTTCAAACGAAGCAGGAGCTCAAATGGCTCCCAAAATTCCCCACACAACATCAGTTCTGGATCTTTCTTACAAGGCTTAAGATTCCTTGGTTGCAGCAGTGGCAGGTGTCTGCTGAGCTGTGCTCCCATGACAGGCTCTCGCTGTGTGGGCTGACGTGGGGAGAGCATGAGAGGCATGAAATAAAGCCCAGAGCTGCCTTTTCCTGTGCTGTGTTGTGACAGTGCACCTCTCAGACCTCCCTTTGCTCCTGCTTGTCCCAGCAGCTCTGAGCCTGGGGAAAATGGGAGCAGAGATTAGTGGGGAGCATGGCAAATGTGTGTGATAAAGGCAAAGCAGATAAAGGCAAACTCCCAGCCTGGTGGAGTTTAATGACACTGAAAATTAAGTCTTTTGTCAAATGATCTTTTGTTACCTGATTGCTCTGTAGCAGGGCTTTCTTCTTCCAGGAATCAACACCCTGCACAGATTCCCTATTTCGATTTTACTGAGGGAAAAGCAGGAATCTTGGGAGATGCTGCAAGGGAGATGCAGGCAATGGAGCCACCAGAGGCTTTCTAGAAAGTGTCTGGACTGAGAGAGGATTAATCAAGGAGGTGAAAAATAAGGAAGTGAAGGTGAAAATGAAGAATACACAGGGGTTTGGAGCTGGGGAATTACAACAGGGAGATGGCAAAGAGGAGCAATGTGACAGATGTGATAGCAGGTGTGTGCAACCAAGAGGCTGGGCTGTGCCTGTAAGAAATGAGGAGCAGGAAAGAGCCAGGATGCTGCTGCGAGCTCCTGAAGCAGCCCAGTGAAAGGTTCACAGGAGAAGACTGGGCATCTTTAGTGAAAATCCTTGTGTGAAACTGCCCAGGAGCTCAGTACCATCCCTCCAGGGAGTCTCCCATTCAGAGTGCTCAGAGAGGGCACTCCAGGGTGATGAGACTGTGGCAAATCTCTTTGAATTTCCAACTGAGAGAGATTCTTTAACCTCCCTGTTTCTTCTGTGACAGGTGGCTGTGAAAAACAACATCGATGTCTTTTACTTCAGCTGCCTAATCCCCCTCAACGTGCTTTTTGTAGAGGATGGCAAAATGGGTGAGTGTCTGGGGCTGTGCTGAGCCTCCCTCAGCCAGGCTGGGTCCCATCCCCTTCTGGCTGTGCTGTCTCCTGGCTGAGTTTCACCTGTGCCTTCACCTTCAAGCCATTGCTCTCAGCAGGTCTGGTTTGGTGGCCTGTCCCTCTGGTCCTCCAATATTTGCCAGAACCCAAGTCCCCTCCTCTGATTCTCTCTGACAGACAAAGGGTGGATCTGTTTTCTCTGAAGCTGTTTTTATATGTATTTGTTTGGGTTGGGGTTGTTTAGTTTTGGGGTGTTTTTTGATGGCTTGATTCACTTGAATGGGTCTAGGATTTGCCCCCGTTACCATTTTCACTGGAATTTGTGTATTCTGAGTCACTTTTATTAAATTTATGTTTTAATTGGCTGGAAGTTGCTAGAAAAGCAGCTTTCAGTAACATAATCTTAAATGTGTGGATTCTTGTCAAATCCTGCATGTTCTTGGCTTGTAAACAGCTCGTATGGCAAAGACTATCTCTCTTTTGGGGGAGGCCAGAATCCATCAAAGCTTTGCTGCTTTTACAAAGAGACTGAGGTTGTTTTAGGAGTAAATCCTAGGATCTCTCCCCAGCAGGGCAAAAAGTTACCCAGAGCTCTTTGTGTGTCTACCTTGAAGCATTCTGTGGTGTGTTAATTAATTGCTGGGGTCCTGTGAGGATCCCACAGTGCTGATGGGGATTTTTTTTGTTTTTAGAGCGCCAGGTCTTCCTTGCAACGTGGAAGGATATTCCAAATGAAAATGAGCTTCAGTTCCAGATTAAAGACTGTCACCTGAATGCTGGTGAGTGGCTTCATTCTGCCGTGCTGAGAGCACTTTTGATGTGTGGCCATTAAACATCACCTTATTAATATCACCTTAGTAAAATAAGCTGATGGCTAATGAAGAGATAAGTATTGCACTTTTGAATAGGGCAGCCTGGGATCCTAGGGTTTGTTTCAGTCAAAAACTTCAGCTGGGTCCCCATAAAGGCACATCTAAAATCCCAAGTCTTTGATTTGACCGATCTGTTTCTTCCTTTCATTCTGGACCTTGTATTCTTGTTTTCCCTTTTATACTTTGCTTCCCTGCAAAGCTGCTCTTCAAATGGAGCTCAATACAATGTTGGGGCTGTTCAGCAGCCCTGTCTTCTGCTGTGAGTTTTGAACAAAGTGTTCCAGCCCTACTGCATCACCCTGGGCCTCTCACTTCACCTTTTGGCAGCTCCTTTCTTCTTTCTTTTATGAAAGATTGACCCTACAGACACACAGGGTGTTGGGTGGTGTCTGTGGAGGCATATAGGACAAATGGGAAGGGTCTGCTGCTCTTAGCTGAGATATTGATGCATTTTGGTACTGTTCAGTTTGTTTGGCCTCTGAGAGCATCTTGTATGTGTGACCTTACTACTGCTGAAGGATAAGGGAGAGTAAAAGAGTGGAATGGGGCCAGCTCTGCTCCTGTTCAGGAGGCTCTGGACAGGAGCCAAGTGATTCTACCAAAAGCTGCTCTGTTTCACAGATGAAAGAAGTGTCCCTATTGATTACCAGCCCTGTAACCTTTTTATTCTCTCATGCCTGCTATTACACAATGAACACCCTCGTGCTTCAATAGCAGACAGAAACCATGGGTCTCTTTGTACTCATAATTATGACTATTTTGGAATAGAAAAGATGGAACACGCAAGAGGAGGGGGGAAAATAGCAGCTGTTGGACCTTATGACTTGATTTCACTGTGGGGTTTGAAATGAGAACAACCTCTGTGCCTCCCCCAGTCCTCCCTCTGCTCCCGGCCGAGCTTGGCATCGCCTCTCCCCCTGCACTGCAGAGCTGCTGCTGCTGCTGCCTTCTGCCCTGGCCATGCCCTGGCTGCATCCAGGGCTTTTTGCCTCCAGTCAGAAACACTGGAAGCTGCTCATGCTGGTGTTGAGGTGCTGGCTAGCAGGGGATGTGGTTGGAAAGGAGACATGGGGGTGGTTGGGAAGATTGGCGGTCCTGCAGCCTGGCCTCCCCCTCCTCCCTCTGGAGGAAGATGTTATGAAACGTGGAGTGACAGAATGGTCCCCATTCCAAGAGGGTTTGCCAGCTCAGGGCCAGACTGGGAACTCAGAGGAGAACAGGAAGCACCAGGCAGTTCCTGTGCAGTGAGATCTGCAGCCATTTCCAGAGAAGAGTGTGGCTGCAGAGCCTCTCCAGAACACGATCCATCCCTCAGGATGCTCAGGGGACTGCAGGACCTGCCAGGATCTGCCAGGACCTGCCAGCCTCTGGTTTGTGCAGGCAGAAAGTGGGTTACACCTCATAAACAGATCCCAAACACTTCCATCCTCTGAGGCTTCTGTTTCTGTTTCTGCTCTTGCAACCTCCTCCCTCTTGCAGCTCTTCCTTGACCACCTGGGCTTGGGGACAGAGCAAGCCAAGAGCTTCCAGGAGGCAAAACCAGGGAAATCTTGTGCTTGCCTGAGTCCCAGTGCAGCCCTGACTGAGCCTGCTCACCTTCATTTCCTACAGGCAGGAAGCTCTCTAACTGTGCTAGGAGCATCAAGCCTCACCTGCACAAGGATCAGCCAAATCCAAAACCCATGGAGTGCTGGGATTCCAGCATCCTCAGAGGTGCAGACTTCTCACAGCATGGAGAGTGAGGCACATTGGGCCAGAGGCAGAGTAGGCTGGGTGAAATCTGGCAGGAGCTGAATCCATCTTCTAATTTACACCAGAGCAAGGGTGTGTGCCTGGCCACGTGCCTCAGTAGGGTGACAATTTTTCAAGATTCACAGTCTTGATTGTTTAAACCCAGTGAAAATAGACTTAAGACACATCCTCTTCCAAGAAGTGCAAGTCTGGATATAAAATCTTTAGGAACTTGATCCTTGTGGAGGAAGGGCTGGTTCCTGTTCCAAAGACTCTCCTGTAGGAGATGTGTAACCACAATAAAGCTCTCAATTTGGGCTGTCAGTGGTTATGGTGTTCTTTGCAGCTTTGCAATGCCCTCGTGGCAGAGCTGCACAAACTCTGCAGATTCCAGCAGCTCCTCACCAAACCTGAGGAGCTGCTGGGTTTGTCAGCACAGGGAGCAGCTCTGGAGCAGCAGTGAATCGTTATCCCTGCTGGGATCTGCTGGGATCAGTCATTCACTGCCTGAGCCCACCCACCCAGAGCTGAGTGCTCAGGGACACCATTCATGCCTCAGCCTCACTGATCCCAGCCCAGTGACGCCAGTGGAGCTGCAGCTAAAAATACCTCAGCTCCCAGTGCTGATCCCTAACACAGCTCCAGCAGCACTTGGAGCCGTGTGGAGCAGCTGTGCTGGGAGAGGCTGGTCAGGCATGTGATGCCAGAATGATTTTTGTCTTTTCTTTTATATCCCTTTTACACAGTTCTCTGTACCCACAAGTATCAGCAGCACACTTGGAACCTTTTACTCAGTTCAGTGCTCAGTGTTTTGTAGGTGTTCTGCAGGCCCTGAGACTGAACACCCCAGAACTGCAGAGCCAGGGACACCAAACATTCTGCTGGCTCAGGAAGCCAAGGGCCCCTGGCAGGACAGATTCTGGAAAGTCGAGCTGAGCCCAGCCCAGCCCCAGCATTGGGCTCCCTTGTTGGATCTGGGCTGTGCAAAGTCTAGAACTGGTGTGTGTGACTGACGGGGGTGCATTTGCCACGCTGGCACCTGGGGGAAGTGGATGCACCAAACGGGATCCTGATTCAAATCCTGAGGGAAAGACCCCAACCCTTCTGACCGTGTCTGGCTGCATTTTCCTAACACCAGGAAAAAGGCATCACATATGGTCCCTGCACCCTCAGAACCTGGCTGTCCTTCCCCCAGCTTTTCCTTCCCCCAGCTTTTCCTTCTCCCAGCTGTAAGCAGCCTTTGCTTTCCCAAGTTCTCACATCTGTGCTGTGTGAGGAGTGGGGCTGAAGTTCTGTGCAGACATCCTGGAGGCCCTGCAGAGCAGCCAAGCAGGGGGTGCTGCTCTTCCTCAATGGAGAAACTGAAATCTGAATTTCTCTAAACACCCTGCACAGATTCCCTATTTAGCTTTTGCTGAGGGAAAGGCAGGAATCTTGGGAGATGCTGCAAGGGAGATGCAGGCAATGGAGCCACCAGAGGCTTTCTAGAAAGTGTCTGGACTGAGAGAGGATTAATCAAGGAGGTGAAAAATAAGGCAATGAAAGTGAAAATGAAGAACACACAGGGCTTTGGAGCTGGGGAATTACAACAGGGAGAAGGCAAGGAGGGGTGATGAAGGAGCTGATGTGCAATGTGACAGACTCTGTCCCAAGAGGCTGGGATGAGCCTGGGAGGTGTAAGAAATGAGAGGGAGAGGCTGGACAAGATCAGGACAGAGCCAGGATGCTGCTGGGAGCCCCTGAGTGGAACTGGCTCTGAACTGTGACTTAGGCTTGGAACAGGGATTTGTTGAGGGCTGGGATTTTATTTGTCAAAAAAGCAGCTTGTGAGTTTCTTGTACCTCCAGAACTGTCTGTCACAGTGCAACAGTCACCTTACAGCACCTCCTGTGCAAACTGCAGACTTTTCTCTGGGTTATTGCTTTTCTTCCTTCAAACAAACAGGAGATAAACACAGGCAGGCAGTGGAGAAGCTTCCGTGGGAGTCTGTGCTCCCAGACCTTTGTGGGTAAAAGCTCCATCCTGTGCCCACAAACCAAGCCAAAATAGGATTGGTCTGAGCTCTGCTGGTTTGCAACAGGGATGGCAAAAAAAGCTCCTGTCCCTGGCAGCTCACCCCAAAACAGTGCACAGAACAAGCTTGGCTGCTGCAGCTTGCCCAGAGCATGGCAAGTGAAGCCAAGGATGAGGTGCCAGGCTGAGGGATGAGGAGCAGGTACCTTTAAGTGGTCTGATCTTTGGGCTTATCTGTCTCCACCATTTTTGCTTCCAAAAAAACCCCAAATCCTAGACCTTTGAAGGTATTCCCACTGTTCCCAGTGACTCAAGGAGAGATGAGTGCTTAATTCTGGATTTGAGGCTCGGGTTCCCAGCAGTGAGAGATGGAGCTGGCCTGAGGCTGTTCCTGAGGGCTGCAGCTCTGTGGCCGTGGAGGAACAAGTCTCTCTGGAGCTCTATCATGGGGCCAAGGTGTGCTTAGGATGCCCTGCACATCTTGAATTCATTAGAGCTGTTTTGTGCTTCAGCCCCTTAGGAAGAGGTTGGGATGGTTCCCTGGAGAAAACCTCATTCAGAAATAATGAAAACACAAGGTCGTGATTATAGCCCAGCATTCTCATCTCTTATTAATCCAGTGCTAAATTAATTGATTTGGGGGTTTTTTAATGAAAATTCAAGAATCTAGTGCATGAAAATAGATCCCTTAACTGTTACAGCTCAAATATTCTGGGTGCTGCTGGTGCAACTGAGGTTTCCCCCGTAACTGAGCGTGCACTGAAGCTCAGTTTGCCTTGTTTACAGTTTTTTTTCAGCATGCTAAGTTTGACTGAATTCTAAAGAATCACTACATTAGGATATGCAAATCAGATGAGCTAAATGATTTTCTTTTTCCTAAACACAGCTTACCCAGATCCACAGAGTGAAAGAGGAAAAGAGGATGAGCTGACTTGTACTTGGAGATTGCCTCCTGTTTAATGGCACTCAAATCAGTTGCTGTGCTGTTCAGCACAGGAATTTTGGTTTTACTTGCTTATCATTGGTCCACAATTAGGTGTGAAACAGCAGCTTTCATGTTTGGAATTGAAGCATTTATTGGTATGCAGTGGTCACTTTGTTTTTCTCCTCCAAGTGATTTGCTAATGCCAGGACGAAGAGAAATTGGATTTTTTTTTTTTTTTATTACACAACCTGGGGGACAGTCATACACAGGCTTGCCTGGTATGTTGGTTATTTCTGTATGTGCAAATCTTGTACTTAGTAGTTTAATAAATTATAGAACTGATGTCTTGGAGATGAATGTACTGTCAACATTGCCCCCAGTGCCTCCCCACTGGATTCGTCTGTGCTTGGTATTTGAATGCAGTTCTTGGCTGGATGCACAGGACCTTTCAGGTGCTCCTAGAAATGGCACAGGGATGTTCTCAGCTTCCACAGCATAAAGTACAACCATTAAATTCTACTTTCTGATATGGACTGCTTGTTGCAGATTGCCACAAAGTTCAGGAAAGGTGAATTGTCAGTGTTGGCTCTGAGTTGTGCCTGTCCTTTGTGTAAACCCCATTGTTGCCAGGTGCTCTTCTTGGCTCTCTGAGTTCAGGTGTGGAGTTCTTAAGCTGGTTGGCAGAAGATTTAAGCTCATCCTTTGCTTTACCCAGGAGAAAAGTGATGTTTAAAAAGTATTGGGTCACTTCAGTGCAAAGGAGGAGACCTTGTGTAGCTGGTCCTCCTGTGTTGGTTGTGGGATTGAGGTAAAGAATTCTGTTTAGAGAGGAAAATACAAGGGAAAGAAACCAAACAAACCTGGAATCTGGGCTGATGTCAGAGCCCTCCCTGGCCTTGGAGATGGCCAAACCTCCCTGAGTCCTTCATTGTGCTTCATGGGGGTTGTGAGAATAAGCAAAAGACAAAAGAAAGTTGCTATGCAAGGTCAGCTGTGGCTTGTGCTGCTTTGCTGAAGGACTTGTGTGCTCTGGTTTGCAGAGTCACCCAGCCCACCCTGGGCTCTGGGTGTCCAGGCTCAGCTCCCTGCTCCCAGCAAGATGTGCCTGAGGTTTTTTTTTTTTGTTTTTTTTTGAAGGCTGTGCTGTCACATGGCATTAGTGGTCCTGCCTTCAGCCAGCCACAGCCTGCCACTGTTGCTTAGCAACTCTGATGATCTCCAAAATCCAAATTGCTGATACTCCAGAGCTCAGGAGGGATGGGAGCTCTGCCTGTGGGGAGAGGGGTCAGCTCTCACCAGGCCCCAAATCTGTGCTGGGAGAGGGGGCAGGAGGGTCAGGCAAGGCACACATCAGCTCCAGCCTGCTCAGCATTGCTCTGGCTGAGGCAGGGCATCTTTTGGTGGGGTTTTGTGCTCTTTGGAGGGTTACTGAGGTCAGGGAAGAAGAAAATAGGCTTTTCTAGGGGTTGCCCTGCCTCACTTGCCCTCCCTGTATCCCCCTACCAGTTCCTGCTCAGAATCTGCCCCTCAACACAGGCTGGGGATGGTTCCATGGCAAGAGGAGCCAATGCATGGATATTTTGGTGCAAGAGCAGCTGCTCTGGGGCTGTGTCTCACCTGCTGAGCTCCCCAGCACAGCTCCCCTGCTCTGCCATCACATCCTGGGCAGGAGCAGCAGCCTCAGAGCTGCCAGAATTGCAGCTCCTCACTGCAGTCCTGCATCCCTGCTCCCCTGGGAATGCCTTCACTCCAACAGCATCTCCCAGCAGAGAGGAGACTGCTGTGCCAGGTGTCAGCATTGCTGGAGAAAGTCCTTGCCAGTAATTTCACCTCCAGGAGAAACATCCAGAAGGGTGAAGTTTAACCACAGCCTGTCAAAATGGGGCAAACAAAGTCCCATTTAATACCAACATCTGTCTCAGACAAGGATGTGCTCTCTGAGCCAGAGCTTGTGTTGGACACTGTGCCTTCCCAAAGTCCTGGAGGCTGCTGTGGCTGGCTTGGGAGCAGGAGGATGTGGGAATTTGGGCTCCATTCCTGGTGGGAGGTGTCCTTGCAGCATGGATGAATCCCAGCCACGCTCCCTGCACTGCCCATTCCCCAAGTCTGGCTGAGTTGGTTGTGGAGAGGAGGAGTATGGGTGGGAGGAGGAGACAGGGAATGAGGGGTTTTAAGCAAAAGATCTCATTAGTTACATATATCTGCCAGTTTCCATAGTAACTGGGGAAGAGAGGATGCCTAAATCTGAATGTGTCTGGGTAGCTTGGATGCCTGAACCATCCTTGACCTGCAGGGAGCTGCTCTGGAGCCTGGGGAGCAAAGGGGAGCAGAGAAGGGTCCAGGCTGCCCTGGGGAAAGGCAGTGGATCCAGGTTTCTGCAGCAGGGAATGGATTCGTTTCCTCCTCCCTCCATTCCCTGGTGCTCAGACACTCTCTCTAATCCCTCAGCACAGACTGGTGTCCATTCTGAAATCCAGCACTGGTGGATCCCTGTGTCAGCAGGTGCAGGGATGGATTAGAGCTGTGTGGTCAATTCCTGCTGCTGTCCTGCTCCCTGTGCTCCCGGACATGGATCCCACATTTCCAGGCTCTGGGCTTTCTGTGCAAGTTGGTTTAAGGCTGTTTCTCACTTTTTATCAGCAGTGCCCAACCTGCTCTGACCCAGCACAGATAAAGCATTTTGCCTGCCCAGCAGGGAGTTCAATTTCTCCTCTTGGGCACCAGGAATGGGAATTTGCCAATGATGTGGAATCAGGTGTGGAATCTCCCACCCAAAGTGTGACTGTGCCCTTTACAGACATCCAAAGCCTGATGTTTGCTCTGCTCTGTACTGAGAAACCCTTTGGCATCCGGGGGCTGCTGGTTTGGGTCCTGGTGTTCTGTGTTTCCTCAAAAAGTCGCTTAGAAATGATGTGTGTGACAGTGACACCCATCCAGGTGTGCAGGTAAAATCACAGCTCAGCTGCAAGGGCTGAGGTCAGGCTGTGTGTTACAGCTGGGCCACAGCCCTGTGATGTCTAGAGACAACATCTGAGGGGGGTTTTACCCTTTCAAATAATTGCTTTTTTAAAAACGGGAAAGGATTTTTTCTGCCTTGTAGGACATTGATTAGGCCAGAAGTGTCTGTGTGTGAGAGAAGCAGGAGGGAGCTCTCGTGGTTAGGACAGGACCTCAGAGCCCGAGCAAGCCTCAGGCTGTGATCTTTGTTCTTTTCCACCTTCATCTTCTGTCTTTTTGGCTGCCTGTAGCTGGTTGGGGGTTGTACATAAAGCGGAGTCCTCTTCCCCTCTGAGCAGCCTTGAAAGTCTTGCCTTGATCAAGTCCTGAGTGACCCAGGGCAGTGAAACCCTGTAAAATGGGCAAATACTTACCAGGAGATCACAGCCTGAAAGGAACGAGGTGGATCCATGAAGAGAACTGGATTATTTTCTTTTCTCCTTGTGTCATGTGTGCTCCTGTCCCCGGGGAAGGAGCCAGCATTTCCCTGTGCCCTTGCATCCTGGGAATGCTCCTCAGGGCTCTCCTGTCTCTGCAGATGATGGATCTGAGCTAACAGATGTGTTTTTTTTTCCTCTTTTCCCTCTGCAGACACTGTCTCCAGCAAGCTGCAGAACAACAATGTGTACACCATAGCCAAGAGGAACGTGGAGGGGCAGGACATGCTCTACCAGTCCCTGAAGCTCACCAATGGCATCTGGATCCTGGCAGAGCTGCGCATCCAGCCCGGCAACCCCAACTACACGGTGAGGGCTCAGGGCAGAGAGCCTGGCACAGCCTGGCTGCTGCCTCAGCCTCACACTCAGCTGAGCTCCTCCTCCCTCCCTGCCTGCTCTGTTCGGAGGGAGATGCTGTGAATTTGGCTGGGGGGGTGAGGAGTAACAGGGGAAAAGTGAGGAGCGACAGAATTCCCTGCTCTGTCACCAGTGAGCTGGGACAGTGCCCACAGCAGTGAGCAGTGACTTGCCAAGGGTACCCAGAGATAAAGCCAAGAGATAGCAGCAAGGGAGCATTGCCAGGGTGCCCTTCCCCCTCTTACAGACAAGGGGAAATTTATGCCCTGCGTGTTCCCAGCTGTCTGTGGCCCTGTGCTGGCACCAGCCCGTGGCTGGTAGGGAAGGTGCTCTCTGTCCTGCCTCATGCACCCCTGTGACTCTCCTCTTGGACTTCACTGCCCTTCTGAGGGACCTGTGTGTCTCTGGTATTAGAGGATTTATCTCCTCTTGGAAGCTGTGCCAGGAGTTTCAAGAGGAATCCATGGTCTGGGGAGCTGCGGGGTGAATGCGAGCGTTGGAAGGTGATTTAAAGTGGTTGCACAAGGTTTGATGCTGCAGGCCTGGGCTCAGCCTGATCTTTGCTTTAGAGAGGAGTGACAGCCAAGTTTGTGTCCATCAGGACTGAGCAGCAGATCCTTAGAAGCCCTTGGGTTTAGAGCTGTGCTTTACAGCCTTGAGGACAAGCACAGGTCCTTCTCTCAGTTTGGGACTGTCTCCCCTTTCCTCCTGACTGTGGGGCCACCTACATTTGCTGAGGAATTTGGGAGTTTGATTTTGTTTTCCTCCTCCTACTTGCAGCAAGCTCTGAAAGGGCAGTTTGGGGTTGGTGATGAAGAAAGCAGGAGAAATATTCTGTGTGATTCTCACCAGCCATGTCCAACCCATTCCCAGCTGCCTGTGTGGCCATGGCAGGAAACTCCTGCCCCCCTTTGCCCCAGCACTAACCTCTCCTCTCCTCTCCACAGCTCTCCCTGAAATGCCGAGCTCCAGAAGTGTCCCAGTACATCTACCAGGCCTACGATGCCATCTTGAAAAACTAACAGGAGATGGAGCCTGTGCCTCACCCTGCAGAAGGAGGGGGGAAAAAGGGGTCCCCAGATCCTCCTTCACCGCCAGCGCGGGGAAAAGCACTCGTAACTGGAAGCAGCTGTATTCATGTGTAGGATTTCAGTCAAAGGCACTGATTAAACAAGGTAGCAATTAGTATCCACGTGCTAACGATGATAGGGAACAAACCCCTTTGGTATTTTTAGCGTCCATGGAGTTTGTAACCACTGCTTCAAACTTCTCCCATGTCCCCCTCACCCCTCACTCATCCATTCTCGTGGGCTTCTCTCCATTTTGTGCCAATGTTCAGTGTTTTCTAAATGGCTTTAGGTGTAGTTTGGATTTTGTAAAATAACTAACTGCTCATTGGAAAAACAAAAAAACCACAGAGCAAAAGCCACACGTTCGCTCATTAAAACAAGGCAAAAGTGTCGAAAATGTAACACTGCACTTTATTTTATATTTTTATACTTTTTTTTTAGTTTTTCTATTGTAATTGGCTTAAAAAGAAGGAAAAAGAAGGTAATTGCAAGGAAGTCTTGGGTGCCCTGCAGGGATGAGCGCGGCCTCGGGGAATTAGGAACAGAGCCATCAGTTGGGTCTGAGGAGGGGGACAGAGCCCTAGAGAGGGGTTTTTATTACTCTTGTGCTGGCAGCCTTGCACTGCTTCAGTGGTGTTTTCACTCCAGCCACCTCCCTGCCTCATGAGCTGCTGATTTGAGGAGTGAGGCTGCTTTTGTGTGAGGAGGAGCTGCAGCCTGGATGGGAACAGGGCAGTAGTGATGAAATGAAGGAAATGAGCCTGTTCTTAGAGCAAAAGGCTCATGCCAGAGCTCCAGGTGTGGTCTCTGCATCCTCACCCATCTGCAGCCCCTCTTCTCTCATTCTTTCTGTGCCTGCTGTGGCCAAGCTGCCTTCTCAGCCATCCCTGAGCTGTGCCCCTCTCCCAGTGCTGGCCCTGGCAATTCCCAGGCTCGTGGTGGCACATCCTGATGTGGCAATGCCACTTCCCTGTCGGGGCTGCAGGTGTCAGCCAGTGCCCCAGGATGCCAGGGGAGCAGAGTGGCTCTCCCTGTTGCCCTGCTGTCCCTAAAAGCCAGCCTGGGCCATGGTGGGAGTGGTTTGGGCTTGGCAGTGTTTGCTCCCTGCTGCCTGGGGCCTTCAGCTTCAGCTGGGCTGAGTGGAGCAGGTGCTGGAGGTGTTTCTCTGTCAGTAGCTCCACTCTTTGTGCCCAGACACACAGGGTGGCCCGAGCCAGCCAGGTTCCTGCTCTGAGTGCCTGTCCCGAGCAGCCCCATGCCCTGGTCATTCTTTTCCAACCTGTCCCTTAGGGCCAGGATTGTTTCCCTTCCAACCCACAGCTGTGGGCTCGTCCCACTGCACCCACTCAGTGCTGCAGCAACAGCAGTGAAAGCAAAGCCTCTTGCATGTCCCTGCTCCATCCATAGCTTGTCCTGCTTAATCCAGGCCCCAGTCCTGAGCAGCCTCTCCCTCCCCAGCATGCTTGGACATCTCCTCCCCAGCTAACAAAGCTCTTGCGTGTAGCAACCCCTCTGTTGTCCTTTTCGATGCCACTTTCAAAGTCAGTAAATGTTTCACGGTGGGAGATCGTTCATCAGGGCTTTGGCACTGACTGCAGCCAAGAACCCGGTGCTGGGAAAAGGTCAGGGTGTCCTGGGAGAGGCTCCAGCAGGGCCCAGGAGCTGCACGACCCTGAGGAAGTGTCCCTGTGTAGGATCCCCTGAGCTCTGCCTGGGGGGAGGAAAGTGGGGCAGAGCTGGAGCAGCCCGGCCCTTGAGCCCTGCCCACGTGTGCTGGGAGTGATTTGCTCCGAGCCCTGCGGGTGTAGTGTAAAAATCATTAACAGAGCAATTAAGGAAGCGCCGGTGGCGCTGAGTGCGATGCTGTGTGGGGCAGGGAGGAGAGCAGGGCCAAATTCCTTCCCAGTTTTGGGTGGGTCTCACCCCGGGCAGAGCCGGGGCTCGTCGGTGGCGTTCCCTCCGCCCCTGCTCGTTCAGATGTTCGCCGTTCGTGTTGCTCTTCAGGCTTTACCTGCCCTCCGTGTCAATAAATACATTTCCACGAGGCTCTGGCTGCGTGTGGCTCTGTGGGGATGGGGACAGGAGCTGTTCCCCTGGCGCTGGCTCTGCCCAGGGGAGCAGCAGGGTTGGGGCTGGGTGTGGTGGGAAGGACACAGTTTGCTGACCAGGCTTCCTTTTCCACCAGCCACTTTACAGCACAGACCCCCTAAATCTGGGGCTTGCAGGGGGAGGAGGCAGCACATCCCTCTGGTGCTCCAACTGCTGCTTCTCCTCATCCCAAAGGGCAGCAGGGACAGATTCAGATGAGGAGCAGAAGATGGATGTACCCATTTAGCCCTTTTGGAGCCCCAGGTGGGCTGTGTGTGGTGTGACCTGTTTTCCCTGCGGTGAAATGATAAAATCCTGGGAGTCAGGGATGTGTTTGGATCGCTTTGCACTGATGCTGTTTTTCACAGGGCTTTGCCATCTCAAGCAGGATGGGTTGGGCTGCAAAACCTCTGTGGCAGGGCAGAGCCAAGCTTGAGCAGCCCCAAACTCAGTACTTGAAGTGGCCAGAAATGCAACAGAACAAGCAGCAGGTTTGGGGGTGTTGCTCTGGAGCAGGGTAACCTTTTCCCTCACCCTGCTCAGCCAGCACCTGGATTTTTGGGAACTTCCACCCTCTGAGGAGGGCAGGTATTGTATCAACCAGTGTTGCCCTGCACTGGGATGGTTTTGTGTTAGAAGGTGCACATGTCAAGTAACAATGGCAGGCTGCTTTGGGGTCCCTGACCTTGCTGTCGTGTCCCTTCATTTATCCCTGGTGTGCCTGGGGTGGGATCACCATTCCCTGCAGCATTTGGCTCAACAGGAACAAAATCTGTGGTGGGATGCTCAGGGCTCTGCCTGTCAGCTGCTGTCCCCTCATGTCCTGTGGCAAAGGAAAGGTTTCTTCCTGCCTGTTCTTCCCTCAAGAAGAAGCTGCTCTTCGGTGCTGCTGTGGCTCTGCAGGGACACTCATGTCCTGTCAGCAGGGATGCACCAACCTGAGGGCAGGGTTTGTCATGAGCAGTGTCACCCGTGGGGCTCAGGGGACACAGATGATGCTCCCTGAGCTGGGACCTGCCAGGGGGATTGGTCCCCACAGCCTCGCTGTTGCTGAGCCCCACACTGTGGGACAGGGACATCTGAGTTGTTCTTGCTGCTCTGGCTGGAGCTGGGGCAGATCCTGCTGTGCTGGGTGAGCTCCCCAAAATCCCTGCTGCTCCCACTGGCCTCACACCAGTGACAACCCCTGATGGGGTGTGGAGAGGCAGGGACCCAGGTGAGGATTTTGGATCTGGCTGGGGCAGGAGCTGACCACAGCCCCCTGAGCCACCAGCTCTGCCTGTCCCCTGCTGCCACCTGCACACCGGGAGCTCTTGGCTGGATATTTTAGGTTTGCCTTGGGCTCCAGTCACTGAGACTGGGATAAACCTCCCAGCCAGCAGGGACGTGCCGGGATCCAGCCCCACTCCCCTCCCCCCCCCCCCTCCTTGTATATTAAATTTCACACATAAAACTGCAACTGAAGAGCATCGCGGAGGGAACTGCTAAAAATAGCCCCGAGGCTGGAGCCTGAATTGTGCGGGAGAGTTCATGTGCAGCCCGATCCCTGCGCTCTCCCAGAAACATTCCAGGGCTCGGGACTGCTTTGTGGCCGTGCAGGGAGGGGGAGCAGCACCTGGGGCTGGGAATAACCCCAGGAACACAGGAATATTCCCTTGCTGCGAGCATCGGGCGGCTCCGCAGGGAAATAACCCCAGATCGCTGCCACCCGGGTGTAACGTGGGACCCGCCGGGGGGGGCTGTGACCCCTTTGCCTGGTGCTGCTGCCCGGGTGACACAAAGGCTGCCCCACATTTCGCCAGCTGCCCTTGTCCCTTCCCCTCCCCCGCGCCGCCCTGGGGCTGTGTCTGCCGTCCCCTTGGCCCCCGGGAAGGACGTGGCGTTTCCCCTTGCACCCCCTCCTCACCCTGAAGAAGAGCCCCCGGGGATGATGTTTTTTGCCAGCCGAAGGTGCTGACGAGGCGGGGGGGAGCCGGGCCGAGCTGCCGCCGGTGCTCGGGCTCAGCCAAGCCCGTGCGATCGCAGCCAGACCTGTGGAGACACCTCGGAGCTCGCTGGTGTCACAGGGAGCCGGGCTGGGGCTTGGGGTCTGCGCCGAGGAGCAGAGGGGTGCGGGGAGTCCGTCAGCAGCGTGTCCGGGGGCCTGGACCATGTTCCTGGAGGTGCCGCCAGCATCTTCCCTCTGTCCAGCACGCAGGTAAACGCTCCGTGCGGGCTGACCCAAAAACGCAGACACTGCAACAGAAACGTCCCTCCTTTGGGGGGGCCTGCAGCCACCTGGGCTCGGGGTCCCCTCGGGGCACGGAGAGCCCCCAGCCCTGCCCGCGGGCCGGCACAGGAGGAGGCGAAGCGCTGTGCCCGGGAGCACAGCGAGCGGCAGCGGCGGAGGAGGGAAAGATTCCCTGGGAAGGGTCCTGCCCACCTCCCCCGAAGGAGTCTGGCCCGGGGGGCTCGTACCGGGTGGGACGAGAGCCCAGGTGCCGCTGGGCGCCGGGGAGGGAAGGGGTGACGGCGCTGCACCCAGCACACTGCAGGGGGGACATGGGAGGGTCTTTTCCCATCGGCGCCTCCCCAGAGCCCCGCGAGCAGCCGGTGCCTCTGCTGGATTCCTGCGGCTCGCTCTGGGCATCCCCTGCCTCCTTTCCCGGCTGCTGCCTCCTTCCCTCCCGGGCACTGCCCGCGTCCCTCCCCGGGCATCCTCTGCATCCCTGCCTGGGCAGAGCCTCCTTCCCTCCCCGGGCGCTGCCCGCATCCCTGCCTGAGCTCTGCCTGCCTCCCTCCCTGCCTCCCTCCCTGCATCCCTCCCCAGGCGCTGCCCGCCTCCCGCCTGGGCATCCC
>JAHLSL010000039.1:1037246-1062536 GCA_025920805.1 Petroica traversi | reverse complement strand
CGGCAGCAGCAGCACCGAGCGGCGGGGAATGTCCCTGCTCGGGGAGCCCCCCCGTCCCATCAGCCTGGAGCCGCCACCGGGGGAATGACCCCGTGCCCTGTCCCCTGTCCCCCGGGAGCATCCCGCTGCCCGTGCGTCTCTCACCAGCTGGGACGGTGGTTTGAAGCTGTGAAAGAGAGGAGAAAGCAATTCCAGCTTTTCCCAAACCTGAGTTCACCCACGGCCCTGCACATGCAGGGTTTGGAGGCCGGGGGTCCCTGTGGGCCAGCACTTGCCATGGGCTCAGCAGCACCGAGGGCTGGGCCAGCAATGCAGCTCCTCTTCAGGGGTCTGGCAAAATCCACACATTAGAGCAGAGCTCTCTCAAGCTTCACATAATAACCACGCACTCAGGGTTGTGGTTTACACTCTCAGGGTTGTGGTTTACACTTTTTCTGCTTGAATTTCCCTCCCAGGCATGGGACATGGTCACCCATGGGCAAGGAGTTGTTGTTTGCTGCACTGGTTTCAGTGTCACAGCTCTCCCACAGCTCACACTCACAGCTGATGATCCTGTGAGTTCCAGTGACAAGTCAACAGGTCTGTTTACTCACAGCGGTATTTTGTTTGACTATTTTGTTTTAATTTGACTAAAGCAAAAGGATGTTTTGATTCTGCTTTGGTTCAAGGGGAAAAAAATAGGATGTGACTTGTATCTGCTTTTGTTTTCATGCCAGCTTCAACCCCACACCTATTTTAAAGCTCCCAGGCTCCTTCCTCCACTTTTTAATCATGCCAAAAACTGAAGTTGCAGGAGCATCTGTTGAGTGCAGCTTGAAGAGAGCTGCAGAGAGCCTGTGTCACTTTGCTTTACAGCTGGGCAGGGATGTAGGGAAGGGAAGCAGGATTTGAAGGAGGGAAAAAATGACCCACATAACATGAAAAAACAGGAAAGTCACTGAGCTACAAGACAAAAAATATGGGAAAAATGAATGTTTTGTGGCTGGGCCAGTAAGAAGTGCCTGAGGAGCTGCTGGAGAGCCTGGAGGGCAGCTGGCACAGCCCGAGGGGTGTGAGGGGAACACTCAGGGAGTGGAGGAGGAGGGAGAGCCGAGGGATGGCCGCTCCTCACGCAGGTCAGCCCCACGCTTCCTTTCAAAACAAGAGCAGCTCTGTCTGCAAACGCATCCGTGTTTGCCTCGTATCTAGGAAGCAACTGATCCATCTGCTCTTGCACTTAGGAATATGGATGATGAGAAAGTGACTGGCTGGGCTCCAGCAGGAGCAGGAAACTCCCTCCTCTGCTCATTGTGGTGGGGAAGCGGCTGCGAGGGCACCTGCAGCCCCCGGGGCCGCCAGCTTCCCCACCGGGCATTTCCCGGGGCTGCTCCTTGCCCCTCAGGGGTTTTGGCATTCAGATGGAGAAGAATTCAGCCCAGCCTCGGGGATGCCAAATCACAGTTCTCTGCAGACTTTTGGCTGGGGCTGTAGAGATGTTTATCCAGCTGCTGCAATCAGAGCGGTATCAGGAACAGAAATATCTCATGGAAAGGTGAGCAGATTTCTGCCTTTTTCAGCGCTGGGTGAAAGATCAGAAATGGGGCAAAAAAAATTCAATTCTTGTAACTTCTATCCTAAAACCTAAACCTTACAAGTCAAGCCTGTGGCAGAGAACCAATGAAGTTTTTTAGCACAACTTTCACAAAGAACATGATAAATAGATCCACACAAGCTAATCTTTCCTGATTTCTTGGTTTCAAGAGAAAAACCCTCCTCCCTTGAGTTTAACTCAAAAGATCTCAGTGCACTCAGGGAGCTCCATTTCCAGACCCTTTCCCAAGACACCTCCCAGCTCGGAGATCCAGAGTGTTCCTAATTTAATATTTAATTTGCATATTGACTTGTAAATATCGCAGAGAACTAAATGCCATTAGCACAGGCTGGAATGGGGGAGGCTGGTTTGTCCACAGGGGCACAGCAAGAGCAGCTGAGCATTGCAGGGAGAAGAGCTGAAGATCCCTGTCTGAGGTGAGATCCAAGAGTTCCTAAACCAACATTATGAAACAGCTTTTGTGACGTGAGCTCTCTCAGAGCAGCTCTGTGTTTATCATAACTGATAAGCAAACAGCAACCCCATTACTCCTCTGTGGCAGCTCCTCCCCAAGATGGATGTGATGCTCCAGAACCTACCATCAAAAACCTTTCACGTTCTGCATTAAGAACAGGTTCAAGTTATTCCCTTTCACCCTCTCAAGAACAGCCATTCTGCAGGATGGCTCAGCGGGTGCTGTGCCAGGCAATGTCCAAAATCCTCATCCTGCTGCTGGAGAGTGGCCAGATCCAGGACTTCAGATCAGGTCAGGCAGGCACAATCTCAGCTTTCCCTCCCAACCCCAGCCTGCAAGAGACAAATTCTTTACCAAGGCATGAGCAGCTTAACGTTCCTTGTGCTGTCACAAGGGTGAAGCTTTTCTGCTCACAGTTTTCTGGGCACTTCATTCGTGCACAGCAACTTCTCACAGGTCAAAGGACTTTCCTGTGGCCTTAAAATGTGTTAGAAAGTCTGTCTTGCCCAGTATCCGGTCTCAAACAGAGCCAGGAACAGACATGTACCACAAGGGTGTTAAACAGAAAATGCAAAGTCTGCACAGACTTCCCTTGGCTTCACCTTTTGTGTATGGAGTTCCTGGAAGTCGGCGAGGTCAAGAAGCTGCATCCAGCTGATGAGCCCTCCCTTGAACACACTGGGGAGGAGTTTGAATCTCCCTGGTATTTGCTCAGCTAACAGCCAAACCATGCATCACTTCCTAGGGTCAGGGTGGCACCTGAGTTCCAGCAAGCATCATCACCTTGGTATGAAAGTGGAGTTTTAAGCAGTTTTGGGTGCATTCTGACAGCTGTGTTTTATTACAGCTTTACAAGCAACGGCTACAGCAGCATTAGCAACATCATCTACTGGGACACCACCACATGGGCTCTGTTACCCTGGAAATGGGAATTATCAGTTCTAGATTAGGCAAAGCTGCACTGGCTGCATCCCAGCCTCAAACCCCTGGAGACTCGAGAGATTGGCCTCAGTCTCTGCCTCCATATCTCTCTTTAGGACTGTGGTATTTGAGCAACTTAAAGTTGCATTTCTTCTCAGGGTGAGGTGGGTTTGGCTGCAGAGGGCCAGTGTGGAAACTATTTGCCTGTCTCTGAAAATGTTTAGCTATTATTTTATATAGGAGAGGCATTTCAGCTCTGTAAGCATCACGTGCCACTCATGTACTGGCATCCCTCTTTTCTCCAGCAAGTCCTTGTTGAGCTTGGCAAGTGCTAGACCAGTTTTTATAAATAAACCACCAGCATTCCACACAGCACTGATTTCCAAAACGAAACCCTTGCCACTAAGAAAATGTATTATTGGAGGATGGAGCATAAATAAAGGCAGCAGAGCAGATCCCAGCTATGCTGAGAACCCAAACTGCTCCTACTTGCTGGGATAGATTCTCCTGGTTTTCCACTCCCTGACAGGACAGATCTACTGTCCTATCCCTCTGCAGTCCTGAATTTTATTATAGGAAGTCCTACCAAAACCTCACACAGCACTGGGAAGAACTAAAATTAATTCAGTCCTTAATATACTACATTTTTAAAGCTTTTTCCTTTCCTTTTAACCTCAATTAAAGCTGTCCTGGCAAACTTTAGGCAGCTGTGGAGAAAAATTGCAGGACCAAAGGACTTGGCAGAAGGAACTGGGGGGCAATGACATAGTTAAACCATTATCTGGGTTTGTATTTTTTTTACAGAGCATCTTCCCAGGCCTCTCTGAGCTAATTTAACTCTCACTGCACCAAAGGCAAGTAAAACATCAAGCCAGCACAGTTTCTCTGTCCTGCTGATTTTCTGAAAGATCAAGCAGTTGCTGAAGGTTTCTCAAAAACCACGCAGAACACCAGTGCAGAACAGAACATAAACAAAAGAAGCACTCAGCATCATTGCCAGGTTGGAAAAAGCTGAGAAGGTGGTGACAGCTCCAGTTTTGTGACTCAGTTTTGTACTTGATACTCCTGGGCAGTGACTGAAGAGGAAAGTGATCTTAGCCTGGGGGAGAAAGCAGGGTTGGAGGCTGAGTTGGCATTAAAGGCAGCTACAACTGCTGCTCTCAATACTGGCAGTCCCAGCTGTCTGAGCCACCACGCCCTTCTCCAGGAGGGAAAGAGCCAGAGCCCCACAGGAACTGCAGGGAGCAGAGGGACAATGCTGCACCACATCTGGGCTTTGCTCAGCTCAGCCATTCCCAGCCCTGTGCTCAGCCCTGGGGGCTCCAGGTGCACCCTCAGGAGTTGTTTGTGCAGTGCAAGGTGGCAGCTCTGCTGGGGAACAAGCCTCAGCAGGGACACCGAGGCTGCTCTCAGCTGCTGATTCCTGCTTTCCTTCCATCCCATCCAGCTGGCACCATTCCTGCATCTGCCAGCCAGCACAGCAGAGGGCAAGAGCACCCTCTAGCTCTTCCCTCCAAACAGAAACTCCAGCTTCAAAGCCATAAGCATCCAATTTTCTAGCCCAGCAAGACAAGAGATACTGAATTCATCAACTTTCTGAACCCTCACATGCCACACACTGGATTTTATACTGTCACTAGTACATATACACCTCAAATTCCACTGTTTTAACAGGAACAAGCTGTCCAAATGCCTTTCCTAACAGAGCAGATGCTTTCCAGGAGAAACCTGAAAAAGGCCCAGCAGTTACCACATTTCCAGCCTTGGGTAATGCTGATTTGAACTTCATTACCATGACCAATACAGGCCAAGCTGGGGAGGTGGCTCATAAACCTTAACAAAAGCCATTTCTGTTCATTTCTCAGTGAGATATTGCCTAGTTGTAACTCCAGACCCCAAAAACTTGTATTTATAGTGCTGCCCTGGAATATTGGACAGCCAGAGGTTCTCCCAAAGGCCTGTGATGCAGAGGCAGCACTGACATGAGCTGAGTGGGGCAGTGTCACCTTCTCAGACTGCTCACCTCTGCAGTGACTTCTCTGAGGGGGAGGGATAATTAACCTCCCTTCTTTCCTGTCCCTTGGCTCGCAGCTGAATTCCAAAAGCTCACACTGAACCTCACCTGCACTGCACCTGCAATGAAGCAACTGCACACAACATTTGTTTCCATCACATTCCAAAAGCAGCAAGTACAGCAAGATGTAGCAAATCCCTTTGTTTAAAGCCATCCCACCTTGGATTTTGAGCAGTTCTGCCCCTCAGCAGCAGCAGAACACACTCACAGTGCTCTCTGCCTGCTCCTCTCTGGGTGAAGGGCAACCAAAGCAGGTTTGCAGGCACCACAGGAGGGAAAGAGGAAAAGGAGCAGGGGACAAGTCTGGGAGAGAGGATATGGACAGCAAGGAGCCTCACCACGGACCTGACTGCAAATTCTGTGAACACCCAGAGCTCAGGTCAAAGCCTCAGGGCCATTTCAAACAAGTGCCTATTTACTGCTTAAGCCATACCACAGGAACACTGGAAATACGTAAGGAAATGCAGGCAAGTGAAGTAGTTGTGAAACAGCAGGATTTCACAAATAAAACAATCAGCATTTATTGTTGTATTACAAAACACTTCATATTTTGGCAATATTTTACAGTTTATCCTTTTCCTTCTTAGGGCCTGTTGAAAAGGTATGGGGATGGGGGAAGAAAGAGGAGAATGTGGAAATCAGGGTTAAATTTCAATGTCTTGCTTAAAAAAAAATCCTCCCAAACCACCCCAGTCCCTCCCACCAAAATAAAAATCTAGTTTCACTCAATTCCACTATCGAAAAGAGGCCATGGGTGAAGCTGCAGGCAATTTCACTATCAAACGCATCAAGAAGACAAACAAAACATTCACAGTGGTCTTCAGTATGGTCTGTTGCGTTGATCATTTCTGAAATCATTTCTGGAAGGGAAAGAGAAAGTAACAAATGAAGCAAATAACAAATAGGCCCTTCAGTCAAACATTTCCACAATGACGTCTGTGTGCTGCTCTGTGTTTATAGAGAGCCTCATCCAGAAACACTCACAGAACTCAACAGCCACACCAAGTGATTCTCTCCGGAAGCACCGAGCTGGAGTTAATATTTTCATGGCAGTAATGCTTGCACACATAAACAACCCTTTTCCCACAGTCTCTGTCAACCCCACAGCCAAGCAAGGGCAAAGGCTCCTCTTACCTTCCTCCCATTTTGCCCCCGTAGCCACCTCCCCGATCGCCGCCTCGGCCGCCGCGCCCTCGATAGCCCCGCTCTCCTCCGTAGCCGCCTCGCCCACGGAAATCTGGGCAAAACCACACAAATACATCAGGATTTTCAGAAAGATGCAGAGGATATGGACACTTCACACGTTTAAGAGGTGTAGTTGTTTTTACACACCTCCTGATGGGCGTGAGTCTTCTGGTCTGGGCTCCCCGCACTGGTTGCAGGAGTTCCTGCGAGCGAAGTTCATGTTGCCGCAGGACCTGGAACAGACAAGGGTTCCCCAGACTGAGCTGTGAAGATGAAGCACACATGGAACATCCCTGCCCAATTAAAATGACACTTACGGGTTAGGACAAACCCAGTCACCATTTTTGGGCTCCCCACTTCTACCCTGGAAGCCCCCACCTCTTCCATAGCCACCTCGTGAACCTGCAGACAAAATTATAATCAGAATAAAGTCCTATAAAACTGTACATGAGAAACAGGTATCAAAGACTGTCACTGCCTTCAGACCCCAAGTGACAGACAGACTTTTCAGGTGGAAGGAGTGTTTAATGCAAATATATTCCCACTATTTATTATAAATTCTTTTTCAGCAGTAAAGGGAAACCTGAATCTGCTTGAATTGCCACTGGGTAAATACAAACCCACTACATGCATTAATAAAATTTCAGGAAGATTTAACAAGGTATAAGATCAATCATGTATGGCCAGATTTAGCCACAGAACAAAAATTTAACAATAAAAAGTCTGTCTGGATTAATCCCAGGATGCCTCTCACACAGGCACAGGGACAACATTCTTGCTTTCTGCATCACAAAATTAAGAACTTTTACACCAACTGAAGTTGCTGGAGAATCCTTTTTCAACAGCCTACAGAACTGCCTGATTTCAGAACTAGAATTTGTTGACAGCCACTGCCCAAAGCATGATTCCTGGAAAACGGTAATGAATACCCAGTGGATTACAGACAAAACTCTATCTGCAGAGAATCAGGGAGATTGAGATGGCCTTAATCAAAGGAATCAGACATTTAACTGCTGCTCCAAGTCAGCAGCAGCTGAATTCCACAGCTGCCTAATCCCAGCTGGAAACAGAGTATCTCCAGGCTTTGCTGTAACAAGCAAATACCCACTGGGAATTCCCACCTATGTACGGGGTCAGTACAGCCCAATATCCCTGTTACACTTTCTCTTTAAAAGCAACATTGAGACAAAATCTGGAGACTTTCCAGTTCTAAAGGAAAGCATAAATTCTGTGCTGCGCAGAAGAGATTACAGATTTCAGTTTACTTAATTGGGTTCAATCCTTATTACTCCCTTTCCTGGCAGAATCCCAAAGGCTCATATATTTGATGAATCACTGCCTCAAAGTCAACTTCTCTTTAATAAATCAATCAGAGTGAAAAAGCATTTAACAGTGCAAAAGCAAGGAATTTACAGATTTCATCCCACCTCGACGCCCGCCGCCTCCACCTCCTCTCATGAATTCAGGTCTTCTGGTTGCAAAAGAAACTTTGATAACATTGCCATTGAATTCTTTTCCTGTGGGAGGAGAGAAGGGATCAATACAGTTCCCAACAACAGCAGCAAGCCCAGCAGAGCAGAAGTGATTTGCACACCCAGACTGAACACAAAACTCTTGAGACACAGGGAAACTGCAGTAAATCCCTTGGGTTTGAAAGCACTGGTCCAAAGGTGAGATGGAAATACTGAGGTGGGATGGGAATACTCACTAAATTCTCCACAAACCCACAGACACTTTAGCTTAAATGAGATTTGTAAATTGCAATTTAAAGACAGAAGAATGTTTAAAAGATTCTTGGCCATGCTCATGGGGAAGTAGTTTGGATGTTTGGTCTGTAATTCCACCAAGGCAACAAGGCTTTTGTACCACTCAATAGCCAGCCCAAAACTTAACTTCCTAGCGTATTTAAATAAAGTTCATGGTTTTCAAAGACTGGGATCTTCATAGATCCAATGTTTACCACAGACAAACACACTGCATATGTGCCTAATATAGTCATATTTGCCTTACCCTCTTAAAAAAAAAGTCAATTTGCATTTCATTAGCAAATACAAACATCAAACAAGCATGCTATGCCGATTTTTTTCAAGCAGCATCATTTCCCACCAGGTGCAGAGTACATCCTTTTGTTTCTACCCAGTATCACTAAAATTGTGAGCACACAAAGTGACAGGAGCAGGCACTTCTCCCTCACTCCCTCAAGTTTATTACTACAAGAGTATCACTGTATTTCCTGCAGTCTGAGGAGTTTTACATCAATATATTTCTGGGATGAAGTCATAATTTTAACACCTTGTTCTTCACTGTGTACATACAGAGCACTCAGCACAAAATTGCCAGAACCATTGTCAAACTCTAAAAACACTCCCACAACACTAAAAACATAAATGCAACACTGTAGGGAATCCCTCCAGCTGCTAACACAGATTACAGCTCTGTTGGTCTAAACAAGAAGTGACACAAACACCACCTCTTGTAGCCTGTGCAGGAGTGACTGAGGTACAGCAGCAAACCCTCAATTTCACAGCACATTTTTTGTCTAAATCACTATGTGCTCTTTAATGAAATGAGAGAAATTCAAGATACACAAGAAATCGTGAAATGTAAGTCTTTGTTTAAGGAAAAAATCCACAACTATAACTCTAACCAAAAACAAAACCAAAAACCCCCAAGCCAAAAGCTACATAAATAGCAGCACTGGGTCTCCAGAAAGGTAATTGATTTGCTTTTTCCACTGGCTGTTAGATTGATAAATAGCCAAAAGAACAGGTAACTCTCACCCACCATCAAACCAGTCGATTGCTGCTTTAGCAGAAGGAGGGTCATCAAAAGACACTGTGGCTTCTCCCTTTGGTTTGCCAGTATCCTTGTCTGTGTACAGATTTATCATGGGTTTGCCAGTCTTTTTGTTGGTCTGAAAAGGAAAGCGGTACATTTGGCACAGCAGAAACACCAGTGAAAACAGTTCAGAGCATCAACTCTAACACTAAGCACCTTTAGTGAGATTATTCTCCAGGAGCAGAAACAGAGGGATTTGACTGAAGGGTACTGACTGGCTGCTCTCCATAAAGTAATGATGGGCCCAGTTATAACAAAAAAATGAGGTCAAGTGCACAAAATCCTAATTTAGACTTGCAGAACCAGAAGCAGCAGCCACAGAACACAGGCACACGTGCTGCAGTATGAGGGTGGCACAACGGATAGAGTGTCAGGGCTATAAAGACTGAAGAGGAGACACAAAGCAATCTAAATGTCATGAGGAGAAAGGTGCTAGTGCTGCCAGCTTACAAATGAGCTGTCAGCTGGGAGCCCAGATAAAATATTATCTTACAACTGCTGGGGAGTCAGAGAGAACTCTGCCTTGAATGATACCAGTACATTTCCAGTGCACCAGCTCCAACAGCTCTTCTCCTTCTCACCCATGATTTCTCATTTCACATACCTTTATAATACCAATCTGTTTGAAATAGTCTGCCACTTGGTCTGTTGAAACGTCCTCTCCAAGTCCTTGCACGAAGATGGTGTTGTTATCAGAGTTGTCAGACTCTGAATCTGTGGAAAATTAAGTTACATTTACCATGTGTTTGTGTGGGAGCAACTGCAGCAACTTTGAGCTAGGTCTGTGCTGCCCAGTGGCAGACCTGTAAATCCCAGAGAGGTTTTGTGTGAAATAAAAGGAGCAGGGAGCTTAATTTTGAGTTTAGCACCATCAACTGAGTACACTGGACAGCTGACCTGCCTCACACCCAACTTCCACCCAGCTGGGCATCCCAACCCACATTTTTAAATAACACAAGCTTAGCAGAAGTGTGATGGCAGTAAAAGCAGCTGCTTGGCTCAAGCACATTCAGAGTTCATCAGGAAATTCTTACTTGCTGCATTAACAACCAAAAATTCACATGCACTTTAATTAAATACACTTATTTCAAGGAAGGCATGTTTTAGCTAGGTTTCTTTTGAGCCATGGGAATTGCAGCCACATCCATCTTTCCAGACAAACATTTTAAAAGCAGTGACCTAAGAGCTACAATCCACTCCCACTCACTGCTTGTTTCCTTACCAGCATCTGATCTCGGTCCATAATCCCTTTGACCTATGAAATGTGTTTGACAAAAAAAAAAAAAAAAGAAAGAAAAAAGACTATTTTTAGCACAACACATTCAAGTGACTTTTTTAGCAACAAGAAAATACATAAAGAATGTATGCAATGCATCTAAGATCTAAGACATTAACCAGAGATATAGAGAATATTTAGATTTAAACGTTCAACAGAAGGTGTCTGTAGGACGTTAACGTGTTCTTTAACTTGCAGCATGTGGCAGTTGCCACACTGATGCTGTGCTGGTGTTTGCTTGCAAATGCTGGTTGTCACATCACCAAGCAGTTTCCCACTTTTTTTTTTTTCTACCTCTAGTACCTTTCTAAGAAGCATTTGTAACAAAAATTAAAAAAAGAAAAGAAAAAAATAATCCGGTGAACGTCACTGTCTCCACAAATTCTTTCATGCAATTGGACAAAGCAGAAATCCAGTTTATTGCTACAAGTTTGGCTATTAAAACTCGTGAACACACCAGCCTCACCAAAACTCTATAATGCTTCTACTAGATAGTAACAAGATATTGGTGGCTTTTAGATTTATAAAGAATTTCCACTGAAACATTTTTGGATACTCGGCACTTACCACCGTAATTTTTGAAGCCACCACGGTCACCACCACTGCAGAGGAAAAATTGAAGAAATGATTTCTTCCTTAAGTCTCTATGTGCTGAGCCCAAGGCTCAATCTACAGTTAACTGATGACAAGTTGAGAATTACTGTCTGGCAGCTAAAGCACCACGTCTACGTTCTCCTCACTATCCATTCATGTTCAAAGATTAAATTACAAAGAAAAAAAAATCTCTCAGGGGGCTGCACTGGAGAAGAGAAGCCCTAAGGAGAATTTTAAATGAACCCATACACATGTGGTTGGTTCAATACTTTCTCCCATCCCATCAGCCAAAATAACAGCTATTCAAAACTGGGGTTTAAACAAAAATGTTATTTTCGTGAAGATTAATGCGGGCTTTAATTGTAGATGTAATTGCTATGTTGGAATAATTAGTACTTTAGTACTTTCCTAGAAGTCAAAAGAGCTAAAATTAATCTCCATTGTTATGCATTTATAATACAGGGGATGAATTAGCAGAATGAGCCATTCTCTGAGCAAGGGTCTGTGGGGACCTACTGTACTTGGCATTACAGAGAAGGTGTGTGTGTATGTGAGCTTCAAAAGCAGAGGCCGTCAAGTTTTATTTCATTCATTCTGAAACCTGTGGCACAAAATGTAGACCAAGTTAAGAGAATACACACATCAATTTTCAAAGGTTAGAAGGGGATTTAAAACAGGTTGTTATGCCTCCAATTATGTGCATGAAAATAAACCCTCACTCTTTTTTTTCCCACTGGAAAGGTTTGTACTGGAAGGATTTTTTACAACAGCATTTTTAATTGCATCCATGTCATGAACACAAGATAATCAATACTCAGAGCCTTCAGGAAAAATACAACCACTGGATTTTTTTAGAAAGTCAATAACCAAATGTCAAAAGGACTATCTCCTACTGCCATGTACAACTGCCCTCCCTGTCATGGGGGACACAGCTGCCACCTCAAAATCAGGCAGGGTCACCTAATCCCAAGAGTTTCTCACCATGATAAAGGCAGTGTGAGCTCAAACCCTGCTGCAGAGAAATATCTCCAGCCTCTGCAGCTACTGTGCCTCTTCACCAAAGCACTTTGTGACTAGAAAGCACTGCAGGAGTTAATTCCATCTGTCTGCTCACACATCAGAGCCCAAACAGGGCACACAAGAACCCAGTAAAGGGCAATGAAGTAAAATTAGGGAGTAATTTCTCTGGCACTCTGTCCATCTGTTACAACAAATGGAAAGTCATGAATGGAAGCTGCTGATACTTAGTATTTATGAGAGAAAATCTGCCCAAAGTGAGAACCAAATAAAGCTTCATCAGGTTATTATCAAACCTGGATTAAGAGACACTCTTTGGGGGGTGACTGACATTCTGGGACAGTATAGCACAACATAAAGTCACTTGTACTGGGACTTTTCTTAGAATAAATTTTTGCTGCAGATTTTTTTGCTGTTCCACAGAAAAAAACCTGAATGCTAAATTGCAGTGTCATTTATTCATTAATCCACTCCGCTCATTAAAGATTTTACATGCAACATCAATGCTGGTCTTTACTCAAGGCTGTCTATTTTCAAGGACCGATGATTAATACCACAATGTTGATGATAAAATTTACTGTAAATACCTTTCTGCCACCTCCAATTCACTTCAGCTAAAAAAAAAAACTTCATTATGACACAACAATTTTTAGCAGGATGCCTGTTTTTCTGGGATTTTAACTCAGAAATAACAACAGTGAGTAATATCAACCATCTAAATGTTATGAAACTTTTCCAACCCCAGATTATGATCCCAGTTCATCAGGACAGCAATTATCCAGAACAAACACGTTTTCTGATGTGGAAATGTGTGACAGAAAAGCCCAACAATCTAAAATCTTACATAAAGCAAGTTTGTGTCAACACATCCAGGATTCTGCTGGAAGTGAGGGTTTGTAGGATGCTGGGGTGAAAATGTGTGCACCATGATGAGAAGTAGGAGCTGAATATACAAAAGGTAAAGGAATTCATAGCCCAATGCCTTCATTCTGTGATGCAGCAGTTCTGCACCCTGCTCTGATGCGTGCAGTCTATAATTTTTAATTATTTTTTTTAAATTAATGTCTACAGAAATACATTTTTGCCCACATGTGCTCCAGCATGTTATGTTCTGCTTAGCCTCACATGATCAACCCAACCAAAATCTGGAACAATCTACTGATAGATATCTTTGATGATGGATTAATGCTCTCCTACATTTTTAAGTGACATTTGATATGTGATTTATAAAGCTGCAGTTTGTTACCTTCCAGCAATTTCTGGGCAAAGCTACTCAAGATTCCCTGGGATTGGACAGATATCCTGCAGCAAGTCAAACACAGGAACTGCAAGCAGCTGATGCCACAGTTTCGGATTTACCCCTCACTGAGACCTAAATTTCAACCTCAGCAACTGAGTTAGTTCCCACATTACTGGCATAAAACATGTGGAAAATACAACTGCAGCATTTCACAGCCCACTGCTTCACCAGGCCTGCACACAGTGGCCAGATGGATTCTGCAGTCTTAATATCCCATGTCAGAACCATGATCAGGCAGTTAAAATTCAGCAGTGCCACTTACTAAGACAATAAATAAGAGGCTGAACTGCAGGCAGCCAAAATGTGACAAGGCACCACTCAGTGTGTGAACCTGCTGCTGTGAAAGAGAAGTCCTCAGATGTTCTTTTCCCCTGTATTAATCATAGATTTATCATCACCTACTAGACTGTAACTGGATATTGCTTAATCCAGCTGGGAAAAGCTCTTTAAATTAAAGTACAGGTATATGGGGAGCTCAACATACAAGAAACGCAGTTTATAACGTGATCAGATATTGGCAGAAGCAGCAATAAGAATTCAGGGCTTAAATTTCAGCCTCTAACAGGGATCTGTCTCACCAAGTGTGTCCCTAACACCTAACAGTGTATTTTACAAACAAGAAAGGAGTATTTAGTGCACCAACAGTCACTGACAGATGGGTTTTCTTCCTCTTGCTTGTATTTATTGCCTCTGTTCACATTTTTCCAAAGTCTCCATAAGGCTAAACTCAAGCATATCTGTTACAAGTCAAAACAGTAATTCTTAACACAAACCACACTTGTAAAAAAAATCTGCACTAATATGTAATTTCTTTATATCACACTAATTCCCATTCCTTATAGCTGACACAATTAAGCTGCATAGGTAGCTTTAGTTTCTAGGAGATCACCATAAATCTGCACAAGAGTTAAAAAATAACCTATGCTGAGCAAAGTCAGGATTTCTATGACAAATCCCAACACAATGGCAAATCCTTTCTAATCTGCATCTCTGTAGGTCCCCCAGCACAGTCTGTGTGAGCAGAGCCAAAAGCAAAGCTCCTCTCACCTGCTCTGTTTGCTCCTGTGTTTAACCACAACAATTCAGTCCCACAGCCACAGGTACCATTAATTCCCTGTTTTCCACATGAGGACTCTAAAAAGCTGGGGTAAATAACTTAGAGTAAAACTCTGCATTCTCAAGAACTGCTGTTCCTGCTTTCTAACAAGAAGATGACACTCTTCTACTATGGGAAAAAAGGAAATATTTCACTTTTTAGCCAGAATATAAATTAGTGAGATCATCAATTTTCCAAGCTTCAAAACAAAAGTGTAGGGAAATCCTACTAAAATCCTAAAAGATGCAACTCAAGACCATTAAAAAATTCTCAAGGACAACTCTGAACCCTGAAGTTATTACAACTAAATGGTGAACTCTGACACATGACAAAATGTGTGTTCTCTATTGGACTAATATCAGCTAAGAAATCTGAACAGGAATTTTCCAAAAGATTATTTTTTCTCAGTGCTGGGTGATTTTGCACAGGCACAAAATAAAAATGAGTGCTGAAAGCATTAGGTACAAGACATGTCCAAGTCCTTCTGGTTTTTAAAATAAAACTACACCTCTAAAGCTGCATCAAGTTCTCCCTGTGTCTAAATGTCAAGGAAGGGCAAGGAAATCATGGAACAATTTTTATTATTAGCTAAGAACAAGAGACTAATTCATTGTGGTCTCACACTCGATATTAATTTGTTTGTAAAGTCAAGGAGCAGTATTTTTTGCCCTGATAGAACTTATTTGGATGTTCTTTTCTAACCACTACAGAAGTCAAAGCCTGTGTTATTATTCCATCCCTGAAGTGTCCAAGGCCAGACTGGATGGAGCTCTGAGAACCCTGGTGTAGTGGAGGGAGTCTCTGCCCATGGCAGGGGGTGAACAAGATGATTTTTAAGGTCCCTTCCAACCCAACCCATTCTGGGATTCCATAATTACAGCATCATTAAAGTATCTGTGCAGACAAGATTTTTAATTGTGGAATTTTCACAGTTTAGCATTAAAATGGGACCAGAACAACTGAAAATGGTGGATACTGAAGATTTTTCCCAAATAAATAAATAAAGAAAAGAAACCTAAGAATATAAACCCCTCAAAAACCCCCCACCCTTAAAACCCCACATTTTCACAGGACTAAACATCATTTCTTACCTTATCACAAGTTATTTTCCCCTTCATTATAGAGTTTGTTATTTAATTTAACCTTTTATACTTTTCTAATAAGCATGTCTGGTAAAATACATGTCAGAAGCAGAACCCTCTGTCACAATTATGCAAAAAGACTGAATAAAGATATCTGACACTGTAGTTGCAGAACATTTCCACAAAAAACACCATTAAAGCCAACATCACTTAACAGAAGCAGACAGAACTCCTAATAAAAACCTCCCCAATTCCCTGCATTTGCCTCCACTTCTTGATTTACCTCCCCTCTTTCCCTTCTTTTGCCTTCCCAGTTCACTGAAGCCCCATGATCTCCATGGATGGGTGAGCAAAAGTTTCCTTACATTTTGGAAAAACATGGCAAGAGGCTTTATTTTCACAGACATTAATTCAACTTTATCTTGCAAAGACCCAAGTTTGTTTCAAAGTGACAAAATCTATCACCAGTGTGTTTTTTGAAGCTCACATTCATTGCTATTATTGGAAAGCTCTTGAATATAATGTTTTTTAAAAAAAACAGTTTTTATAACAGGAACATGGAAAATCCTCATCCACACAGGAAATCTAATTTTAAAAAAAATTCAGTCTTAACTGGAAATTAGAATTACCTTAGAAATTATTTTGCTTGTTATCTTTGTTTTATGTGAGGTACTATATATATTATAGAATTGTTATATAGATTTATGTTTATTTATAGAATATAAATTTATGGTTTTTTATAAAACTCTTATAGAAAAATATGTAGTAAGTTTATATTATATAAACCCCAGCAAATATGAAAATAACATTAATACACTTTTCTAATTGTGCTATCACAGCTAATTAGAAGAGTTAAGATCCTCCTACATCATTATAAACAAGCCATTAAGTACAATTTGGGAGCATCTCAGAAGCAGACTTTTAAAACACGATTTAAAAATAAATACCTTTTAAAAGTGGATTATTCTATTTAAATTACATCAGTTCCAACAGAAAACACTGTATATTTATAGAGTTTTTAATCTGGAGATGAGGAATAACCTAGAGCTGTGCAGCCTTTGGGAGGGTAAGTGGTGCTGACAAGAAACACCCTAAAGCTCTCTGGAAGCTTCAAGGTTCTTGCCCTGCATCATTGAGGCCTCTGCACCCCCAGCCACTCAGAGGGACACAAAGGGGAGTCAGTTGGGAGAGCCATTAATAAATTATCTGTCATATGTTTAATTCAATAGGCTTTCAAGCCAAGGTCCCAATTGCAGACCACTGCATGGAATCATCTGCAAGCACAGAATTAAATATGTGCATAAATTTTCTTGACAGTACAGGGCCTAAGGCAATGGGGAAAGGGGTGACAGCATTGTTAGTATTTCAGATCTACCCAAAATAATCGTGTTTAGATTGACAAATAAATCAATAATAAAAGATGTGTATCTTAACAGAAGATTAAAACTGGGAAAAAAGCAGCAGAGAACAAGTAATGTTATTACTATATTATTTCTATTATTGCAAGGTCAAAATACATCCCTGGTAAAATGTGAGCTACCTTAGCTATGAATTTCAGGAATTTTTCTCAATTACTGGCTGCTGGCTTTCCTGCACTGAAAACAAATGATGGGCTGGGGCAGTTTTTGTATTGCAACTCATGCAGATAAAATGCAGCTCGGTGTCACAACAATCAAATGCTTGCTCTCAATCTAGGCAAACCTAAAAGCTGTTCCCTTAGGCAAAACTCATCTCTGTGCAGTGCAGAAAGGTTTAATTTTAGAAACCTTCCAGTTTTGGAAATCTAAACCTGAACCACCTTAGGAATAGACATATAATAAACAAAAATGAAAACCAGCTAAGTAATAGGAAAGGAGGGTAAGGAAGTGCAGGCACTGGAATGAGATCACTTACCTATATCCTGACATATGACCTCTTCCATCCATGTCATATCCCCCTCTACCTCCTCCCTGTGACCCGCCATATCCTCTATTATCTTCTCCATACCTGCTCTTTTCACGGCGATCATCTGCCAGAATGAGTCAAAGCAAAACGAGTCAATTGTAGTGCAAACTGCAGCACAGGGAAATTCACACCCTGCAATTCCCACCTCCCCTTCCTTAACGCTGCCATTTACATCTGAAAAGTATCAACTCCTCAATCTCTCTGACATTCTTGGTGCCACGAAGGAAAAAACCAAACTAAACTTTGCTCCATTATCTCCCTTGGCTTCCAGGGTCACCAAGTATATCAGAATGTAAAACACACTCTCTAATTCTGCTCCACTTTCCAAACATTAAACACATCTTGTCTAAAATATATTTTCCATACAGCCCTCCCAGTTTGCAAAAGACATCAGTGAAGACAGAACAAGGATAAATAGAGTGGGTTGTGCTGCTGGTGTGAAGTTAAAGCAAAAAAAAAAAAAAGGCTTCATCTTAAACTTCTCCTTCTATCTCAAAATTCACCTACACAGAGTAAAGCTGGAATGTGAAGTGCAAAAGCTCCTCATGACTGATCAAGACATGTCAACCAAATGCAGGAAGAGGGTTCAAAATAGCTTGGAAGAAAATTCCATCTCGAATTTGCAGAACCCAGGGACAGAGTCTCTGCAAGGCTGCTATAACGTACATAAACGCAACCATTTTGGGGCCCCAGGAGTTTTTCATCACCCTATAATGCTTTGAAAGTCTTAACAAGTAAAACATACCCCGGAAAAGAATTTAACTATACATCAAATCAACTGCTTGCAGAAGGAAATCCAACCATTTCACAGTGCTCCTGCTCAACTGTATTAGCCAATACTGAATTCAACCCATGAATTTTACCTTGGCTGTTGTGGCTATAGCTTCCCTTCTGAGACTGGTAGGATTGCTGGGAGTGGCCATATGAGCTTTGGTGCTGGTTATAGCCTGACTTTTGGTCATAGGAGCTCTGGTGGCCATAGCCCGACTGCTGGTCATAGGAGCCCTGGTGGCCATAGCCCGACTGCTGGTCATAGGAGCTGGACTGCTGGTCATAAGAGTCTTGGTTCTGTCCATAGCTTGACTGCTGGTCATAAGAGCTTTGGTGCTGACCATAGTTTGACTTTTGTTCATAAGAGCCTCTTCCACTTAAAACAAACAGAACTGGAATTAATGGCTAAATATTCACAGAATAGAGAGCAAAATAATGGCGGGAAATTCACGACATTGCTACAATTTCCTAATCACAGTTACCTCATTACATAACTTAAAAGCATCACTCCTTTCACATGCCCCAGTCCAACGTTTGCTATCCCCCTCTCCCCAGTACCATCAAGGGCTGATGGAGAGCCCATGACCTGCTAAACACCAAATCCTTCCCTCTGGACCTGCAGGGCAAAGCCTCAGTGCCAATGCTGTACAGAGCAGCTGAGATTTGCTGCCTAAAAAATACCAAAATCCAAAATTTTACTTCCACTGAATTGCAACCTCTCTTCTTCTGGGCATTCTACAATTTATCAGGAATCTTTCTAACTCTTCTGGTGGCCTGTAACACACCCGTGGTTCCTCTCACTTCAGTGCCGCCACCACTTTCCCAACAGCCTTCATCAGAAACACTGAGCAGCACCACATCCAGGTTACTCCAACATAATGCAGCTCTACATTCTAAGAGGGAGCCATAAATCTTCTCTAAGATTAAGATTAATAACTTTAGAGCAACCACAAGGGAATCTCACCTACACCACACTTGCCTAAGCTACTTCAGCATCTGAAGTAGAAACTGAAGTATTTTGAAAATCTAGATAAACGAGAGAATAGTTCCACAGCTGGCTTAGCCTTCCATTGGAGGGCATAATATGGATTTATGAGAAATAAATTGCATCCAGGGAACACTGGCTGTTGCTCATTCCTTTGTTTTCCCCCAGGTACTTAGTTGTGCCTTAGCTGTCTTATTTTTTCAGTAACTGAAAAGAATCTCTGACCTCTGCCATCCTTTCTTCTCTTCCCCCTCCCTGCTTCCACCCTTTTTCAAAAGATGAGGCACTGGATCTGCCACTCTCCAGTCTCTGGCAATCTTCCTTGCTAGTGAAAGTATCTCAGAAAAACGGGAAAAAAATACAAGAGCTTCCAGAAAGTTTCCACCAGCTTTTCAGAGCACTTCCAGACCAGTGCATTGGGTCTAACCAATCCCAAAATATCCCATCTGTGTCAATGCTATCTAATCTGCTCTCTCCCACTCCTAGCCTAGATCTCAGCTTTAACCTTGCTAATCCCAGTGATAAACAGCTTGTGGAGATTTTGGTTATTATCTTTACTCCAAAAAAGTCAGCTCTGCTTTAGCCTTTGCACCTTTACCTACAATGGAAGCATTGTTGAAAACATCCACTATTTGTTGTCATCTCTCCCCAGGATGTGCCCACCCTCTTCAAAACTGCTATAATTTAATTTCTCAGTTTCTCCTTATTTGTTACAACCCTACATTGAGAATTTTCCCTTCACAGTCTTTTCTAGATCACAAACAACCTGCTGGAGAATCTACCTGCTGTATTTTTATTCTACTGGACATCTAGGGAGTTAAAAACTACATTATTACCTTTGTACAGCTCTAAAAAATACTCACAAAACAAACTGTGTACCTGCCTTTGTTATGGAAGCAAAAATGACATCTGAGTAAAAGCACCTACTGCTGGCAAATTAAGATTTTTTTTTTAATATTGAAATGTTTTATAATCAGAACTACAAAACCAGAAACTAAGTAGAGGCTTGCTCAAGTTCAGATAGTTTTATCACCTTGAAAAAATACAAAACCATTTGGACCTTGGACACAGGAATGAGGTTTAGTACCCAAGAGAGTATTTAAAGGAGGTCACATGAGCCTCAGTAAAGCTCTAACACCAGCAGTAACCTCGGGGTGCAGGCACAAAGCTTGTAAAGCAGACAGTGAAGGTATTCCAGCACTAAGTGGCCTTTAAAGTCATTCTGGGAAGTTAGGTTGCATTTTCCAACATACTTTCTAAGTTGGATCATTAATCCTGAAACTGAATCCAACACAACACCACTTCCCAAGTAAAATACATTTGCAATAGCACAGAGTGCAGAATCAGAGTGCAGCATGCATGTGCACATTTAATTTACTGATGAGGATATAAACCCACCATGTTCTGAGAACTCTACTTAGCTCAAAAACCAAATTATATTTCTTAAATGATGTTTTGGAATACTTTCTCTTTCAAGAAAAGGCATTCTGAGCCAGATAAGCAGCCTGCAATCTGAGAGCAGCTAAGAGTTCCCTTGCTGACAGCTTATTTGAAGTTAATAAAAGAGCACTGTAAGTTTACACAAAAGAATGTGATTGGAGAGGGATTTGATAGGTCTTTCTCCTAATCAAAACACTCAACCAAGTCCATTCTTCATTGTAGTCACTATCCAAAGATTTTCTAAAGTGAACATATCCATGCAGCTTGACTTCAAAACTACACCCATCCTTCTTATATAACAAACTATTTTCCTCCACCTCCTGTTCTTTCAGACACTAAAAATGTTTCAATTATGTGGATTTTCACATATTTGTCTTTTTCTCAGTAATGTCAGCAAGAAATGTGTTATAGCCCTAGTTAAGAATGTACAACTCCTAGACAATATTTTAAATAGATACTGGTAAAGTCAGCTTCCTTACCCTCTGGATGACCCTTTCTGCTGCCCCTGGCTGCCATAGGACTGCTGGTTATATGAGCTCTGATTCTGATTTTCATAATTGGATTCATCATCGTATCCCTGGGAATCTTGTCCATAACCTGGAAATAGAGGAAGAAAATTTTTAGTCAATATTCACCTTTTAAATGCTGCCAATGAATGTAACAAGCTAGCCAAACCTGATTGATTCTGTCCATAGTTCCCATGATAGCTTCCATAGTTCTGTCCATAGGAGGAATTGTCTCCACTCTGCCCATAACCAGAATATCCCTGTAATTTCAAGAATGTACTCAAATAAGTGCAACTTCCACAGCAGGTAATTACAGTTTTCCTTGGCTAGACACAAGTGAAAACATCAAGCACAGTTGAGACTGGAATTCTTCCTGGCCCAGGAACAATTATTTTCACTCAAGGAACATCTGCTTTGAAAGCCACAATGGTTTTTTTCAACATACCTGTCCTTGTCCATAATTCTGACTGCTCTGATTGCCATAGGAGGAGTAGCTGGAAGAGAAAAATGCATTTAGGAAATGTTTAGAGTGCCCTCCACATAGGCTGGAAAGTAAAGGTGTTTTTGTGTCTCTCTTCATTCCAAAATAGGTGTTTAATCCAAATACTGCAGTTCCAGGCATATTAAAACTGCATCAATGAATTAATGGTTGATTGTCAGAAACAAGAAGAGCTTATTTTAATTTCTGCTGTGTTTCAAGCATAAATTTAAAGTACATGAAACCTGGATTTGCTGTAATTTGATAAAATACTTACTCATTATTCTGCCACTTTAAGCCTTCATGAATTGACAGAAGAACCATGTGCAGAAACTCATCAATCTTAGATACAAATCCAAACTCAGGCAGTGCTACATGCACAGAGCCTCATGATCTTCATCAGCACAGACAGCATTAACCAAGATTTTTTATTTCCATAAGAACACTTGTCTCACTGATTAAAACATGCCCTGCAGCCTTGGGCCATATAATTAATATAATAAACTTTGGCTAAAATATTAGTGAACAGCTTAAGGCAGTCACATGTAAAGTATTCCTCTATACTGTCTATATTTCAAAAGTTCTTACTATTACGTCATTCCAATTTACATCTGATTATTATCTTCTCTTCAGGAATACAGACTGATTTCTATTGTTTAATAAGACATCTCGAGAAAGGCACAGGTACAAGCCTTCTGCATCCTCAGTTCCAAAAACATATCAATACTCTATCCTGAAAAATCAGTCATCATGCTCTGCATACTAAATGGTCTTTTATTTTACAGATGTAATTACTAATAGCAAAACAAAAATCCTCACATACCTCTGCTGGCCCCCAGACTGACTGTAACTTCCAGAATCTAGAAAAAGAAATAAGTCATATTGAGAATTTCCAATGAACATTTTAGTCTCTTCTTACTATAAGAGGAGGAAATTTGGGGAGAGGAAGAAAAGTTAAAGTACTCTGGATATTGCAACTACTTTCCTTCAGAATGAAGCTTCCTCTTTATGAACAAAAGAGAAAATGTTAATGACAGCAGCACAGGGTGTGAGGGACACAACACAGCTAAGCCACTTGGAAATGCCCCTTTTGAAGGATCTGAATTCTGTTTTCAAGGAGTCTTTTCAAATACCCAGAACTGTTCAACCCCTGTAATGGCTATCGAGTGCAGTGCCCTCATCAATGAGCAGCACACAGCAGCTTAATTAATCAAGCACAGCTAACTAGGTCAGTGCAGCTGAACCACTTTTTGGGATGCTCTAAGAAAGCTCTGCCGAGCTGAAGGGCACAAACAGAGGCAGAATGGGAGATGAAAAAATTGGGGATAGAGGAGCCACGACACTTCCCTTTGCTCGTGCTGCAAGAGGAAAAAGCCAGCAGAGAGCCCAGCAGCACGTGACAGATGCAGCACACAGAACACACACACACTGCTCCATCAGCCTCACATCCATCCCAATCCCAGCCCTGCAGAGGTTCCTCACGTCCCACCCTGCCCTGTGCCCTTCCAGCCTCTGCACTGCTCAATTCCATCCATCTCACTGCCCAATCTGCTTGAAATTCCCACCTTCTTGTCAAAATCCAAAGCAATTTTCCTCTTCTAATCGCTTCAAGAATTTGTATAAATACTCTTGTGCCATGGTCTAATAAAATCTACCAGGAACTTCTCACCCCAAATTTCACCCTTACCCTCTCTCCAGCCTCTATCCCCAGAACTGCCTAAAACGCTGACACTGAGAATTAATTACAAGGCAGGGTAAATGTCATAAATGACTGCAACCATTTTCTAATCAAAACACTCATCAAATTGCTGAATCTGCTCATTATCCCTCCCTCAGCAGGTTATAAATCCAATCCTGCCTGTGGTTACACAGACACTTAACCAGAGCTTTGATGAGGGCATCACCTGAGGTGATGGATGTGAGATGAGGGCGGCATCACCCTAGATATTCACACATGAAGCAGAATTTTAATGGTAAAGTATCTCCTCAAAGCAACACAAAGTATCAAACTTCACATTCTGTGACAGAAACATTTACCAAATGCTAACACAAGATGAAGCCAGGTTAAATATTTTATGTCCTACAAAGCAGTTTCACTTAAACGTGAATTTCTCCTCCTTTTGCACTGCTATGCAAATATTTAATTGCTTTTTCATATCAAAAAGCAAGTGAAAACCCCAATGTAGACATGCAATGCAAGTTTGTTTTTAAGGGGTAAGGTAAAATTTTTACAGTTTCCATTACTATTAAATGTAACCATATTGCAAAACATGGTTGTGGCTTAACATTTATATACCATTAATGCTAATTAAAGAACATTAATGGTTGTATCAGAAAATTCTTGAGTAAGGATATAACAAGCTATAAATTTAAGAACTACATTTAGTCTCCTTAGCTTCTCCTTAACAAACTTCCACCAAACCACAACATTTTGGGAATAAATTGAAAGCAACCACATAAGGAGCCTGTAAAATATGAAAGTACACTACCATAGGAATTTCCTTTATTTATACATTTTTCTGCATCCTCTGCTGGAGCTCTTACAGACTTCTATTGATTTATTTTCGTGGGCTCAATGGGGGACAAGAGTCTGTAAGGGTTTTTGGAAATAACAGTTTATTCTGGAAATTCCTACACTTTTTATTTTTTTTAAATGTTTAAAAAGTTTATGGAAAAATTTCCTGTTGATGAAGTGGGACATAGCAGCTTAATCACCTTGTACTACTCAGGGGGTTTATTCCTCTCAAGATAGAACAATTTGCTGTGTACACTTGAAAACTGAAGTTCTCTTATGAAGTAATTTACATAAAGAAGCAGCACTGCCTCTCAGTATCCTCAAAAGAAAAAGAGCCTCATGTTTGAACATCACTAAAATCAGAGGAGACACTCAGGTGTTTGACTGGTCAGTAACTGATGGATGGGGGAAAGTGGATGTAGTTCACTGCCAAGCTTTACTCATTTAGTAGAAATATTAATGACTTGGACTGATTTTAGTACCTTTGAACACATTTGCTTTTCCTTGCATGAAAGGATTCCTCCAGCATCCCTCGCTTTGTTTGTACTGTCTATCACTCACACACAGCACGAGACAACACCAAAATGGCTCGACCACAACAAAACATGGCTCGCTCCACAAAGCACGGCCAGCCTTGGAATTCGATTCCTCCTCCCACTCCGGGATCCCCGGTACCCACACCCATCCAAGGCTTCACAGGAGCGGCACTGCCGGGGGACCCATTCACACCTCAAAGGGGATGAAGAAACAGCAGCACATTGTGCTGGCAGAGACCTCAGGAGAAGCTGGGCTGTGTCAGGTCACCCAGGAGAGCAGGTCCTGCTTTCATGCTCAGTTAAAGCCCCCGCTGGAAAACAATCCCAGCCAGGGCATTTTTAAGGCCACGGCAGGGAGTGTGAAAAGCACACAGAGGGCAGAGCAAAGGCAGCAGATACCGGGACACAAAGGTGGCTCCCCAGCTGCGGGGGGAGGGCATTTCCCATCCTAAGGGGGGCACACGAAGAATGTTATGGAGAGGAGCACGACCCAAAGGGGATCCACATCTCACACCAGAATGGGGTGTGGGGGCGGGACCACAACTCAAAGTCGGGGTCCACGCAGGGGAAGAGCTGTGACCCAAAAGGGGGTGGGGGGGCTTCCATCTCACACCAGGGGGAAGGGTACACAACCCAAAAGTGAAGGGCACGAACCAAAATGGGGTCCACATCCCATACACGGGGGGG